>WHSA01000187.1:0-144664 GCA_012931725.1 Litsea cubeba
ATTTCAGCATAAGACCATGCAAAGCAATCAACGAACTCACGAAGAAAAGCGATATACTCGGGTAACTCATCATCCTTTATATTCTTGCTTATGAATACAGGACGTGGGTTATCTGGTGTTCCCAAGTCTATCTTTTGAACAGGATCTTCTGTTGGAAGGTTCGAAGGTGGTTCCTCCACAATATTTTCGGAGGCTTCCAGCTCAACGAAACCTTCTGGGGTTTCAAGGGCATTTCCAGACCAAGGTTTTGTTCCTTTCCACGGGTCTTCTTGATCGGTAGTTTTCCCAAGGCTTGCTATGAGATGATCCCAATCGCCTGTTGAAACCGAGTCGAAGTAGGCTACTTCTTTTGGAGATGAGGGTTCTTCTGGGTCAGAAGTCCACACGTCTGTGCCATCGGACAACTCCTCTTCATTTTCGGAGAAATCGTGCCAATTGGATGAGCTTCCTGGATCTTTGTCAGGTGACTCATCAAAGAGATATCCAGGGAGATCGATGTCTTCATGGGCTTGAGATGTTGAGGGCTTGGTCAGTATATTGACTTTTAAGCCTTTGTGTCAACTGTCTCAAGGGGGTGTCAGGATCATACCCTAACCCGTGTGAATACTTTTCTACATAGCCGTAGAGTCCTCCAATCTTCCAGCTGCTTTTGGTCAAGACGGGCCCCAAGGGTGTGAGAATACCGCGTCCTTCTCCCAAACCGACTGGGTTTTGAGCGTCATAGCCCATTTTCTTCATAATAGCTTGTGCCACAGAACTGTATAAAGGATAGTTGAGGCGTACCTTTATTTTGGAAAGGTTCAAGCATGGAGTTTGATGAAGAAGCATCCGATCTATGGAAGAAGATCGGCTTTTCCTTTGTTGAAGTTGCTGGAACAACGAAGGAAGCTGACGTAGGGATCTTCTATGGTCAGAAGTTGTCTCTCATTGGAGTAAGAGCAGGCTGAACTTGCTGAGTGTCAGCTTGGCTTGACGATGTGTCGTCTTCGGGCTCTGAATCCGAGTCCGTGTCTTGCATGATAGACACGAAAGAGACAACAAATTTGCCCCCAGGCTTTTGTTTGCCTTCTTCACTTTAGTTGTGATGACCAAAGGCTTTGAAGATTTGAGGGAGATGATGAAGGGAGTTTGCATGCTCTCTTCAGATTTACCGGATGGTTTGTTTTCTTCCGGTGATTGTTGAGGAGCTTTGCCTTTATCTTTCTGGAGACTTTCGGCAAAGGATGCTGTATGCTTCTCCTCTTCTTCTTTTTCACCTTCATACATCTGTGAGTCTGCGAAGTGGATTTCTTTACCTTTGAAGGGTTTTCTATCCGCAAAGACTCGATGTATCATGCCGTCGTCGCCAACAAACTTGATGCATTGATGTAGAGTTGAAGGGACAACACCATTCTCATGGATCCAAGGGCGTCCGAGAAGGATGTTGTAGCATGAAGGGGTCTTTATTGCATACACTGTGACCTCAGAGATAAGATCACCGATCTGCAATTTGAACCTGATTTTGCCGATAGGCCTTTGAGTACTCCCATCGTATCCAAAGATAGATACAGATGTGTGGCTCAGTTTGCTGGGTGGGATGCCCAACTCTTCAAGAGCCGATGTGGAGATAAGGTTGAGTGCAGAACCTGGGTCGATCTGAACTCTATGCATAGGCATTTCCTTGATATACCCTGTGAAGTACAGGGGTCGGTTATGCCTGGTTTCGCCAAGTAGGAGGTCGTCCTTTGTGAAGGCGATGGTTGCACTGGCTGCTTTTTTAACCGAGAGGCATTCAATGCATGATCCCTCAGTTTTCTTCTTTTCTCCCTTTGAGGAGGCTTCTGAGTTTTTGACCCGGTAATCCATTTCAATTTGGAGGACTTGCGGGGCATGTTTGTCGACATCCTCATTCAGTTTTTGTAATTCTGAGATGAGATTATCACGAGTGTGCGGAGACATTCGCAACAAATCTAGGATGTGCAGACGTGCAGGTATGTGCTTGAAGTGTTCAATCAAGTCATACTTGAAAGCCTCCTTAGGGCCTGCATGTTCATCATTGTTGCCACTAGGGGCGCTTACAACATCTTTTCCCGAAGGATTTACATATGTAAAGGAAGATTGGTTGTAATTTTTGTGATAGTCCCGGCCAGAGCGGGTGCCTCTACCAACTTCGAGAGCTTCTTGAGAAGGGTCTTCATTTGGAAGATTGTCTTCAGGATCAAGAGGCTGTCGTTTTTCATTTGCTGAGGATGCATCAGCAGCAGAGTTACCATCCTCAGTGATTGTGTTGCATGGAGCATTTTCCGGGAACAAGTCCTGAACAGCATCCAGCAATCTTTCTTCTTCGTTGACTAATTCATCGTCCCAAGCATCAATAGCTGGGAATTCTTCAGTCAGGAAGGGTGTGAACTTTGAAGTCACAGTCTCAGGAGAAGAAACCTGAGAGGGTGTCATCTCAGTGAAAGTCACGTGAGACGAGGTGGCTCCAGAAGATACATTGCTAGGCGTCGCCGGAGTGTAAGTGCTCTCATCAGACGATGCTTCGGAAGAGCTATAATCCCGAATTATCACATTACAGGAAGCTCTGACGGGAGACGTTGCCTGATCGGAGTCAGACTCATCCTCGGATGTGAGAGGATCGTCTACCCAGCAATTTTCTCCATTTTCAGGAGTTAAGGGAGGATGTACCTGGTGGTCTTCAGGGACTTCAGGCTCTGGATTGCGAGGAGGCTCGTTGACGCGTTCTTGCTCTTGTTCTAGAGCGATTCGCTGCAAGATCCTTGCATATTCTTCAAGATCAGGCATGGGAGCCGGATCTTCTTCTTCATCATCTCTTTGTGGCTCAACATGGTTGATTTCCACTGGAGTGATGAGAGGTGCTGGGTCAGCAGCATTTTCTTGTACAGCCTCTTGGTCTTCTTCATCATCAGACCAGGATCCTTGTGGCTGTAGGGGGTTATACCAGATTACTGGCATAAGATGAGATTCAGGAACCCATTCTTCATCGGAGAGATATTCTCCTGTTTCAAAGGACTCCTCCCACTCATCTGTGTAGTTGGATTCGAATCCATCATCGGTGTCGCTGGACTCGTATCCATCAATGGAGAATCCAACTACCGAATTGCAAGAGTATGATGTCTCCTGCATGGCTTCTCTGAATTGAGGTGGCATGAAATCACTGAGAGTGAATTTCCTTACCCCCTTTGAAGTCTCTGGAAGGGATGTTTTTGTTACCTCCAGTGAAGCGGTAGAGGAAGCCTCTGCCTTTTCTTTGACCTCTAGTTTTGGCTGGGTCTTCTCTTGCCGTTTGAGCTTGAGGAGATGTTTCCTAGCCTGCCTTCGCTGTCGAGCTGTAGGCTTTATTTTCACGACCTCCCAATTTTCATCTTCCAGGAGATCGGGATGTACCCATATCGGTTGTCCGTCTGGTGTCGGGTAAGGAACCTAGTTCCTCGGACGCTTCGATTGAGTTTATCACCTTGAAGGAAGTAGTGATCTTCTTCTTCGGTGATCTTGATGTTTGTCCACATGTCACCATGTTGACGGAGGCAGACCCATAGTTTTTGTCAAAGGTGATGACTCCGTTTTTCCACATCTCATTTATTTTCTCTCTCACAACGAAGCATTGATTGAGAGGATGCGAGATCATCTGGTGGTATGGACAGTACCGAGGATCGTTGGTTTTGCCAACATCACCCGGTCTTTTTGGTTCAGGCAAGGTGAGCTTGCCATTTGCCACAAGAGCCCCGAAGATTTCATCAACATCTTCATCAAACGGGTATTTCTTCTCTACTCGTTCTTTGAAGGCATCAGAGAGTTCAGGTCTCTTACCAGCAGCTTTGTTTTCAGCTTTCTTTGGTGGCTGAGGAGCTGGCTTGGTCTGCACATTGAGGACCTCTTTCTTCTTTGGTTTAGAGGTTGCAATGGCGGTTGGCTCTTTTCTTGATGATTTCTGACTGTTGAGGTCTTTAATCACCGTTTCAGCTTCCATGGAAGCTTCTAGGAGTTCTCCCAGGTTTTTTGATTTGTTGCCGATGATCATGGAGCGGATTCTGGCTCTCATGTTGTTTCGGCAGATGTCGACTAGCGACGCTTGTGGCAATACATCAGAGCATTTGTATGCCATTGCTTTCCACTTGTGAATGAAGTCATATGTTGATTCATTCTCCCCCTGTTTTAGGCTGCACAGCTGAGCCATAGTAGCGGGGTGATCCTCACCTTTGAAGTGAGTTAGGAAGCGTGTCTCTAGCATGGCCCAATTTTGGATTGAGTCCTCCGGCAGAGTGGAGTACCAATCGAAGGCCGTACCTTTTAGGGTACTTGCAAAGAGGCGGATCTTGAGTGCATCTTGATCCGCGATAGCTCCCGTCAAGATCTTGAAGTGGATGACGTGCTGTCTGGCTGATCCTTTCCCCGTATATGTTTGGAGAGTAGGATGCTTGAATTTGGTGGGGAACGGGACCGAGTCCATCCATAAGGGATATGGTGGCTTGATCCCATGCTCTTTGAGTATATCCTCTTCTTTTGCTTTGGCGAGGATACCGTCTACGTCCTTTTTGGTAAGGGCGCGTGACTCATTTTCTTCTCTATTTACCTCGTCGTCTTGATGATTCGGAGGAGGTTCATTGTTCGCCTGATTTTGGAAGGCGAGGAGAAGGTTTTCCATCAGAGTTTCAATCCTCTGCTGGCCCTGTTCCAACTGCTGGATGCGGGTGATCGCATCTTCTGGAGGTGGATTGTGGGGTGGTGGCTCAGAGTTTGTAGCCAAGACATTCATCCTTCGTGATTCGAACGAAGAAACTGTCCTGGTGACTGAGCTGGGGCTCATTCTTTTTGAAGAGGAGCTTGAGGAAGGATCACTCTGCTGTCCTTTGCTTGAAGGAGCAGGGGATTCTTCTAAATGTCTTCTTGTCCTTGAGACGCTGCGGGTCATTGGACGTCGGACATGGATTTTTGTTGCTGATTTTTGGCGCCTTCTGGTTTTTCCAACCATATGGACGGCAGCAACTTGGTTGGGTCTTTCTTTTTCGACCCATTTGGGAGAGACTTGAAGTGTGGGAGGCTGGGTCCTTTGCTTCTCTAGTCTCTTTTGTCTATACGACGCGCGGCGGCGTATACGACGAGCAATTTGAGCTTCGGTCAGCTCTGACTGGGCTTTGACGATGAAGGATGTGCTCCCTCGGGCGCAGCAGCCGAGTCTGTCTTCTTTGTAGCTGGGCAAGGACAGGATGCGAACCCTATCCTTCGCCAGTTGCAGCGAAGCTTTGAATTTGTGAAGTTCGGCCCCTGTAGATATGAAGGGTCGAACTGCAGATTTGTAGGCCTTAGCAGATGCTTGTGGAGGCCTTGTGATGCATGACTTGATTTTGGGCTTGTAAGAACAAGCCGGCTCATGCTGGGATGACTTTGAAGTCGGTTTGGAGATGGGTTTCTCCTCTTTCATGTAAGCAAGAGGATAGAACTGGTTCTCCTTGAGTGGGGCCAGGAATGCTGGCTTAGTGGATGCCTGGGACCTTCTTGTTTTGGTGAAGGTCTTGGGGACCAAGTCTTGGGGTAGACCTGGTTGTTTGTAGGTTGAGGCTTCGTGGGGCTGCCACGGGCTTCAGGCCTTCTTGTACTCGCCTTTGGTGTCACGGTAGTGACACGTTGAGAGGCGAGTTTCTGCTTCTTGGAGGGAGCAGCTTGTTCCTCAGGAAGTGGGAATGGTCCCAGCGTCCCGAAGACGATAGTCCGGGGAGTCGAGGTCGACCCGGAGTTCACAGAGTTGCCGAAGGAGTTGACACTTCGGCAGCTGATGGGGCGCTTGTAGGTGCGCGTGGTTTGCTTCTGTTGAAGCATGAGTTGGTGCTTGCTTTCGTCGAAAGTAATGGTTAGTGAAGCTGCCATTGTTAGTTTTTTTTTCGAAAATTTCTGAAACAAGACCACATCCATTAGTAATCACAAGAATATAATGATCATAAATGGGAAGTTCTATGGTTTCGTCTTTTCAAATTGCTCGAGGTAGATGACCCAAGCAATATGAGGAAGGCAAAATGCCATAGAGGGTACAATTGTTCTGATCGCAGGTGTGGTAAGCCTGGAATGGGCATCCCAGTGACTGCTAGAAGCAATTGTGAACTTAAATTCGACTTATCGAGAAGCAGAGCTTGCTCGAGGTAAGAAGAATATAAAGTTGGAGTTACAAATGTGCCGGTCGCAATACAGTAGACCCTGAAAGGGCGTACTAGTACCGCTAGACACAAATGTTTTGAGACCGCATCTATGAGATGAGATTCTCTGTTTTGAAAGGTCAAGATTGGATTCATCAAAGAGAGCAGATGGTATTCCAATCTGAACACGGGCTCAGCGATTTCCGCGAGCGCCAGTGCTCAGAAAGAAATGAACCATGATTTCTCGGATCTGAATCTAAAAATGACGAGTTTTTTTTTTTGAAAGGCCAATATCGGGTTTATCAAAGAGAGCAAAAGGCACTCCAATCTGAACACGGGCTCAGCGATTTCCGCGAGCGCCAGTGCTCAGAAAGAAGAAGACCAAGATTTCTCCAATCTAAACCCAAAATGACGGAAGTTTTTTTTTTTTTTGAAGTTTTTTTTTTGAAGATTTTTTTTTGAAAAATTTTTTTTGAAGATTTTTTTTTTTAAAAAAATCTTTTTTTTTTTTTTTTTTTTTTTTTTTTAAAAAATTTTTTTTTGAAATTTTTTTTTTATTTTTTATTTTTTATTTTAAAATTTTTATATTTTTTTTATTTTTTTTTATTTTAAAAAAAAAAGACGAGAGAGTACACATAGGCCTCCTAACTCGGTCTTATGAAATCTTGATTGATAGAATTGCCCCTAGGTAAGGGTAGGATTACTTAATGAACCCGTTTGGAGGACCCTTGCCTAGAACAGTCAAGCTGTCTCCACACTCTGGACAAGGCTTTTCTTTGAATCAACCATGATCAAAGAACACAGTTGGTTTAACTTTAGTGGTCTATGTCTTTTTTTTTTTTTTTTTTATATTTTTTTTTATTTTTATTTTTATGAATTCATCGAAGAGAAACCATGGCCCAAAACCTTAGTCGAACAGGCTCAACATTTCTGCAAGCGCGATGAACGATAGGAACAGATCAAGGTTTCTCAATTTTGAATCCAAATTGAGAAATCTAAAATTTTTTTTTTATATATATATTTTTTTTGATTTTTTAATGAACTCATCGAAGAGAAACCATGGCCCAAAACCTTAGTCGAACAGGCTCAACATTTCTGCAAGCGCGATGAACGATAGGAACGGATCAAGGTTTCTCAATTTTGAATCCAAATTGAGAAATCTAAAAATTTTTTTTTTTTATATATATTTTTTTTTGATTTTTTAATGAACTCATCGAAGAGAAACCATGGCCCAAACCTTAGTCGAACAGGCTCAACATTTCTGCAAGCGCGATGAACGATAGGAACGGATCAAGGTTTCTCAATTTTGAATCCAAATTGAGAAATCTAAAAAATTTTTTTTTTTTATATATATATATTTTTTTGATTTTTTAATGAACTCATCGAAGAGAAACCATGGCCCAAAACCTTAGTCGAACAGGCTCAACATTTCTGCAAGCGCGATGAACGATAGGAACGGATCAAGGTTTCTCAATTTTGAATCCAAATTGAGAAATCTGATTTTTTTTATTTTTTTTTTAAATTTTTTTTTTTGAAAAGAGAAAGAATGGAAATAAATTCAAAGAATTAGAAATTTCCAAACAAAAAATCTCATCTCATTTTTTTTGCAGAATTCAACATAGGCCACCAATTATAAAGTAGCCAAGGAATCGAGAAAAGAAATATAAGCATAGAGCAGAATATATGATATGCAAATATTTCATTTCTAGCATCGTGTTCTCAAATAAACGAGTCCCACCGGGTGATGCCAGCTTGATGGACCGCGCTCCTGCTTGGTTCCTACCGAGGTCGGCGGACGTGGGAGTCCGTCGGGTCCGACCCTTTCGTAACCGGGGGGCAAGGGGCGTGCATCAACATTTCTTTTTTTTTTGTGGGTGTGCCAGATTTTCTATTTTACTTGGAATTGCAAATGGTGATCCGGAGATCAACCTTCGCAAGTAAAAAGGAAATCAACTTCTTTCAAGTTTTCCATTGCACATATATTTAAGAAAAGAGACATTTTCTTGATTTGCCGTGAAAGGCGATTTTTTTGGCATTTATAGCCGATTTTGGCGTTTATAGCCGATTTTTGGCGTTTATAGCCGATTTTGGCGTTTATAGCCGATTTTACAATCCTTATCAATAATGAAAGACAAGAATTGTGATTTTTGTCTCTTTTGAAAAAATACAAACTACAATGAAAAGCAAGAAAAGGAGGATCTAACTTCTCAGGAGATTGTGGAGGACTCGTTTAGATTGACGGTCGCAAGCCATATGTGGGCTTCGCCATCATCCATGCAGATGAGAACAGAGGATGCTATTTGATTCACTTGGCTTGGCTATAACCTCGGGTTTTTAGAAGACAAAGACCAAAGGAAGGTCCTATGTCCAATAAAAAACCGAGTAGACGGGCTGAAAAGCCACATCTAAGCCATTGGAGGCAGGAGGAGAAGGCAAGGACCTTGGGGGGGGGGTACCCCCCAAGAGACTTTTGTCACCTTGTTGCGGTGGCCGGTGTAGAACTTCCGCAGAGTTTTCTCTCTTTTTCCTTTCTCTGGATTTCTGTGCTTCTCTCTGTCTGTGTGTCTGTCTCTTTTTTCCGATCTTTCTGATGTTTGTTGTGTGTTTTTCCGATCTTTTTGATGTTTGTTGTGTGTTTTTCCCGATGTCTGGATTCCTTTGGAGTGCTCTCCTATTTATAGGCTCTTGGTAGCCATTTAGGAGAGCTTATGGGCTTTTAATGTCATTAAGCCACATAATGGGAGGAGTTACAAAATTGAATTGTTTATTTTGTAACTCTTTTTTCTTGGCTTCTGATTGGCCGGAGGAGATTGAGGGCATTTAATCGCCTTTAATCGCCATGATGGGAGGAGTTTCATGGGTTAAATGCCATGAATCTCTTGACTTGTAACTCCCAAATGCTTGCTTCTGATTGGGCCGTCCAAAGAAATGGATTAATGACGGTAATAAAGCTAGTCAATTAATCGCATTAAGTGGTCGCCGAGTAGCTGAAGAGTCGCGGGCCGTGCCACGTCTTTTGGAATTCTTCTGTCGATGATCATCGATGGATCTTCATGTAGATCGACATCAGGTGACCATGTAATTTCAGGTGCTTGTTGCCAACAGCGGGTCGGTGCCATCTGTCCTGTCGATTTCTCGATCGGTCGGGTGGAAAGCACACTTTTTTTTGGTTGACCGGGTGGCGATCAATACTGTCTTTGATACTCTTGATGATTTACCCCGTGTTTTGGACGGATATCAGAGGACTTGGTGTCTCAAAAGCATGAATTTTGGAAAGTACCAGAGGCTGGGCTCCTCGAATCGCGAAAAAAACGGCGAAAACCGGGGTTTCCGGGGCTTTCCCGGCGACCCCGGGGTCCATGGTCGCCGGCGACCCTGGCCCAGGGTCGCAGGGGTCTGCGACCCTGGGTGGGTTTTCCCCCTTTTTGGTCCCGTTTTGCGTCCGTTTTTGCTCTTTTTTGATTCTTTTTTCTTCTGTACTTTTCTTTGACATTTTGATCATTTATTGGCCTGATTTCTTTGTAGGAAACCTGATGAGAATCCTTGCATTTTATTTTGCAAAGTTTCCAATTTCCTGAGAAAGCCGAAGACTTTGTCGCGCAGAGCTGCCGATTTTCCGTCAGAAGCTGAAACTGGGTCAAACGATGTCGGAATGACCTGAAATTTGGTGTGAAGCCTCCTGAGCAATAAATAAGACCAACCATAGGCTTTTGTTTGAGTTTTGAAGCCGTTTGGGGTCCTATCACCTGCAGACTTGCTTTTTGTCGCGATGAAGATGTCGCGGTTTGATGTGCGGTCAACCGATGTCCGATTGACTTGAAATTTGACAGGGAACCTATTGGAGTCATTTTAAGATGATCCATAGGTTCTGTCTTGGAAATCATGGTCCCGGAGAGCTTTACCGCCGAGAGGCTTGATTTGGCTGTCGGAGAAGCGAAGTTAGGCCAAATGATCTTGAAATGGCTTGAAACTTCTTGTGTACTCCTCTTTTGGCTGTCTGGAAGAATCTTGCAGTTTTTGTTTGATTCTGACAAGATTTTATTTTTGGAAGCAGCATTGCCTATTTATGGCAGGTTGCGACTTCATGTAGCTCTTTGGATCTTGAAAAGGCAAAGTGACATTTTTGGTGTCAACACATGAAAAGAGTATAATGATATAATTTATAATTCAAAATAGGCCTTAAAGAAGAAACATAGATCCATTTTTAAACACTACAAGGATAAATCATAGATATTAATGAAAAATTATAACAAAGATGAAAACATCAAGAAAATCATTTTTTTTAAATAAGAAATGGACATCACCAAAACTGAGGTACTCCCTTGCATCTGTACTTTGTCCAATCCAATACCCCATAAGTCGGTAAAATCCACAAGGTTTCCTCTACTGCCAAAAGTTATCTTGACTACAACTAGCCATCCACTTGGTATCCCTGCTGAACCAACTACACTGGCTACGCTACAAGTTATAGAAATTCTCAACCAAACCCATGACAAAGCTCATTGAATCCGAGAAATCCCTGAGTTTCTGGCACTAGCTTTCAACCTTACTAACTAAGAATCATTTCTCTCTTCATAAAATCAACAGCTAATATACCTTTTGCAATCCTTCCTCTTGGAAAGATGGTCTGAGTTCCCCCAAAAATCCATATTTACTCACCCTGGGTACGCTACATGACGATCTCCAATTAGCTGAAAGGGGGTCTTCGAATAATGCTCAAGTCCAACTCTGACGGGCAAACGCACAAGTCTTCTCTCAATAATCACATTAAAGGTGCTGAAGGCTGAAAGTCTGCTGATGTTCTCCGAAAAGAACATACTAAATCCACGAGGTTCTCAGTCTCCGACACAAGCACAGACAAAAGACACTGAACAAGAGTATGGAGACTTTAAATTCTCCACCACTAAGGAGGAAATTTGGCCATCCAAATCTCCTAACAACACGAACTAAAAGAAAAGACAAGCAAAATCTCCCGAACTGAAAGAAAAGCCGACTCAAATCCAAAGAAACAAAGACACGAGAAAACAAATCGACACAATCTAACGACTCCTCACCACACGTCTTAATGTCTCTAGAGTGTTTTATTTCCTAGAAACTAACCAGCTCTGATACCAAACCTGTCACGCCCCGAAACCGGGACCTGCAGCGAACCGATCTCGGGGTGCGAAATTTTGGGATAATTTGAAACTTTTTGTTATAGTTCCCAAGATCCGTGTGAATGATGGATATTCACATTCCAACACCATCAGAGTATATTTTTCGCGGAAGCTAAACATGGTGTTACGACCCGGAATCCGTGGCCATCGGGTTCCGTGTCGCACGCAACCAATTCCATAAAGCCATCATATAAGCAGACTGGCATAAATCATATATCAGAACACACTGAGCTGGTAGTAACAAACTAATTAATTCCCACATATTCAAGTTACAATTAACAAATGTCTTAATTACAAACCCAAAGAAAAAGGCTACAAAGCCATACAACAATATAACCAACTAAACAGAAATACTACCCTCAAAGGTTTGATACGAACTCCGGTGCCAAACTTGACATCTAGATGATATCAATGGGCAGCCTCTCACGTCAGACCGGCGGTCCCACTGCCTCCTCTGATCAAACACCTAAAAACAGAAAGAGAAGAAACTGGCACCAAACAAAGAGGGTCAGACACGACGGTCTGGCAAGCAAATAAACAAATAATATGAGACAAAGAACATATGAAACCTGATGAAATCATCGTAAAACCGAATGTTAAGTCTAAACAATAATGGCAATAAAGCATGCTAAAGTGATCGAAAGACCGAACATAAATATCAAAACAAGTAAAAGAACAACATCAGATGTACGAATATCTCGAAAGATTAAAAGCCTGCTTAAAACATTTAATCGTCGGAAATACATTTCAAATCCTAAATAGTAGCGACAATCCGATAAAGATCGATACCGTAAACATTAAACCAATATGAGCATAAAAAGTATAACCCACGAGAATCATAAACTAAAGCAATATACAAATAAAACACTGGCAACCACAAATAGCTAAATCCTCCTATTACCGAAGTAATAAGAGCAGACAGAGCGTAGCCACTGAACGTGGTACTAAAAATGGGATCAGCACCGTAGCCATACAAATGGGACCGGCAGATCAGAAATCAGAACCGTAGCCATACAAATGGGACCGGCAGATAGTTACCGTTGCCATGGTCGGTACAGACAGAATCCAAGCTGCAGCTGGCGGACAAAGTAAAGATCCCAAGCCGGGTGATCAGCCCGACAAGGTGACCTAAGCCTAGTGGTGCCTTTAGTTTTCAAACTCAAGCCGATACAAATCTAACATAATACTAATCCCTTTGGCTCAGGGGCTCACACCACATAGCTCTGGCCCCGTCTTGCCTCGGGGTTTTGTTTTCGGAATCATAGCCTCTTTGGCTCATGGGCTCGCACCACATAGCTCTGGCCCCGTCTTGCCTCGAGGTTTTTATTTTCAAATACTAGTGTTGTCAAAACAATAGTCTTATCAAAACAATAATCTCATCGAAGAAATCCCGAATGTGACGAACATACTCCAAATCTCTTTTCAAATCGAATCGGAGAAAACATACGAATATCTATGGTAAACCGTTCAAATACGCATCAAGGTGATTTGTATAAAATCATACGAGCAACCCTTTCGAACATGGGAAGACACATGATTTTATAACAAATCATCGATGCTATTTGAATTAGTTCACCAAAGAAATCAAATACAAATACAAATACAAATACAAATACAAATAGATTTTTCTGACTTGAAATGGAATGGACAGTGGAGAATGACTTAATGACTTACCAAGGAACCATCTCAATGCACATTTAACCTTTAAACATTGATAAATAAAGAATGTGTTTGATGCCAATGAAAATCCATAATGTTTAAATGATAAAGTGCGCATTGAGACACGAAAGGTTCCCGGATAATTCCACATACACTCATTCTCACATCATTCCCATTTCACAAATTTCCAAGCATCACAAATAATCCCAAATCTCATTAAAACAGGCCCATAGTTGGCCTTAAACCGAGCCCAAAACAGTCTTTAATAACAGTCCAAAACTACTCTTAAATGGCCCACAAAACAAGTTTTCGAAACAGCCCAAAACTGATCTTAAGATGGCCCACAAACAAACTATAAAACACAACCCCAAAACTAACCTGAACTAGGCCCACAAAACAAGTTTTGAAACAGCCCAAAACTAAACTTTGAATGGCCCAATAAACAGTTTTTAAAACAGCCCAAAACTGGCCTTGAACAGGCCCACAAAACAGTCTTAAAAACAGCCCAACACCAAACTTGAATGGCCCACAAAAACTGATTTTTAGGGCAGCCCAAAACCAACCTGAACAGGCCCACAAAACTGAACCTAAGATGACCCAATATCAGGTTTTACACTGGCCCAAAAACTGACTTTGAATGGCCCAAGGACTGGCCTGGATCATGCCCAAGGAAGCCCCCAAAATCTGGCCCACAGAAATGCCCAAATCCAGGCCTGAACCCGAGCCCAGACTGAGCTGGGCTCGCTCGAGCGGACCCAGGTCCGCTCGAGCGGACCCAGACAGAAGCTGGGTCGCTCGAGCGGCCCAGTGGGTCGCTCGAGCGAGGGCCAGGCAGTGTCTGGTCCGCTCGAGCGACCCAGTGGGTCGCTCGAGCGGACTGGGCCTGCCCAGTCCAGCCCGGCAGTGCTTCTCTTCCCTTTTTTTTTTGTTTTTCTGATCATTTTCCATTTCCAACCTCTCATACAAATTTCCTAGATCCTTTGGGCCCTTCCTTGACCTTCCAAACTCATCAATCACCATTCCTAAATCATTCTAATTAGCCAAACACAACACCTTTTAAATCAAAGTTTCCTCCATTCTCAAGAACACTTACCTTTAACACAAGAAGTCCAAATTTTCAAAGAAAACCATAATGAAAGCAAACTTCCCATGCATGGTAAACAATAACCTATATTGAAATCAATGTAACAATGGTCCATTCCATCAAAGTAGATCCATAAATCAAAGAAGATTAACCCATAAGAAGAAAAATCATAAAATAGAACCAAATGAGAGAAACCATCATATTAATTGGAAATCTACTTGCCTTAAGCCAAGATATGAGCAAAATCACTCTCCAAACAATGCCTTAGAGCCTCAAGCTTCAAATCTACAAAAACCCCAACATTTTCCCAAGAAAACCCTAAAATGTCAAGATGGGTAAACCTCCAAGGAAAACCCTAGCAAATGGGTTTAAAACACTCCAAATGGAGAGGAAAACAAGAATCTCAAGAAAAGAAATCCATTGCTTGTTAGTTTTATGGACTCAATCCAGTAGATGATATAATAAATTGATTAAATTCTTTATTTATTCATATATTCATGCTTTCCTTTCATGAGATGAATGGTGATTTATTATATATTTGCACATAACCAATACGAATGACATGATGGTTCATGAGATGAACCGGGGTCCACAAGTATATTAGATGTAATACATGTGTATGGATGAGATCCACATACGGGAGACATGTATGACAAATCTTATACTTAAAATATATTCACAACCAGTGATGAGACTGGACATCTCATACTGACAAGGTTGCAGTACTTTGATCACTATGAGATAGTGTGACTTGTCTCGATCATCAGAATGGAAGATTCTGGATCATAGTGCTGGTACATTGGATGTATTGAAGGACCATGAGAAGCACCTTATAAACACTGTCTTTTTTTTTAAGGTCTGCTCTCATAATTCCCTAGCAATAGGCTCTCAATCCTGAGACATTAATGAACTCAAGTTTCTATCTATTCATTTGCTTTGAGTCACCAATGAGTGAGGCCAACTGTAGGTCAACACCTCGGTGATTTGGGTACGTGGTAGTAGAGCTGTGGGAACATTCAATGGTCAAGATGGAATCTATCTCTAATATCCCCTTGTGCCAATTAATGGATTTATCATTGGTAAGTGCGCACCCATTCCGATTAAGAGTTAATTGGAAAGGTACCTATTGATCATTATAATTAATTGGGGCTCAAGGATAATAAGATATGGTTCTATTTTGGAAGACAGGTCCAATTGATCCATGGATATTGATAGAGGGGTCTACTTGTGGTAATGTGGAAGTTTAGGGTCTTCTATGTAATATTCCTAAGACTGGAGTTCAATTGCATTTATATAGTGGAGTTATTTGCAATTAACTGTGGGCCCGGATTACACATGAGATGTGCGGTCGCGAGTCCCAGTTGGAGCCAGCTTTCTAAGGAATCCCTAGTGGTCCCCACGCTAGCCCAATAATTAGAAAGTATCTAATTCTAGTAGAACTCTAAAAGGAAAGTTACTATTTCTATTTGAAGTGAGACTTCTAATAGTGGTAATAGTAGACTTACTAATTTTAGTAGAAGTGAGACTTCTATTTTAATTAGATAGGAATTAGAAAGATACTAATCATATTTGAAGTAAGACTTCTAATTATGATATGGTAAGTTACTAATTAATTAATGGAAGTAAGACTTCTATTTTAATTAAGAAGAGATAGTTACTAATTTTTGGAAGTAAGACTTCTAATGGAAATTAGTAAGTGGGCTTGCAAAAGCTATAAATAAGAGGGGAAGAGGCCTTGGACGTCCAATGCATAAAAATCCACATTGGGATTCACGCCCAAGCCTCCCTAGTGCAATAGTTGCACATGCTCTTCTCCTCTTCCCTCTTCTAGTTCTCTTTCTAGTTCCTCCCTAGAGTTCCTAGTAGTTTTCTCTTGGAGATCCCACCATCTTCTTGAGAAAAGGAGAATCTAATACGGGTCATAGCGTGGAAGATCAAGAGGTCTTGGAGATCCATATTTGATTAGTGAAAGCGTTTCATCATCAAAGAAAGACGCAACTTCTCCATTAGAGCACAACCGAGCTCCAAAGGTATAATCTACTTCCTTGCATGTTGTAGATTTATTAATTGCTGTTTTTATCTTCTAGATAAATTGTTTTACTGATCATGATGACTGAGATTGAGGACATAGATCTTGGATTGGGTTTTATAGCCTTGTGGATAGTTGATCCCTGCGTCAAGTGGGTCAAAAGTTTTTGAAACCTATCCTAGAGGCCCACCCTATTTCCAACATTGCTAACCTTGAGAAATCCAAACAAAGAAGAGAGGCTTGAATGAGGGTCTTTCCTAAGCTCAAAATCCTTGCAAAAGGGTTCTTTGAAAAGCCAAGAGGGAGGAGAAGAACTTTGGGAGATCAATCCTCCATGAAAGCTCCAAGAGAGAGGTGTTTCAGATGAGAGAGAAAGAGTGGGAAGAGAGGGAAAGAGCCCTAGCTCCAAAACCCTTGCTGGAAACGAAATGGAGGAGAAGGAGGAGGGTTCCCCTCTTATAAGGTGGGTCTTGTGGGCCCCAATCTTCGCATGGCTGAAACTCACATTTGCGGGCCCCGAACGAAAACGACGAAGAAGACAAAAACGATCGGCGAAATATCTACTTTTCAAAAAGTATATTTTCCCCAATTTCTGGAATTTTCGAAATTCATGGACAGATTTAGTGAAAATGTAATTTTTGCCCATTTTCCTCGAAAAACGTGATTTCTGAGTATCAAATCAAAATGATCAAAACATGAAAGTTGTTAAACTTCATAAAATGAGTCAAAATACACCAAATCCTGAATTTTTAGAAATCCGAAGTAATTTCTCATAAAAATACACATCATATAAATCGGGTCAAACCAAAGTCAACGGTCCTCAAAACCTCCAAGGTTATGGAAAAATTCGGTCAAACTCAAAAACAAGGTCAAACTAAATCAAATCTCGCTTAAAAAGCCAAACCACGATTAAAACAATGCTAAACAAAAGGATTGGGGTCGGGATCTTACACTTAGTGAAGACAACCTCGTGGCCTTTATCACAGATCTGGCTCACACTAAGCAAGTTGTGTCTCAGTCCAGACACATATAAGACCTCGTCTGATCTGATCTTGTTTGCCTTTAGCTGAACAACACCTTTTCCGCAGATTTTGGCACCATCATTGTTACCAAACTTCACTGATCCGCCTTCATAGTGCTGTAATTTGATGAATTTTTCCTTATCACCTGTCATATGGCTTGAACAACCACTATCAAGGACCCATGGTGCTGTCTTCTTTTGTGCATTGAATGCCGTTTGCACAATGAGAGATTCTTTGGAATTACCTTCCCTTTTCTTTGCCCTCCATGCCTTAACTAACTTGGGTTTCTTTTCAACCTGAAATTGGTTAGCTATAGGCAACCTACAATCCCTAGCCAAGTGTCCATAATTATGACACATATAGCACTCAATTTTGTGGCTGTTTAGGATTGAAAAAGGATTCCTAGTCACAAGTGGGCTGTTTCTAACACAGAATTTGCAATCAGCTCTTTTATGTCCATATCTATTACAATGATAGCAATAACCATAGAATCTGAACATTCTTCCTTTCTTCGGTGGCTGGTTAAACTCCACAAACCTTTTCTTATTGACCATCTCAATACTAGGCTGAATTTGATGCTTTGTAGCCTTGAGAGGTATGGCACTTTGTTTCAAAAACAAAGAAGATGCAGCTTTAGAGGACTCTCCGGTTTCAAATCCAATACCAAATTTATTGTGGAAGGGCTTTTGAACTTTCAGAATTTCATTGAGTTTCATTGTACCTTCAATCGCTTGGAGTGCTTTGAGTTTTCGGCTACTTTCCAAGTTTTCAGCCTTTGCTCTAGCGATTTCAGTTTCAAGTTTCATAGCCTCTTCCTTTTTGATACTTATTTGATTTTGAAGGACTTCCACCATTCTTTTATATTCTTCAACTTGAGTTTTCAAAGCAATAATTGAACTTTCAGATTCATGAAGAAGTTTCAGATTTTTCTTACTTGTTTTTCGTTCCATGCTAAGCTCCTCAAGTGCGGCAATGAGTTCTTCTTTGAGATTGACCTCAGCCTCCTCTTCCTCTTCCGGCTCTTGCTCCTCTTCTTCTTCAACGGTAACCATGAAGAGAGCTTCAGTTGCCTCGGCTGATTCATCATCGTCTGAAGTTTCAGACGTGCTGTCATTATATTGACTGATGAAGCTTTTTGCTTTGCCCCTCTTTCTGAAATTTTTCTTCCACTTACTCTTATCAACATAAGAGTCATCATCATTATTCTCTTTCAGCGGACACTTCGCAGCAAAGTGACCAACACCGCCACAATTGAAGCATTTAAAGGGTAGCTTCCCTTTGTACTTTCCATTGCTTCCTTTCTTCAGCTTTCTAACAAATTGAGCCTCAAGCTCATCATCATCAGTATCAGAATCATGACCAGCAGTCTCTTTTCCCTTTTTCTGAACTTTGAAGGCCGCTTCTCTATCAGATGAAGACGTCTTACCTATGCGCATCTCATAGGCAGTGAGTGAACCATGCAACTCATCCATGGAAAATTCATTCAGATCCTTGGCTTCTTCTATGGCTGAGACTTTTGAATCAAACCGGGGAAGAAGAGATCTTAGAACCTTTTTGACGATGACTGGTTCTTTAATCTCTTCCCCTAGTCCACGAATGTCATTCGTGACTTCATTCACTCGTTGCAAATATGAGTCAACATTCTCGCTTTCCTCCATGCGAAGAGATTCAAATTGAGAGCGATGGGTTTGCAATTTTGCTTCTTTGATCTTCTCATCTCCTTCATGAATGCTTTTCAACTTGTCCCATATTTCCTTGGCTGTTTTGCATGCAATTACTTTGACCAGCTCGCTGTCCACAAGGCCACTAAAGAGTGCATTCTGCGCCTTAGAGTCGTTGTCTGCTAACTTCTTCATTGCAGCATCATTGGGTACAATGGCAATATTGTAACCGACTCTGACAGTCTCCCAGACATCATAGCCAAGTGACTTAATGAAAGCCTGCATTCTGATCTTCCAGAAGGAGTAATTAGAACCATCAAACAAAGGTGCTTTCTTATTCCCTGTGTTGGTTGCCATGTGATTTGACAAGAGATCACCCTTAGCGTGTTAAGCTTTTCAAGGGAACCTTACGCTCTGATACCAATTGTTAGATATCGCGATCACTGAGAGGGGGGGTGAATCAGTGATTCTTTAAAAACAGGTCCAATTTAACAACAAAAGCAAATCAAATCACACAAGGACACCAGATTTAACGTGGTTCACCGAAAGGCTACGTCCACGGTTCAAAGACTGTCCGAACACCAATCCGGGACAGATCTGAATCTATTTAGTCGCACCAACGACAAAGAGCACCAACCCTTAGTTTCAGATAGCACCAACTATCTAGGAAGCACCTACTTCCTTTAGTTTCAGATAGCACCAACTATCTAGGAAGCACCGACTCCCTTTACAATTTATCTGCACCAACAGATAGGATCACCAAACCCCAGACACTAAGCACCAACTTGATGTTCTACAGAATAAGAATAGAAACCTTTTTCTATAGACCTTCCCCTCTACAATCTCTCTCTCAATCCCTTACAAATTGACAATTAAAGCATAAACAGAGAGACACTTATCTTATGGACGAAACACCATCTTCAAGAGCACATCCTCGTCCACACTTGCTGTAGAAACTTCTGATAATACTGCACACAGCAACAGCACTCTCTTCTCTCCAAAACTCTCTCTTTCTTCTTCTCTTTTCTCTTCTCTTCTTTCTCTCTTGGTGTATTCTTAAAAACGAACCAAACATGCCTTTATATAGGTTATGATGACCCTTAAGAGTGTTCAAAATAGGCTACAATTCGTTTAGAAAGAGTCCCAAACGAAATAGATAAGAATGCTGAATTTTCGTGCAAGACTTCTGTTTCTGCGCAACTCTGGTTCCCGTGCTCGGTCGACATCCTGGTGTGCTCGGTCGACATCATACACAGTCTGGAAACAGATACCTATCGTGCTCGGTCGACATCCTGGGGTTCCGGTCGACCGACGACACACTGTGTCACGAAAATAACTGGGAGCTGCCTGAAACTTTTTCTGCAGGTGCCTCTTGCTCGGTCGACCGCATGGGGTGCCCGGTCGACCGCACACTCTGCTTCAGGAATTCTGAATTCCTGAACTATTTCAACTCTTATTCTTCTTTTAAGCTCTATCAACACCAATCTATTAACATCATGTTTGTGACATTGTGTTGACAATAATTCCAACTCAAAACAATACTTGAAATACTAATCATTTCAATTCTTCATAAAGCTTCTCAAGTCATCTCAAATTCCAACACGTGCGTCATGGGACGTGTGATTGGATAGAGGCACGCGCAAGTAGGGCTGATTAGCCATCATTGCCGCCCATGCTCTCTGACAGAACGGCATCCAACGGCTACATCTACATCTGGGTGAGGCCCCAGGCAGAAGTCCGATGGGACCATGCCAAATAGTCAAGAAAGGTAGGCCCGATTGGACTACCATTTAGTGAAAGGTGGGCCGATTGGACTTCATTGAAGGAAAGGTGATGATGAGATGGTACTTCTCATCAATACCCATTAGATTCATGGGACTCCTCACCCAACTTCTCCTATAAATAGAGAAGCTCAGGTATGACACAACTGTTAGTTTTATGAACTCAATCCAGTAGATGATATAATAAATTGATTAATTTCTTTATTTATCAGTATATTCATGCTTTCCTTTCATGAGATGAATGGTGATTTATTATATACTCGCACATAACCAATACGAATGACATGATGGTTCATGAGATGAACCGGGATCCACAAGTATATTAGATGTAACACATGTGTATGGATGAGATCCACATATGGGAGACATGTGTGACAAATCTTATACTTAAATATTTTCACAACCAGTGATGAGACTGGACATCTCATACTGACAAGGTTGCAGCATTTTGATCACTATGAGTAGTGTGATTTTTCTCGATCATTAGAATGGAAGATTCGGGATCATAGTGCTGGTACATTGGATGTATTGAAGGACCATGAGAAGCACCTTATAAACACTGTCTTTACTTTAAGGTGTGTTCTCATAATTTCCTAGCAATAGGCTCTCAATCTTGAGACATTAATGAACTCAAGTTTCTATCTATTCATTTGCTTTGAGTCACCAATGAGTGAGGCCAACTGTAGGTCAACACCTCGGTGATTTGGGTACATGGTAGTAGAGCTGTGGGAACATTCAATAGTCAAGATGGAATCTATCTCTAATATCCCCTTGTGCCAATTAATGGATTTATCATTGGTAAGTGCGCACCCATTCCGATTAAGAGTTAATTGGAAAGGTACCTATGATCATTATAATTAATTGGGGCTCAAGGATAATAAGATATGGATCTATTTTGGAAGACAGGTCCAATTGATCCATGGATATTAATAGAGGGGTCTACTTGTGGTAATGTGGAAGTTTAGGGTCTTCTATGTAATATTCCTAAGACTGGAGTTCAATTGTATTTATATAGTGGAGTTATTTGCAATTAACTGTGGGCCCGGATTGCACATGAGATGTGGGGTCGCGTGTCCCAGTTGGAGCCAGCTTTCTAAGGAATCCCTAGTGGTCCCCACGCTAGCCCAATTATTAGAAAGTATCTAATTCTAGTTGAACTATTTCTATTTGAAGTGAGACTTCTAATAGTAATAATAGTAGACTTACTAATTTTAGTAGAAGTGAGACTTCTATTTTAATTAGAAAGGAGTTAGAAAGATACTAATCATATTTGAAGTGAGACTTCTAATTATAATATGGTAAGTTACTAATTAATGGAAGTAAGACTTCTATTGTAATTAGTAAAGAGGAGGCAACTTACAAAAGCTATAAATAAGAGGAGAAGAGGCCTTGGACGTCCATGCACTCTCCATACATTGGGATTCACGCCCAAGCCTTCCTAGTGCAAGTGTTGTACGAGTTCTTTCTCCTCTCCCTCTTCTAGTTCTCTTTCTAGTTCCTCCCTAGAGTTCCTAGTAGTTTTCTCTTGGAGATCCCACCATCTTCTTGAGAAAAAGGAGAAACTAATACGGGTCATAGCGTGGAAGATCAAGAGGTCTTGGAGATCCCTATTTGATTAGTGAAAGCGTTTCATCATCAAAGAAAGACGCAACTTCTCCATTAGAGCACAACCGAGCTCCAAAGGTATAATCTACTTCCTTGCATGTTGTAGATTTATTTGTAGCTTATATGTTGCTGGTTCTATCTTCTAGATAGATTGTATTTACTGATCATGATGGCTGAGATTGAGGACATAGATCTTGGATTGGGTTTTATAGCCTTCTGGATAGTTGATCCCTGCGTCAAGTGGGTCAAAAGTTTTTGAAACCTATCCTAGAGGCCCACCCTATTTCCAACAACAACATATATACACATAATATCTCTAACACTCTGAATTCTTTCTAAATATCCATCCTACTGTTGAGTTGTTGAACTAACTTAGGCATCGGAGAGCCTTGCACTGACTACAACCAGGGTCTTTGACTGCTGTTCTTCTTCTCCCCTTGTAGGTCCCAAACATCTCTCCACCTTCAAAAGAGGCTTACTACCTATCCTAACTCCTCATTCCAAGTTCGTAATATTTAGGCACTTACAATAGATATTAGGAATCCTAAATCTAAGATAATAAAAAAAATCCAGGAACCCAATCATGGTTTGGCCGAATTTCATCTGTCACTAGAGTTCTTTAAAAAGCCCTTGTATTTTTCACACAACATCAGAATAGCCTCCCTTGACTAAAGTCAAAACGGTACAAATCTCTCTCCATTCTTGTTTTGTTTTGTTTCTGACCGATTTACCAAAGAAAAACTCCAGTGATGACTTTTCCAAAAAATGCCCCTTTTCACAGACACTTCTTGATGGGCTTTGATGTAGGGGGCTCACCATTGATCAATCAAATCCTCTCACAGTTCACACGGTCCCTTGATTATAATTACTTATACTATTTCACACTACTTTGGACAGTATTCACTGTTGGATATCACAAAAAGTTTACACAAGGACCAACAATTAAACTTTGAGAATCTAAAATGAGGGCTAAAATCATTAGATCAGCTTGAGTTTCCAC
Source organism: Litsea cubeba (assembly GCA_012931725.1). Classification (NCBI taxonomy): domain Eukaryota; kingdom Viridiplantae; phylum Streptophyta; class Magnoliopsida; order Laurales; family Lauraceae; genus Litsea; species Litsea cubeba. Next base: position 23,126 of record WHSA01000187.1, read on the forward strand.
ATTTTCGTAATCCACATCCAAGCCTTTCTGTAAGTGCCTAAATATTACGGACTTTGTAATGGGGGTTATGGCGAGCTCGATGCTCCTTCGAAGATGGAGAATGGCCTGGAAACCTGAAAGGGGAGAAGATGAGAAAGTCAGAGGACCCTGGCAGTGGGCAGCACAAGGCTTTCCGATGCCTAAGTCAATATGGGATCTGAGCAGTAGGGAGGAAAATAAGGGAGAAGAGAGACATAGTAACAGCTCTCCAGTTGTGATTGTGTGTACCTGGGATGGAGATCATTCCTCTATTTATAGAGGAGGAAGCCAACGTCGCATGGTGGGTCTCATGATGACGTCTTAGCACTCCCAAGGGTGCCGTCACGTCAGCCCGCTTTACATTAAATGGCAGTCCGATCATCCCATAATACATTAAATGCTGGTCTAATCGGGCCTTAAAGTGTCTGACTTTTGGGCCTAGTACCATCAGGCCTGGCCTGGAGCCATGCCCTGATGGGATCTAGCCGCTAGACGCCACTCTGTCAGGGGTGAGGGGCGGCCAAGATGGCTTTGTCAGGCTCAGCTGGAAATCCATTAAAGTACAGTAGTCAGCATTCATATCAGCTAGCAGTCTGGCTCTGGTGCCGAGCTGAGTGATCGAGGTGAAGACTTCGTGTCGAGGTCGGGGGCGTCTGAGACTAGAAACGGTCTCGGTCTCGGATGGCGCATTGCTAGCGTTCGCCGAGGTCAAGGCTGTTAGGGATTTTGTGTATTGCAATTTGATGGATGCATTAACATTTTAATCATCATTTGAATTTTCACACATGGATTGATTTAGAAAATCTTGAAAACTTGATTTTCACATGCATTGTTTTTAAGACTTGTAAAAATAATATTCCATGCATGTTTTGGATTTAAATCTTAGATGCATTTATTTTTTAAAAGAATTTTTACAAATCAAGCTAGCCTATGTTTTAAAGTTTCAAATTATATTTGGCTTTTTATGTTTCATGATTTTAATAGCACTTAGTTGATTTAAAATCATGTTTCCAAGCTTGGTTTAATGTCCCAAAAATCCCCACAAAGAATCACTTTAAAAGATGCAGAAGTTGGGATTTTTTATCTCAAGCTGTCTGTCAACCGACGTCAAGCTGTCGGTCAACCTACAGTGGGACCGAGGCCAACCGAGACCTCTGTCGGTCCCATTTCCAGAGAGCTACAAATTTTTTATTTTCTCTGTCGGTTCAAGTGTCGGTTCATGTCGGTTCAGGTGTCGGTTCGCTTGTCGGTTCATGTCGGCTGACCTACACCTGTACAACGGTAAATCTCTTGACCGTTTGAATCTGACCGTTGAGGTGTCGGTCGACCGACACCAACCTGTCGGTTGACCGACAAGTAGCCGTTTGACCACTTTTTCTATAAAAGTGAGTTCCTTCCTTAGCCATTGTTGATGATCTTTGAAACCCTTCTTGAGGAATTTTGAAGCAAAAGAAAGGGGATAAAGCTAAGGAAGGCTAAGGGTCACTAAGGAAAGCTAAAGCTTGGATTAATAAAGTTAAACCTCCAAGTAAGCTTTGCCTTTTATTAATCATATATTTTTATGCTTTGTCTAAATTATTGGTAAATGATTTTTAGCATATTAACTATGATGTGTTGAATCCATTCTTATCTTAATATTTGATTTTAGTTATTGGATTCTTCACCTAGATTCAAAACCAGTTTGTTTTAGAAATCTTCTTAAATCATGCTTTACCAAAACATTTGATTTCTTTAATAGCATGATTCATTAACTTGTTTGAATCTTTCTTTGTTGTTTTCATTCATTTGAATCTTAGTTAATCCTTTGTTTTTGAAAACAAAATAGCACATGCATCACTTGGTTAATCTTAATCATTTTCATACAACTTGTGATCTTTAGATTTTCATATCATTCACAAGTTTGTAATTGTTCAAGTGATTTGCACTTTACTTCAATCATATCTTTGTGTGCCCAAAACTTTTAATTGCCTTGAGCATATATTTTGATTGAGTTTTAATTTTAAACTTGATTGAAGTTTTCACACACACACTTGATAAGCATTCATCTTTGTAATTCTTAGTGTTCTTGTGTGAGTTGATTTTCACTTTCATATCCGCCTATTTAGAGGCAATTTATTTAAGCTTAAATTGTAATCTCTTAGAGTGTTTTGTCAAGACACTTTCTTTGAGAGAAATCATTTGCTTGTAATGTTATTGCTTAGCCATATAAAAGCATTGTGTCTAGGTTGTTGTTTAGGCTAGAAAAACAACATTGTAAGGTTATTGCTTATCCTTGGAAAGCATATTGTAGAGGTTATTGCTTAGCCTTTTGAAAAGCATAGTAGTGGAAATCCGGGGGGGGGGGGGGGGGGGGGGGGGGGGTTGAGTCACAAGCCGGTAGTGGATGTAGGCATTGAAGCCAAACCACTATAAATCTTTGTCTAGTGGTGATTGTTTTGTTTAAGCTTCTGCATATTTTATGTTAATCATCATGTGACTAATTAATTGTAAGGAAAATAAAATTGGTCTTAATTAGTCATTAAGTGTAGATCACCCTATTCACCCCCCCTCTAGGGTTAGGATCCCTTGGACTTTCAATTGGTATCCGAGCAAGGTTACTCCATTTAGGGCTTAAACACCCGGAGTTGATCCCCTCTATCTTGATCCTTGAGTTAGAACCCTAGTAGTGTTTTTCTATGAAAATCATTAGAATGGATTCCACTATGCTAGACTTTGTAGATTCTTGTATAGATTCTTCTAGACCCCTTCTTCTTCCATCTATTGGAGATTCAAACATTGAAACTAAAGAATCTCAACTTAAAGATAAACTAAAATTAAAAGAAGAGGAAATTACTAAAAATGAAGATGATATTCAACAAGCTTATGATGATTTATGTACATTTTCTTTGGAGCTTGTTAAGAAGAATAAAAAATTACAACAAGAATCTAAAAGACTAAACAAAGAATTAATCTCTTCAAAAGATGAACTTAGAGAAAAAGAAGAATTAATAAATTGTGTAGAATCTAAGTTCATGATCTCTTTGCATAATCTATCTAATATTAAAGATGATCTAAGAGAATTAAAGATAGATTGTGATAATCTTAATAAGGAAAATTTAAATCTAAGAGATCAATTACAATGGCAAGATGAAAACATTAACAACCAAGAATACAAGTTAAATATTTCTATGGAAAATTTATCTAATGCACAAAATAAGATAAAAACTCAAAAACTTGGACCCAATGTTATTAATGAAGTTAAATTTGATTTAAAACTTGCCCATGAAGAACTAAACAAATTTAAGGGAATTGAAAATGAACTAACACAAGTTAAAAATGAAAATTCAACCCTTAAAAACAAAGTCACTCAACTTGAAACCTACAAACAAAAGTATGAGTGCAAATTTACCCAAAGTGAAGAAAGATTTGAAAAGTTATTGAAATTGGGTAAATCTCAAAGAGATAGGACGGGTCTTGGATATGATAGGAATATTTCACATGACCTTAAATTCACCAACACATTTGTGAAAGGTGAGTCCTCATTCTCTAGCACTCATACTTCTTTGCCCATGACTAAATGCAATTATTGTGGCATTGAAGAACATTTTAGGTTTGAGTGCAAATAAAGAAGAAGCTATGTGTCTAAACCCATCTTTGAACCAAAGAAAGTAAAATCAAACTCTTTGATGGATAAGACACTAAAAATCAAGGAAGACTCTAAAAAGACTAAACAAGTAAAACCAATTAAAAAGGAGTCTCCTAAAATAGGTTCTAAAAAGGTTAAACAAGTTAAACCAATTTTAAAAGAATCTATTAACAAAAAGCTTCTCAATCTTCCTCCCTTAACTCAACAAGTGAAAGAACTTTTGAAGAAAGTTGCAAAGTTAAATCTTTAATTCAAAAGTCAAATAAAGGAAGAAAGTAAGAAGAAAAGAAAAATGGCTCAATCCCCTAAGAAGAAAAGTCCCCAGCCCCAAAAGACTAATCACCAATCTAAGCTAAATTTAGTCAAATCTAAATATCAAGGTGATAAGTCTAAGTTAAAAATTTATCAAATCAAATCTCCCATAATTGGTGAGACATTTAAGATAGACCACAAAGACCAACCCTCCCAAGACCTTAGGTGGATTCCAAAAGTTATTTACTTAGTCAAACCTTAAGGCCTTGGCCCTCATTGACCAACCTATCCTTTATAGGTATTTTTTTTGTTGGTCATGTTCATTTGCATTTATGTTCCTTCATTAGTTACATTTCTTTAAATGCAATGTTTATTTGTAATCAATTGATTTTGTCTTCTTGCACCATTCTAGTTAAATATCATGGTTTTCAAAATCACTTTGATTATAATTTTCTCATGTTAGATTTGCTTTTTGCTTACATATAGTTATATATCTTGCAATGCATTTCTACATGTTCAATTGATTATGGTTTCAAAAGCTTTCATAGCTAGATCCTACATAATCAATTGATTTTGCAAAATCATTTGTTTGAATGTTAGAGTAAGATTTTTCTTTAAAAACAAATGATTTGAATCAATTTAAGTTCTCCATGATCTTACTAATTATATCCTTTGGTATGAAAAATATGTGTTCAATTTGTATGAGCCCTTGTAGTTATAATCGTTGGAATACAAATTGAAAAATGTTTTATCTTCATTTTCATACTCATTTTGTCCATTGTTGGATTTTTTTTTATGATTTGAAGATTATTTGAATGGAATTGCTTTAAAACTTCTTTAGTTATACTTTTCAAAGCATGTTCCATGTTATCATTTCCTTATGCATTTGTTTTTATCATCTTAGAAATGGAAATGAATGTTGTTACAAACAATTTGCTTCATTGCTCTTCTAGTTATTTTCTTTTATGTGCAAATTGATTTGTATGATTTGTGGATCATGAAATAGTTTTGCATTCTATACATAGACTTGTGCATCTTTTCAATGCATAGTGATAATGTTTCATGATTCTCATAGTCATTTGCTAGAATGGAGATTTTACATGATAGATCTTAATTTTTAATCAATCCTCTCTATGCAAATGTCATATGGTTTCTTGTATGGTTGTGATCTTAGTTATATTTGTAGATACCATACTAGAACTCTAAAATCCATCCTCTTGCTTTTTAGTTTTTATTGATTTGGATGGTTATGTTGTTGGTTCATGTGTAATTTTCTTATTGGTATCATTCATTATACATGTTTCGACTTCATAGTAGTGTTTTTATCATATGAACCTCTTTGAAATTCATTCCTTGAATTTCATAGTTATATCTATTGTTTGATGGATGCCTTAGATGTTGAATTCATATGATCTCGACACTTTGAAAATTGCATGTTCTTCTAAGTTATATCTTTTTATGCAATTTCTCTTGTTCATCACTATGCTCTTTAGTAATATTATTCTAAGTGATGATTATCATTTTATGATGCTTGTTGGAATTTTGTGTTTGTCACATGCTTGCTCTTAATCATGTTTCATATTCAATTGGTAATCAATTGTGATGATGCCAAAATAGGATTTCGGACACCACCGGTCAAGTAATAAATGCAGTAAATACAATAATTAAATAAGAGAGAGAAGGGATTATAATGGTTCGGTCAAGATGACCTACGTCCACTGCAGAAAGGCAGAGATTGCCTGTGGTGTTTCACTTCCTCAATGCTTATTACAAACTAGAGGAATACAAGAGTCGGAGTAAATAGAGAGAGATCCATCCTCTCTCAAGTGCTGGTGGGGCTCCTTGATTTATAGTCCTCCCCTAACAGATGGGGACGACACTTTAGCAACGTTCGTCCTTGGAGCCCTCGAACTACCCTCGCGCTGGAGGAGGCAGGTGAGGAACTGCCCTCGCGCTGGACGAGGCAGGTGAGATATTTCTCCGTAGGAACTGGTAGGAGTGGGATTGCTTCCGAAGCAACGTGGCTTCCCTGACTTGGTCTCTTCATGGGCTTGGACCTGAGCTTCATCCTCATGGGTTGGGTCATTTGGGCCTGACTCATCAAATTGGTATCATTTTCAATTAGTGTCTATATCCAATTGGTATCATATCTTGAGTTTGTGATAGACCTTGTGTACATTGGATTGAACTTGATAGTCATATGTCTTTTGTTCCATGTCACATTCCATTAGCATCATAATCTCCATGTTTGCCACCTCTCATGCTCTTAAAGGTAAATTACATGACCACCATGTTTATGTTTTCATAATTTTGGTTGGCTAATGGTGAGGTTTGGCTTCATGATTGAACTTCATTTCATTCATCTTTTGCATGATAGTTATATCCAATGATTGTATGAAATGAATTCAAAACTTTACATAGCTTATGATTTTCATAGTTATAATGATTTATGCTATGTTTAGTATATCCTTTTGACCTTGCTCTTTACTTTGGTAATTTGATCATATTTAGCTTTATAGTCAAATATTATTATCAATTGAATCTAATCCTTCACTTGAAGTTAATCCTCAATTGGTTAAACCATCTTCTTCTTGCACGAAATAGTTATATTCTTGTCAAAAGTTTGACAAAAGGAGAGAATGGATTGAGGGGGAGTAAATCTTCATAGGAAGTATTAGTTTTGATCAAATTTACCCTTATATTGGCTCTGATACACTTTTAGCTATCTACCCATCCATGATGCCCTGTTATAAATTTCATTTCGATTACTTTTGTTAACAGGTGCTACTTAAGGTATTTACCTGTTTCATGTGTGTAGGTAACCCTCTTCAATTGATACCTTTGCAATTTAATGGCAAAGGGGGAGAAAGAATTAAGGGGGAGAAAGTGCACATCTTGCCAAAAAAGAAGTCCATGGTCAAAGGGGGAGAAATGAAATGAAGAAAGCTTGGGAGCTAAAGAATATGCTTGGTCTAAAGAAAGGAAGATGAAGAGAAAGCTTGAAGATTGATCAAGCTCCAAGCATCAAGGAGAATGAAGAAAAAGAGCTAGAGCCCAAGCAAAATGAAGAAGCATCCAAAGAGATTTCAAGGATTGTCCAGCCAAGGAGGAGCTGAAGACTATGTGTGAAAATTTAGTGTTGAGCAAGGTTTGCCAACATATTGGAGGTTTGCATCAAATTGCAAAGGGGGAGATTGTTAGGGATTTTGTGTATTGCAATTTGATGGATGCATTAACATTTTAATCATCATTTGAATTTTCACACATGGATTGATTTAGAAAATCTTGAAATTTTGATTTACACGTGCATTGTTTTTAAGACTTGTAAAAATAATGTTTCATGCATGTTTTGGATTTAAATCTTGGATGCATTTGTTTTTTAAAATAATTTTTACAAATCAAGCTAGCCTTTGTTTTAAAGTTTCAAATTATATTTGGCTTTTTATGTTTCATGATTTTAAAAGCACTTAGTTGATTTAAAATCATGTTTCCAAGCTTGGTTTAATGGCCCAAAAATCCCCACAAAGAATCACTTTAAAAAATGCAAAAGTTGGGATTTTTTGTCTCAGGCTGTCGATCCGACGTCAAGCTGTCAGTCAACCTTCAGTGGATACGAGGCCAACCGAGACCTCTGTCGGTCCCAGTTCCAGAGAGCTACAAATTTTAGATTTTCTCTGTCGGTTCAAGTGTCTGTTCATGTCGGTTCAGGTGTCGGTTCGCTTGTCGGTTCATGTCGGCTGACCTACACCTGTACAACGGTAAAATTCTTGACCGTTTGAATCTGACCGTTGAGGTGTCGGTCCACCTGCCGGTTGTTTGACCACTTTTTCTATAAAAGTGAGTTCATTCCTTAGCCATTGTTGATGATCTTTGAAACCCTTCTTGAGGCATTTTGAAGCAAAAGAAAGGGGATCAAGCTAAGGAAGGCTAAGGGTCATTAAGGAAAGCTAAAGCTTGGATTAATGAAGTTAAACCTCCAAGTAAGCTTTGCCTTTTATTAATCATATGTTTTTATGCTTTGTCTAAATTATTGGTAAATGATTTTTAGCATATTAACTATGATGTGTTGAATCCATTCTTATCTTAATATTTGATTTTAGTTATTGGATTCTTCACCTAGATTCAAAACAAGTTTGTTTTAGAAATCTTCTTAAATCATGCTTTACCAAAACATTTGATTTCTTTAATAACATGATTCATTAACTTGTTTGAATCTTTCTTTGTTGTTTTCATTCATTTGAATCTTAGTTAATCCTTTGTTTTTGAAAACAACATAGCACATGCATCACTTGATTAATCTTAATCATTTTCATACAACTTGTGATCTTTAGATTTTCATATCATTCACAAGTTTGTAATTGTTCAAGTGATTTGCATTTTACTTCAATCATATCTTTGTGTGCCCAAAACTTTTAATTGCCTTGAGCATATATTTTGATTGAGTTTTAATTTTAAACTTGATTGAAGTTTTCACACACACACTTGATAAGCATTCATCTTTGTAATTCTTAGTGTTCTTGTGTGAGTTGATTTTCACTTTCATATCCGCCTATTTAGAGGCAATTTATTTAAGCTTAAATTGTAATCTCTTAGAGTGTTTTGTCAAGACACTTTCTTTGAGAGAAATCATTTGCTTGTAAGGTTATTGCTTAGCCATATAAAAGCATTGTGTCTAGGTTGTTGTTTAGGCTAGAAAAACAACATTGTAAGGTTATTGCTTATCCTTGGAAAGCATATTGTAGAGGTTATTGCTTAGCCTTTTGGAAAGCATAATAGTGGAAATCCGGTGGGGTGTTGAGTCACAAGCCGGTAGTGGATGTAGGCATTGAGGCCGAACCACTATAAATCTTTGTCTAGTGGTGATTGTTTTGTTTAAGCTTCCGCATATTGTATGTTAATCATCATGTGACTAATTAATTGTAAGTAAATTAAAATTGATCTTAATTAGTCATTAAGTGTAGATCACCCTATTCACCCCCCCCCCCCTCTAGGGTTAGGATCCCTTGGACTTTCAAAGGCGTGACTAGCCGACACTAGCACCGAAGTTAATATAACCCCAGTACTTTGGGAGACATCTCCACACAATTGCCCCCTAGCTTCGGACTTCATGAAGTTTGCCAACTATGTGGGTCGGGAGCTACAAGACGGGAGATCCTTCTGGAGTAGAACTCGGTCTCTATCCTTAGTCACTATGAATGACTGAGGTAATAAATGATGCTTGCTAATTAATGTAGAAGACATACCGACGGCACCACGTGTCCCCATCCGGTTGGTTGTTCAGGCACATAGAGGAGACGTGCGCCGCTTATCGGGGACGCGTCCAGTGATCGAAGTGACGTGCGCGGAGCCCCAGGGGGCATCTGGTATGTGCGTCCCTAGGGCTTTCGAAAAGGGGGCCCTTCCTCATTCCTTTATATATGGGATGTTAAGGCTCTCTTTTTCCCTATTGCTGCTTTGCACCGAAGAAGAAGAGAATGCTGCAGGAGATATCTGTCTGAGAAGAGAAGTGCTGTAAAATTGAGCCTCCGTCAGTCCGAACCTCAGTTTTGTCTTCGTAAGTTCTTTCTCCTTTGCCTTTTTCCGCGGGTTTAGGGTTTCTTCTGCTTCTAGCCTCTGTTCCGGTAGAAATGGGTATCTACAGTCACTGGGTAGAGAACGAAGCGGCGATTGAGGGACTTAGGTTAGAGTATAAAATCCCTGCCGATGTCCATGTAAGGCCGGCCGATCCCAACGGTATCAACCTCCATGATTTTTCGGGAGGCTGGATGCCTTTCCCGTTGGTGGCTGTGACTGAAGGTGGGGTTCGTTTTCCCCTTCATCCTCTCCTGAGGAGGTGTCTCAGCCAGTGGTGCCTCTGCCCCTGCCAGCTACTGCCCAATGTCTTCAAGATCATAATGGGCACAACCAAGCTTAATGAGGTCCTAGGCATCGACCTCAGCGTATTCGACATCGAGGACGTCTATGACATATGCAAGTCTGGAGATGCCTATTATCTCCGGGCTAAGCCGCGTCGGGAAGGCTTTGTCCGCTACCTGGAAGACTCGATTAAGTATGCCAGGGACGATCTCCTATACGTCTCGGGTAACTGGGAGTTCGGCGTGACCAAAACTGACAGAGCTTACAGGATTCCACGCCACTTCGGGACTGTTCCAAGTAAATACCATCTCTTTACTTTCATACATATTTCATATGCCTTTTTCTTTTCTATCTTGCTGAGCCGATGTTTCTGCTTGCTGTGCATCTACTAAGGAGAGGAGGCAGGCGGCTCGGCACATCTGGGCGAGGAACGAAGCTTGGCTTCGGTAGGTCAAAAAGTACAACGGTTACGGAGGTAGAGCAGCTTGGTCGCTACTAGGGTACCAGCCAAAGTACCGTGGTTACATCAAGGGTACAACCGAGCCGTCCCGAGAAGGAAGTTCGGAAGGAACCAAGCCCGGGGCTGGGAGAGAACATGCTGCTTCCAGAGCCAGGGCCGAAAAGGAAGGGCCCTCACGGGCTGTGATTGAGGCGCTCAGGCTTCTATGTCTGGGCCGAGGTTACGTGAGCCCCCCTTAAAGAGGAAGAGGCCGCGTCAGGCAATTCGGTCCCCTTCGTCGAGCTTGGAGATGCGGCGCACCAGGCGTCTATCGTTTGAGGACATCGTGGATTTAGTACTTGGTGCCGACGACTCTCAAGCTCCCCAGGCACCTCCGAACCTGGATGTCGTCGAGATCCCTCCCCTAGGGTCTTCAGTGGCATCTCCCGCGGCCGCAGCAGAGGCCCCTGCCTTCGGGTCCATCTCTTTCCATCCTGCTAAATCGGACGCTCGGTCGCCCCCAGCCGAGACCAGGCGGAAAGAAGATCGGTCGAAGAAAAGGCCGAGAGTCGAAGGGGGTTCCAGCTCGGCTGCAGCGTCGCCATCTGCCGGTCCAAGTCCTTGGAAGCCGAGCTTCTTGCTCAAACCGAGGAGACCGATGATGAGGAAAGATCATATCCTCCGAAAGGTCGGCCCCCTCGTTCTCGAGGCACTCGGGCGGGCATGCGCCTTGCCTCAAGATAAGGCTCAGCTGGAGGGGTATAACGACCCGAAGCCGATACTGTCGCTGCTACAGTAGTGCTTTACGGTGAGTTCATTCAAGCCTCTAAGCTTTTTGTCAAGTTGTTTAGTTTCGGCGACTATTCTGATTTTCTTTTTGATTGCCTTGTTTCTTCGACAGACGATGCAGAAGTCTCTGGTCGTAGCTGATAGGCTCAATAAGCACAGCCCCGTGATCGCCGAGCTGAACGCGGAGAAGAATGGTCTTGAGGAAGCCCTGGACGCCGTAACTCAGAAATTGACAAAGGCTGAAGGAGAGTTCAAGGCGGGGCTTAAGCAGGCGAGGAGTGAGACGGAGGCCGAAAAGAGAAAGGTGGCCGAGCTCGAGGCTTCTCTGGAGAGGCTGAAGGATGACTTCGAGGCCAAACTCCATGCTGAATCGAAAAGGACAGATGAGGCCGAGGCTAAACTCGAGTCCGAGTGTGATGCCGTTTTTGAGGACACCAAAGCGCAAGTGACGGCTCACTATAAGGCCAGGGTTCTTGTGGTGAGGGATAAGGCCTGGGCGAAGGGATGGTGTTCCGCTCCGAAGGAGGCGGGGGTTTCGGAAGGCCATCTGTCCTTTAGGGATCCGCCCCCATACCCAACTCCGGTGCCGAACCCCGCCCCTCCTGTCATTGTCCCCGCTGGTGAGACGGCTGCCGGGAAATCAAACGTTGATCAGACTGGGACCAACATCAAAGTCGCTGCCACTCCTCATACCTCCGATCCCATGTGACCTCGGGCCGGTCCTGTCGGTTCTGCTCATGGGGATTTGTAATTGCCTTCGTTTTTATGTATTTTTCTTGTTCTTGGTTTTCAATTGTAACTGTTGGTTGCTTTATGTAATGAATGGAGATTCAATACAATTGAAGTTTTCTTTGGATAATATTGGGATCACTTTCCTTGTCATGCATGTTTTCGCTTTTCAAATATTTTGCATAAGTATGTGAGCCCGGCTCAATGACTCTGATTTGCGTTCCCCGAACATATGAGAACGTATTGCCGCTCAGTTCGCTGACCAAGCTTGGACAGAAGCAAGCGGGATGTATTAGAGCTTGGTAGGGATAGGTGCCGAGCTGCCCCCAGGTTGGTCCCGGATCACAACATGAGGGTCGCTGCCTCATCGATAGACATGTAGAGGGCGCGCCGGCAACCTGGCACGAATGCCGAGGTGCTTCTCGTAGCACGAAATGAAGGAGACCCACTGGCTCATCTCCAGGGGCGCGCCGGCAACTCGGCAAGAGTGCCGAGGTGCTCGCATAGCAAAAAATGGAGAAGACCCACTGGCTCGTCGCCAGGGGCGCGCCGGCAACCTGGCTCGAGTGCCGAGGTGCTCGCATAGCACGAAATGGAGAAGACCCACTGGCTTGTTGCCAGGGGCGCAGCGGCAACCTCGAACGAGTGCCGAGGTGCTCGCATAGCACGAAATGGAGAAGACCCACTGGCTCGTCACCAGGGGCGCGCCGGCAACCTAGCACGAGTGCCGAGGTGCTCGCATAGCACGAAATGGAGAAGACCCACTGGCTCGTCGCCAGGGGCGTGCCGGTAACCTAGCATGAGTGCCGAGGTGCTTGCATTGCATGAAATGGAGATCCGAGATGTATTGTCCCTTAAGCGATGTTGGAGAGTTCTATGTTCTGGAGAGAATTGAGGGATACAAGGAACAGAGTGCTTTTATTGCTCTTCAAAAATCAGTTACAATTCAGAAATAGAACTTCTTGAGGTGCGTTGCATTCCACGGTCGTGGTAATTGTTTACCATCCTTGCTCTCAAGTTTGTAAGCTGATCGACCGCAGAGCGAGGTGACCTTGAACGGCCCGTGCCAATTCGGCACCAACTTGCCGTGGTTCGAATCTTTGTCTTGCGGGAGAGACTTCTTTAAGACGAGCTCCCCGACTGAGAATTTTCTCTCCTTAACTCTTTGGTTGTATCCCCTGACCAACTGCCGCTGATAGGCGGGCGGCCGCTGCTTCTCTGCGCTCTTCGGCTAGGTCTAATTCGTGAGCTAAGTTCATGTTGTTATGGCCTTGGTCAAAGAGTTCCGACCTCAAGGTCGGGAGACCGACCTCGAGCGGGATCACGGCTTCCATGCCATAGGGGAGAGAGAAAGGCATTGCTGAGGTGGAGCACCTTGGTGTCGTCATGTAAGACCACAGGACGCTTGGTAGTTCTTCCACCCATCTTCCTTTGGCTTGATCGAGCCTCTTCTTAAGTCCGTCGAGTACTACCTTATTGGAGATCTCGCTTGACCGTTGCTTTGGGGGTATGCTGGGGTGGAGTAATGATTTCTGATGCCGAGACCCTGGCAGAAGGTTTTGAAGAGGTTGGAATCGAACTGAGGCCCGTTGTCAGAGATCAAGGTTGGTGTCGTCATGTAAGACCACAGGACGCTTGGTAGTTCTTCCACCCATCTTCCTTTGGCTTGATCGAGCCTCTTCTTAAGTCCGTCGAGTACTACCTTATTGGAGATCTCGCTTGACCGTTGCTTTGGGGGTATGCTGGGGTGGAGTAATGATTTCTGATGCCGAGACCCTGGCAGAAGGTTTTGAAGAGGTTGGAATCGAACTGAGGCCCGTTGTCAGAGATCAAGGTTCGTGGGATTCTAAACCTTACGACGATGTTTCTCTAGACGAAGTTCTTCGAGTCGTGCTCAGTGATGGAGGACAGCGCTTCTGCCTCCATCCACTTGGTGAAGTAGTCAGTGGCTACTATGAGCCACCTCTTGTTCCCTGGAGCTCGATGGAGAGGTCCTATGATGTCCAGTCCCCATTGGGCAAAGGGCCATGGGCTGGAGAGTGGAATCAGATCTTGTGCTGGCTGATGGAGGGAGTACGAGAATTTCTGGCATTTCTCGCACTTCTGGGCATATTTCTGCGTATTTGTCTGCATGCATGGCCACCAGTACCCCTGGCTGACAGCCCGGTATGCCAGCGACCGTCCACCGATGTGACTTCCGCAGATTCCTTCATGTATCTCGTATAGGAAGTTTTTGACCTTGTCCGGGTGGACGCATCGAAGGTAGGGGCCGGTGAAGGACTTCCTATAGAGTTTGCCTTCTGGACTCAACCAGAAACGAGCTGCTTTGAGCTTGATTCGGTGAGCTTTGCTCTTGTCTTCGGGGAGCTGGTCATATTTAAGGAAGGTGACAATCGCGTCCATCCAGTTCGGGCCGAGGTCAGCGCATAGAATTTTTCGAGGTGGAGGAAGCTCCATGCTTGGCCTCTCTAGCGATCCTACTTTGACAATTCTTTTCCTCCCGGTCTCAACCGCTGAAGCTAGGCTGGCGAGGGCGTCGGCATGAGAGTTGGAATCTCTACCGATTCGTTTGACTTTGGTTCTTTGGAATTGTGAGAGGAGCTTTTTCGTGTGCGCTAAGTAGCTGCCATCATGTCGTCGCGAGCTTGGTAGTCTCCAGCCAGCTGGCTCGTTACCAACTGTGAATCGCTGAAAACCGCCAGTTGTTGTGCTCCTAGGATTTTGGCGCTATTCAGCCCGGCTATTAGAGCCTCGTACTCTGCTTTGTTATTGGACGCTTTAAAGTCAAGAGTCAGGGCTTGCTCTATGACTAATCCTTCTTGAGATTGTAGAACTACACCAGCGCCGGCCCTCTTGGAGGTAGAGGATCCATCAACGAAGACCTTCCAAGCGGAAACAAAGAATTGGTTCCGAGCCCGCTATTCTTCTGTCTCAATGATTTTGTCCCCATGTCTTCTGCTCCCCAGTTTGGTGCCGAGCGGGTGATGGAACAGCGCTTCCGCTCGGTTCTACCGAGGTCGGCGGACGTGGGAGTTCATTTGGGTCCGACCCTTTCGTAATCGGAAAGGGGGGCAGAGGCGTGCATCAACATTTCTTTTGTGTGGGTGTGCCGGATTTTCTATTTTACTTGGAATTGCAAGTGGTGATCCGGAGATCAACCTTCACAAGTAAAAAGGAAATCAACTTCTTTCAAGTTTTCCATTGCACATATATTTAAGAAAAGAGACATTTTATTGATTTGCAGTGAAAGGCGATTTTTTGGCATTTATAGCCGATTTTGGCGTTTATAACCGATTTTGGCTTTTATAGCCGATTTACAATCCTTATCAATAATGAAAGATAAGAGTTGTGATTTTTTGTCTCTTTTGAAAAAAATACAAACTACAATGAAAAGCAAGAAAAGGAGGATCTAACTTCTCAGGAGATTGTGGGGGACCCATTGAGATTGACGGTCGCAAGCCATATGTGGACTTTGCCATCATCCATGCAGATGAGAACAGAGGATGCTATTGATTCGCTTGGCTTGGCTATAACCTCAGGTTTTTAGAGGACAAAGACCAAGAGGAGGTCCTATATCCAATAAAAAACTAAGTAGACGGGCTGAAAAGCCACGTCTGAGCCATTGGAGGCAGAAGGAGAAGGCAAGGACCTTGGGGGGGTACCCCCCAAGGGACTTTTGTCACCTTGTAGCGGTAGTCAGCGTAGGATTTCCGCAGAGTTTTCTCTCTTTGATGCCTTTTTCTATCTGAGTTTCCGGATTTTCTGCAGTCCGTTGTTTGTTTTCTCTGTTGTCTGTGCTGTTTTCTTCTTGGAGAGCTCTCCTAATTATAGGCTTTTAGGTAGCCATTTAGGAGGGTTTATGATCCTTAATTGTCATAAAGCTACATAAAGGGAGGAGTTACAAGATTGAATTCTTTATTTTGTAACTCCTTTTTCTTGGCTTTTGATTGGCCGGAGGAGATTAAGGGCATTTAATCGCCTTTAATCGCCATGATGGGAGGAGTTTCATGGGTTAAATGCCATGAATCTCTTGACTTGTAACCCGGATGCTTGCTTCTGATTGGGCCGTTCAAAGAAATGGATTAATGAATGTAATAAAGCTAGTCAATTAATCGCATTAAGTGGTCGCCGAGCAGTTGAAGAGTCGCGGGCCGTGCCGCGTGTTTTGGGATTCTTCTGGCAATGATCATCGATGGATCTTCATGTAGATCGACATCGGATGACCATGTAACTTCAGGTGTTGGTTGCCAACAGCGGGTCGGTGCCATCTGTCCTCTCGATTTCTCGATCGGTCGGGTAGAAAACACACTTTTTTTGGTTGACCAGTTGGCGATCAATGTTGATTTCGATACTCTTGATGATTAACCCGTGTTTTTGACGGATGTTAGAGGATTTGGTGTCTCAAGTATGAATTTTGAAAATAACAGAGGCCAGACGCTTCAAATCGCGAAAAAACGGCAAAAAAATGGGGTTTCCGGGGCCCTCCCGGCGATCCCGGGCCCCATGGTCGCAGGGGCCTGCGACCCTTGGGGGGTTTTCCCCCTTTTGTCCCGTTTTGTGTCCGTTTTTGCTGTTTTTTTATTCTTTTTTCTTCTATATTTTTCCTTGACATTTTGATCATTTATTGGCCTGATTTCCCTATAAAAAACCAGATGAAAATCCTTGCATTTTATTTTGCAAAGTTTCCAATTTTCTGAGAAAGCCGAAGACTTTGTTGCGTACAGCTGCGGATTTTCTGTCAGAAGCTGAAACTGGGCCAAACGATGTCGGAATGACCTGAAATTTGGGGTGAAGCCTGTTGAGCAATAAATAAGACCAACCATAGGCTTTTGTTTGAGTTTTGAAGCCGTTTGGGGTCCTATCACCAGTAGACTTGCTTTTGTCGCGATGAAGATGTCGCGGTTTGATGTGCGGTCAACCGATGTCCGATTTACTTGAAATTTGACAGGGAACCTATTGGAGTCATTTTAAGATGATCCATAGGCTCTGTCTTGGAAACCATGGTCCCAGGGAGCTTCGCCGTCAAGAGGCTTGATTTGGCTTCCGAGCATCAAAGTATGGTCAAATGTTGTCGAAATGACCTGAAATTTGACGTGTAGCCCTTTGTAAGCATTTTGAAGCCGTCCATGTGCTCTATCTGATGAGTGATGGCCTCGGTGGTTCTTGCCACCAAGAGGCTTGATTTAGCTGTTTAAGGGTTGATGTAGGGTCAAACGCTGTCGGTTTGACTCGAAACTTGACGTGGAGCCTTTTGGATGTATTTTGAGACCATCCATCGGCTCTGATCGAAGATTTGGTGTCTCCGATGCTTTCGCCGCCGGGAGCTCCTTTTTAGCTGCCGGAGAAGCAAAGTTAGGCCAAATGATTTTGAAATGGCCCGAAACTTCTTATGTACTCCTCTTTTGGCTGTCTTGAAGGATCTTGCAGTTTTTTGTTTGATTCTGACAAGATTTGATTTTTTGGAAGTAGCATTGCCTATTTATGGCAGGTTGCGACTTCATGTAGCTCTTTGGATCTTGAAGAGGCAAAGTTTGGTGTCAACAAATGCCCCCTCGAGGTGCAGCGACGAGTTGCTTAACATTTGTAGTCGATGTGCCTCGAAGAGATTTGTGAAGGAGAGCCCTGTGACTGGACCAAGAGTCTTTGAGCAGTCTTTCTTTTTGGTATTTGTAGCCTTTTGAGCTTCCAGGGGAATTTTATGGTAGTGAAAGGGATCACGTACCATCTCGAGGCAAAGTTTTGAGGATGACATCAGGGATGTGGATTTGGGTTTTGACCTTGTGACCTAACAAGCTATATGTGGTAGGTTAGGGGGTTGGGTTTGGTTTTGACCGTGTGACCCAACAAGCTATATGTGGAATGTTGGGGGATCAATTTTGATCTTGTGACCTAATAGGCTGTATGTGGCAAGTTAGGGGATCAGGTTTTGGTTTTTGGTTTTGGTCTTGTGACCTAACAGGCTGTATGTGGCAAGTTAGGGGACCAGGTTTTGGTTTGGTTTTTTGTGGAATGTCAATTTCAAGATTTTGGCTCAATTTGGTAGATGAGGCTGGATGGTTTGATTTTTGGAAGCTCATGGGGCTTGGAATTCTCTTTTGTATGGTCGAATCAACTCAAAAGAGGTATGGAGCCATTTTTGTATGCTCTTGGTAAGAGGGATTTCTCTTTGACTAAAAGCCCAATTATTATTATTATTATCTTTTTAGTGCCTAGGTGGTCAAACTTGGCTCATATGGGCTAACCCATTGGACCTTAAGCTTTTGAAATGGCTTAGATCTCATGTGGTGTCATTTTTGTAAAGAATATCCAAAAATATCTCCTTTGGATAGAGAATATCTAAGAATATCTTTACTTGGAGAGAATCTCTCATGTTCCCTTTATTTTGGGAGAGAATATCTCAAGATATCTTCCTTTGGGAAAGAATCTTTTATTGATCCTATCTTTTGGGAGGAAATCTCTCATTGATTTCTTTTTGGGAGAGAATCCCTCAAGATATCTTTCTTTTGAGAAAAAATCTTTCTAATTTCTTTCTTTTGGTAAGGTTACTAATTAGTAACACTTACCTCTTTCTTCTTTCCTTCTTTGGTTTGCTCTCTTCTATAAAAGCAAGGAGGAGGTTGGATCTCTTGCTCTTATTACTTTCTTTTGCAATAATCCCAAGAGGGCTTCAAGACCAAGAGTTCTTCTTCTTCAAGATCTTCAAGACTTTTCTTCTTCTTCTCCATCAATGGCTTCAAGTAAGTTCCCTTTTTCAAGAAAACCCCATTGTAGAAAAAAAAGTTCTTTCTTTTTTTTGTTTCTTTCTTTTCTTTTCTTCTTTTTTTTTCTTTTCCACGTGTTTGCTTCTTTTTTTTCACACTTTTTTTTTTGCTTTCTTTTTTTTTTGCTTTTTTTTTGTGGGCCCTACGGACAGATCTGTACGGATTTGGCCGTACGGCCACGTGGCCTGTGGGCTAGCCCCTTTTTCTCCTTTTTTTTGTTTTCTTTCTCTCTTTTTTTTTTCGAGAAAGTTTCTTTTCTTTTTTTTGTTCTTTTTCTTTCTCCTTTCTCCTTTCTTCTTCTTTTTTTTTTTTTGAGAAAGTTTTCTTCTCTTTTTTTTTCTCATCATGATAATGCATTTTTTTTGGGCAAACCAAGATGTTCATGCATGTATATTTTTTGTAAATTGAATTGTAGCATGATGTGATAGCATACCTGGAAGTTTTCGCAAATTTGGGAATTTGCAGCTCGCAGCGATGTTGAGCCCTTCCTGATTTTGCGGAGACTTTGAGGTTTCAAAAGTTTGGAGTTTCGGAGCTCGCAGCAATGTTGAGCCCATCTTCAAGCTTTCTATTTCTTTCGGGATAGTTCCTTTTCTTTGGAATTGCGCCGTCATCATGCCAAAATTTCTCCAGATTTTTTTTTAGCGAGATTCTGTCATTTTGATTTTTGATCTTTTTCTTTTCCATCCTTTGCAGGTGGTTCTTCCAGAACGAACAAGGGTAAAGAGCCTACTACAAGCGTACCTCGTCGATCTGCTAGATCTTCTAATCCAGCAGTTCAGCAGGCCTTTGAGAAGGTCCAGTATGTTGAGAGAAATTTGAAAGAATGCGACTCCCTCAACAGAGATGAGATGAGGTAGCGACTGATCGCTCTCAAGGGAGAGGAATTCTATAAGATCATGGTAAGCAGTCGTCCATGGGTGAGGGGAGATCAGAGTGTTTTACCCAAGCCTACCTTCTTCTTTAGTGATGCTGTCCCTGATGACATGACATACCAGAGGAGATGTTTTCAGTTCTCTTTCACAGCAGATGGTGAGAAGAAGACTGTTGCTACCCGGTCGACGTTTGATCGCACCGTCTCGATCATGAGCCTTGCCCCCACGTGCTCTAAGAGGGAAGATCCTCCAAGCTGGGTGAGAAGGACAAATGTAATCAAGACCGGGGTTTTTGTTGGCGGTTCTCCTAGATATACGGAGAGGTCACCTGTTGACATGGACCTGTTGATGCCATCCAGCGGCTACCAGGGTTCTGATTATCCGTCGGTCGATTTGAGACCGGTGGGCCTTGGTATTTTCAGTGGTGACGGCAGCAATTGGATAAAGCCT
This sequence comes from Litsea cubeba, assembly GCA_012931725.1. NCBI lineage: Eukaryota > Viridiplantae > Streptophyta > Magnoliopsida > Laurales > Lauraceae > Litsea > Litsea cubeba. The sequence goes on from WHSA01000187.1 coordinate 42,920, forward strand.
TTTCGACTTCGTGGCCATTTCAATGCTGACTCCGAGTGGAAGTCGTGGACTGATCGCATCCTGCTGATTGGTGGCGCCATTTTGAAGGAAGCCGGGATTTTTTATGCGGTCCGCGCCTTTAGGGAGACCGTAATCTTTTCCGACGAGGCCTTCATAGCTATGCTGGAATCATTCCTCCCATAAACCAATACCTTCGTTGTGACGAATGGTGAGATTGGGTTCTCTTTGAAGGAGTTGAGCGCCATTACTGGATTGCCCATCCTTGGCAAACTCTATGAGGAGTTTATGCCGATTGACAGCGACCTTGAGGGGCAGTCTGAGGAGTTCAGGCTTCTGTACTTTCAGCTCGTCGCCTTCTATGATTTTTTTAAGGAGAAGGAGGGTTTGAAAGTTAGATCCAGCAGTTGGAAGAGTTCTAACTCTTCGTTCCCCAACTTTTTTGATAGCAGGGAGTCTTCTGATAGTGTGACCCAGGAAGCCAGGGCTCAAGATCCAAGTTCGAAGAAGATCTTGGCTATGCAAGAAGAGTTGAGAGATTTCTGTGCGAGTACAAACGCCATATGTCCTGACATTGCAATGCGGAGAGATCTCGTTGTTTACCTCACTTATTGGCTTGGGGAGGATATTTTTGCTGGAGGAGATGGAATGCACATCAGGCCACATTGTATTTTTTCGGCTTGTCAGATGGTGTTTGGAGAGCAGCTTGCTTTGGTGCCAGCTCTTTACTCCTACCTGTGTACCGAACTGCAAGCTGCTGTTTTTTTGGTTCGGCTCGGGCTCCCTATGAATAAAGTATTTTCAGCCCACATCTTTTATTCATGGTACGTGTACCACTGTCCTGGCTTCCACTGGCTGGGTGCCACACAGGATGATGATCCTTTGATGATTCGGCTGGCTAAGGGCACAGCCGTGTCCGAATCACTTTTGTTTGCCCGCATAAGGATCCGACGGTTCAGGGACGTCGAGATGGGGCAGTCTTCAATGAAGCTTTCTCCGGAGTTGCGGAAGAAGGCTTTTGATTTTGGTGCCTCCCGAGACTCTACCAGGGCAGGGTCGGGAAGGCATTACTCCTTGATGAACGCAGAGAAGGAGTGGCTTTTCAGCATGCATGTCGGCACGATGGTGTACCGCAGACATCTTTTCATCGACATCCAGCCGTATGTACCCTCTTGCTTTGCTTTGAAGTTGGGCTTTTCTCAAGGCGTTGTTGGAGCGCCTTTAAGCACGGTGAAGCGCTTTGGAGGTTTACAGGATGGGAGAAATGCATGGGCTTTCTATAGTGCTGAAGACACTACAACCATGATCTCTTATCCTGTGTTGTTGAGTTCCCGAACTGCCAGCTTTGCGAAGTGGTTCGCGGAGAGCTTTTCAACATATCGGGGGCTTTCCAAGAAGGAGCTTGATGTGAAGCTGGCATCTGGAAAGGGCCTTGGAAATTCGGATGGCGTCCGGCGAGAGGAAGTTTGGGCCTTCCTTTCAGGAAAGAAGCACAAGATAGGCTTTCTCAGTGACCAGGGTGTCATTGGTTCTGAAGCTATTCGAGAAATACCTGATGAGGCTTTAGAACAGCTAGAACAAGAGGACGCCGAACTTGGTGCTTGGATGCAAGCGGCGCAAAGGCAAGCTTCCGTGGAGTCTACTGGCAAGAGTAGACCATCCAGTGAGGAGTCAAGTGGGAAACCTGACTCTGACAGCGGGGCAGGTTCCTCTAAGAAGTGAGCCTGCAGGAATAAGAGGATGAGGAGTCATCATCGCAGCAAGGGGCAGCATGAGGACTCTTCTGGCTTGGAAGTGCCTCTTATTATCATTGAGGATGTGCCAGTGGATGCTGACGAGCCTCTAGAGAATAGAAGCCGAGAAGAAGAGACCGTCGGTGAAGGTGTGATTCTTCCTTTTTCTCTTTCCATTTCTTTTCATGGGATTTTTCCATGTCTTGATTTGCTTCTTGTTTCTGCTTTTCTTTTTTTTTTAGCAAACGAAGACTCGGTGATGCCTGAGGTTCCAACCAATGAGGTGGTGACGAATCCTGTCGGGGCACCTGAAGAAGAACCGAGGGACTCTGGAGTGAATCCAGAATCTCCAATTGGTATAACTTCTTTTGCTTTCTTTTTTTTTGTGTCTGTGACTTGGTTTGCTAACATTTTTCTTGTCAGCTGACTTGCCATAGTTCCGATGACTTTGAACCATCGATGGACGCAAATGTTGATGATGCTTCCGATGAGTTCATGGAGGAAGAAAGTGTTCCGCCAGTCGTCGAAGAAGGTATTTTGTAGTAATAACCCTGATAATGATTTTCAAACAGGATCATATTCATACCTTTTTGTGTTTCTTTTGCAGGTTTTGAGGTGACAGAGGAGAGTCCATTCAGAACCAGAGCAAGAGATGCCAAAGGTCGATCCAGAGGTAGAGACTCCTGGGACCAGTTCTGACACTGTTGAGGAGATACCTCATGCTGAGATTCCTTCCCGAGCAGGAGCAGCTTCAACTGAAAAGAGTTCTTTTGTTACTCTTCCAACGGGTGAAGACATGAGCAGCCGACCAATGGAGTTGGGCGAATCTTCAGCTGGGCCATCTCTTCTTTTTACGAAGAAGGTGGTGGTGCGGGTTCTGAGCTCTTGGACTGAGACTCTGCTTTCTGGGCACTTAGATGCCGGATTTGGGATGATCCAACATGTGCGTGAGATTCTTGGTGATGCCGAAGACGCTGGTCTGGATGTCACAAGTGCCAGGGCAATCGTTGATAGGATCATTGAGCTGGGTGACAAGTGGTTTGAGACCATGGGTTTTCCTGACGACCAGTTCTTCAAGGAGATGTTCCTGGACCCTGCGGATAAGGCTCAGTCTAACCTGGATGAGGCTACACAAAGCACGAAGCAGATAGTCTGAGAGAAGAACTTAGAAGAGCTAGCCATCATTGGGCTGACACATGATCTTAACATCCTTGATAGGGAGGTCGATGAGGCTAGGAAACGACTTGAGCATCCACAGGCACAAGTCGCTGCCAAGTGGGTTGCAATAACAGAGGCTCGCGACAGGGAGAGTGCTCTGATTCGCCGGGTTGCAGATGCCGATCGAGTTCTTACAAGGAAGTCTGAAGAGAACAAACAATGGCGAACTACTCAAGATAAGCTTCCCGATGCGAAAGAAGGGTTACAGCCCACCCCAGCATCTCATGGCAAGTTCCTGAAGAAGCGTGCCTTGGAATCCCTGACGGCTGAGGCCAAAAGTTTGCTTGACGAGCCGAACTCTTGGTTGGAGACCATTTTTGGCTGAGCTCCTGATTTTTGTAGTAGAAACTATCCTTCTTTTTTTTTGGTACCACTTATATTTTTTTTAGTACTTTTTTTTTGTAGTGCTTGTGAACACTTTCTTTTTTTGGTACCACATGTATTTTTTTTGGTACTCTTTTTTTGTAGTGCTTGTGAACACTTTCTTCTTTTTTCGTACCGCATATATTTTTTTTGTACTCTTTTTTTTTTGTTTTGCCTACGCTCACTTAAATCTTTTTGTGATGAAAGTAATTGCTAAATGGGATGCTCTTTTTTTTGTTTTCCCTACGCTTACTTAAATCTTTTTGTGATAAAAGTAATTGCTAAATGGAATGTTTTTTTTTTGTTTTTCCTACGCTTACTTAAATCCTTTTGTGATAAAAGTAATTGCTAAATGGGATGTGATCAAAAGTTTATCATTTTGTGAAAGTCTTTTGTCAAATGATTGTTTTGGCATGGGAGCCAGATTTTATTTGTGGCATGGAAGCCGATTTTGTGGCATTGATAGCCGGTTTTGGTGGCATCTATAGCCGGGGTTTTTTTTTTTTTTTTGTTTTGTGGCATTGATAGCCGGTTTTGTTTTGTGGCATTGATAGCCGTTTGGTGGCATTCATAGCCGATTTGGATTTCAAAAATGCAAGTATCGACTAAAAGTCGCCTCCCTGCTGAATGTTCTTGCAAGTATCGATGGAATGTCGCATCCTTGCTCATTCGGTTGCGAGTATCGATGGAATGTCACATCCTCGCATATTTGGGTGCCAGTATCGATGGAAAGTCGCATCCTTGCTTTTCAAAAATTTTGGTTTTGTGGGTACTGACTTGATGTCGTTTCCCCACGATTTTTGAAATTTATGGGTTTCTCGAACCTTTGGGTTATGGATATCAACTAAAATGTTGCGTCTCCATGGTTTTTTAGGTTTTTTTCGAACCTTTGAAATTTGGGTTGTGGATATCAACTGAAATATTGCGTCTCCACGGTTTTTTTTAGGTTTTTTCGAACCTTTGAAATTTGGGTTGTGGATATCAACTAAAATGTTGCATCTCCACGGTTTCGGATTTTGCAAGTATCGACAAAATGTCACTTCCCTGCGATTTTGGAAGTGTCAAACGTGGTTCGAATGCTTCCGATTTGTGCGAGTATCGACTAAACGTCGCTTCCCCGCGGCTTTTTGAAAAACCATTTTTTTTTGTTTAAAGACACGAGGGTCATAAGTTTTGACCTAAAACCATTTAGGCGGTAAAAGGTAGGGTGGACTAGGGTGGAAATCCCTGAATCCGGATTTTGTTTCAAACCATGAATTTTGAGTTCAAGGGTTGAAAATTTTGGTAAAGTTAGGGAAAGGTTCCTAAACTTGGGTTTTTTTTTTGAACAATGAAACGATGAAAGTAAGCATTGCTTAAATTTCTAGAAATTTCAACATTTGATATGAAAATTCTAAAAAAAGGTGGGTTTAGCGAGCGTGTACCTGGAAACCGGTTTTGGCCGTACAGGCATTGCTCTTACCCAGTTGGGTAAGTCTTCAAGGGTAGTACCGCTTTAAGAACTTGCCGTTGATGGGAAGCATACATCTGTCACCTCCCATGTTTAGGAGTGCGTATGCGCCGTTGGAGAAAACCTTGTCGATGACGTAGGGTCCCTCCCATTTTGGCTCAAATTTGCCTTTGGACTTGTGAGCGAAGACCATTGGTCTTTTTACCGCAAGAACCAAGTCACCCTTTTTGTAGGCGTGTTGCCTGACCTTTTTGTCGAAAGATCTTGCCATGCGTGCTTGGTAAAGTTCAATGCTTTGTTGAGCTTCGAGTTGTCTCTCATCGAGATTGTCCAGCTCATGGAGTCGCAATTTGACATTGCTTTCTTGAGTCAAGTCATTTTGCAAGGATACCCTCAAGGAAGGAATTTGTACTTCCAAGGGCACGACTGCTTCGCATCCATAGACCAAGGAGAATGGTGTGCTATGGGTTGGTCCTCGAACGGTGGTTCGATAGGCCCATAAAGGTTCAGACATTTTGTCGCTCCAGTCTCTTTTGTGACTAGAGACCATTTTTTTAAGGATTTTGCAGAGTGTCTTGTTGAAAGCTTCTGCTAATCCGTTTGCTGCCGGATTGTATGGAGTCGAAGGACAGCTTTGGATTTTGTATTTATCGCAGAACCTGTAGAATCGATTGAAAGTCCGGGATCCTAACCCTAGAGGGGGGGGGAGTGAATAAGGTGATCTTCAATTTAATGGCCAATTTTAATTTCTTTCCAATTTACTTTTAACTAGTGATGATTAGAGTAAGTGCGGAAGATAAACAATTCAATCACCACACGCCATTCACCATTACACAATGATTTATAGTGGTTCAGCCTCAATGCCTACATCCACTACCGGCTTGTGCTCAACACCCCACCGGATTTCCACTATTTATGCTTTACAATAGGCTAAGCAATAACCTTTACAAAGTTGTTTTTCTAGGCTAAACAACAACCAATACACTATGCTTTTCTTGGGCTAAGCAATAACCTCTACAATATATTTCTTTCTCAAGAAAGTGTCTGCACACTAGAAGAGAAATAGATTAAGCTCTTAAAAGGCGCCTCTTAATTAGGCAAATATGAAAGTGAAAATAAACTCACACAACACACTAAGAAATGCAAAGATGAATGCTCATGGTGTGTGTGTGTGTAGAATCTTCAATCAAGTTGAAATTAAGTCCAATGAATTTTAAGCTTAAAGCATTTCAAAATTTAAAGCACATAAATGATATGATTGAAGTCAAATGCAAATCACTTGAACAATTATAAACTTGTGAATGATATGAAAGTCTAAAGATCACAGGTTGTATGAAAATGATTAATACTAATCAAGTGATGCATGTGTAAAGTTGTTTTTCAAAAACAAAGGTTTAACTAAAGTTCTAAACAAATTGAAAACAACAAGGAAAGATTCAAACAAGTTAATGTATCATGCTATACAGAAATCAAAGATTTAGACAAAGCATGATTAACAAGGTTTAAACAAAACTTGGTTTGAAATCAAGAGGTGGAATCCAAAACATGTGACTCAAGGATTAAATAAGATATGGATTCCACACAACATAGTTAGCATGCTACAAAACATTTTCCAAAGTTTTAAAAAAAAGCATGAAACATACGAAATAAGAAATTAAAGCTTACTAGGATTTAACTTCTTGTAATCAAGCTTTAGCTTTCCAATTGGACCAAACAAGTTTCCTTACTTCATTCCCTTTGCTTGGGCACTAAAAACACCAAAAATGGCCTCTCTTTTCGTCACCTTATTCCTTGGAATGAACTTGCTTTTTATAGAAAAAGTGGTCCAACGGATGCCTGTCGGTCAACCGATAACTAGGTATCGGTCGACCGATAGTTCAACGGTCATATGCAACGGTCATATTTTTGAAAGTTTTTCTGACCCTCATGTAGTCATCGGTTGACCGATAGGGAACCGATAAGTGAACCGATAGCTAAAATTTGTTGAAAAAGTTGCTGTCTGTTTTTGCAACCGACGAGCTCTCGGTCTTACAATTCTTGTACTATCGGTTGACCGATAGGAACCGAGGAGCAGACCGATAGAGAAGATATGAAAATGTAGCTCACTGGAAATGGAACCGATGGAGCCATCGGTTGACCTTGGTTCACTTGAGGGTTGACCGATGCGAACCGACGTCTTGACCGACAGAGTGGTCAGGTCAATTTTCTGAAGATCTGATGCTTTTGAAGTGTGAATCTATGAAACCTTTTGAAGACTTAGATTTAAAAGGTATTTTTATAAATTGTTTCATCAAGAAAAACATGAGTAAAATCAAAATTCAAATCAACCAAAAAGAGTTTAAATTAAAACATGAGTAGGTTAATTCAAAAAATGATTTTCAAGAAGAAACTTGTGAAATGAAAATGAAAGTAATGAGATGAATATTATGCAAATGCTAGACATCAAATTGCAAACAACTTAGGGTCTAACAATCTCCCCCTTTGCAATTTGATGGCAAATAACACTTAAACATTAAAAACTATAAACTATCATCAACACATAACCATTCATCCATTTCATATCTTTTTGCTTCAACTCCCCCTTAGTTCATAACTAGCAAAACTCCGTGGATAACCACGAAACCACTAAATGCACAGACTGATATGAATTATTTTTACTAAATTTATTAATTAGTAAACTTGTGAGTCCTTTTTTTTATTGCTAATTTGATCTTTATGTTTTTCTCCAAATGTTATATTCTTCAGGTGAGGTATGAATTGATTAAGAAAGATCAAATGATCAAAAACCTAACAAATTGACCTAATATATTTAAGTGAGACCAAAATGAATGGGGCCCATCATCTCTATTCGAACCGTTCATAAAATCATATGATGCGGGCTGGGACCCATTAATTGATTGATAAAGATCAAATGATCAAATGATCATAGACCTGCTAAATTAACCAAACGTAACCTATTTAAGTGGGACCCCCAAGATGAATGGGGTCCACCATCTATATTCTAACCATCCATAAAACCATATATGCGGGATGGGACCCTTGAATTGATTAAGTAAGATCAAATGATCAAATGATCGTAGACCTAACAAATTCACCTAATGTATTTAAGTGAGACCCAGATGAATGGGGTCCACCATCTTTATTCTAACCGTCCATAAAATCAAATGATGAGGGCCGGGACCCATTAATTGATTGATAAAGATCAAATGATCATGGACCTCTCAAATTGACCAAACCTAGCCTATTTAAGTGGGACCCCCAAGATGAATGGGGTCCACCGTCTATATTCTAACTGTCCATAAAACCATATGATGCGGGCTGGGGCCCATGAATTGCTTGATAAAGATCAAATGATCAAATGATCATAGACCTCACAAATTGACCAAACATAACCTATTTAAGTGGAACCCCCCAGATGAATGGGGTCCACCATCTCTATTCTAACCGTCCAAAAAACCATATTATGCGGGATGAGACCCATGAAATGATTTAAAAAGATCAAAGGATCAAATGATCCTAGACCTAACAAATTGACCAAATATTTTTAAGTGGGATCCAGATGAATGGGGTCCACCATCTTTATTCTAACCGTCCATAAAATCAAATGATGTGGGCCGGGACCCATTAATTGATTGATAAATATCAAATGATCAAATAATCATAGACCTCTCAAATTGACCAAACCTAAACTATTTAAGTGGGACCCCCAAGATGAATGGGGTCCACCATCTATATTCTAACCATCCATGAAACAATATGATGCGGGATGGAGCCATGAATTGCTTGATAAAGATCAAATGATGAAATGATCATAGACCTCACAAATTGACCAAACGTAACCTATTTAAGTGGAACCCCCCAGATGAATGGGGTCCACCATCTCTATTCTAACCATCCATAAAACCATATTATGCGGGATGAGACCCATGAATTGATTTAAAAAGATCAAATGATCAAATGATCATAGACCTAAAAAATTGACCAAATATTTTTTAGTGGGACCCAGATGAATGGGGCCCACCATCTTTATTCTAACCGTCCATAAAATCAAATGATACGGGCCGGAACCCATTAATTGATTGATATAAATTATTTTTTTTTGAATTTAAAGGTTTGGATTTGATCCACAAAATCGTTGAAGATATTACTTGAATGGAAATTCTTTTTGTAGTAAGGTAGATGGATAAATATTAGGAAATGATGGAGATTTATAGGAAGATATTTATGTATGATTGGAAAACGGAAGGGAGGAATGGAAGGGTTGGAAATGGAAGGGAGGAATGGAAGGGTGATACATCCCTTTGCTGCCACGTGTCTTGCATCCCTTTGCTGCCAAGTGTCCATCTCCAAGACATGACTGGTGTCCTCATCCAAGATTTTTTAAGTGGGACCCAGATGAATGTGGTCCACCATCTTTATTCTAACCGTCCATAAAATCAAATGATGCGGGCCGGGACCCATTAATTGATTGATAAAGATCAAATGATCAAATGATCATAGACCTCTCAAATTGACCAAACCTAGCCTATTTAAGTGGGACCCCCAAGATGAATGGGGTCCACCATTTATATTCTAACTGTCTATAAAATCATCTTATGCGGGCTGGGACCCATGAATTGCTTGATAATGATCAAAGTATTAAATGATCATAGACCTCACAAATTGACCAAACATAACCTGTTTAAGTAGAACCCCCAGATGAATGGGGTCCACCATCTCTATTCTAACCGTCCAAAAAACCATATTATGCGGGATGAGACCCATGAATTGATTTAAAAAGATCAAATGATCAAATGATCATAGACGTAACAAATTGACCAAATATTTTAAGTGGGATCCAGATGAATGGGGTCCACCATCTTTATTCTAACTGTCCATAAAATCAAATGATGCGGGCCGGGACCCATGAATTGATTGATATGAATTAAATTTTTTGAATTTAAAGGTTTGGATTTGATCCACAAAATCGTTGAAGATATTACTTGAATGGAAATTCTTTTTGTAGTAAGGTAGATGGATAAATATTAGGAAATGATGGAGATTTATAGGAAGATATATCTGTATGATTGGATACGGAAGGGAGGAATGGAAGGGTGATACATCCCTTTGCTGCCACGTGTCTTAGATCCCTTTGCTGCCACGTGTCCATCTCCAAGACATGCCAGGTGTCCTCCTCCAAGACTTCTCATGAAGTGTATACATCCCTTTAGTAATATAGAAATGGAAATTCTTTTTGTAGTAAGGTTGATGGATAAATATTAGGAAATGATGGAGATTTATAGGAAGATATTTCTGTATGATTGGAAATGGAAGGGAGAATGGAAGGGTTGGAAATGGAAGGGAGGAATGTAAGGGTGATACATCCCTTTGCTGCCACGTGTCTTGCATCCCTTTGCTGCCACGTGTCCATCTCCAAGACATGTCAGGTGTCCTCATCCAAGATTTTTTAAGTGGGACCCAGATGAATGGGGTCCACTATCTTTATTCTAACCGTCCATAAAATCAAATGATGCGGGCCGGGACCCATTAATTGATTGATAAAGATCAAATGATCAAATGATCATAGACCTCTTAAATTGACCAAACCTAGCCTATTTAAGTGGGACCCCCAAGATGAATGGGGTCCACCATTTATATTCTAACTATCCATAAAACCATCTGATGCGGGCTGGGACCCATGAATTGCTTGATAATGATCAAAGTATTAAATGATCATAGACCTCACAAATTGACCAAACATAACCTATTTAAGTGGAACCCCCCAGATGAATGGGATCCACCATCTCTATTCTAACCGTCCAAGAAATCATATTATGCGGGATGAGACCCATGAATTGATTTAAAAAGATCAAAGGATCAAATGATCATGACTTAACAAATTGACCAAATATTTTTAAGTGGGATCCAGATGAATGGGGTCCACCATCTTTATTCTAACCGTCCACTTGAAGATATTACTTGAATGGAAATTCTTTTTGTAGTAAGGTAGATGGATAAATATTAGAAAATGATGGAGATTTATAGGAAGATATATCTGTATGATTGGATACGGAAGGGAGGAATGGAAGGGTGATACATCCCTTTACTGCCACGTGTCTTGGATCCCTTTGCTGCCACGTGTCCATCTCCAAGACATGCCAGGTGTCCTCCTCCAAGACTTCTCATGAAGTGTATACATCCTTTTAGTAATATAGAAATGGAAATTCTTTTTGTAGTAAGGTGGATGGATACATATTAGGAAATGATGGAGATTTATAGGAAGATATTTCTGTATGATTGGAAATGGAAGGGAGGAATGGAAGGGTTGGAAATGGAAGGGAGGAATGTAAGGGTGATACATCCCTTTGCTGCCACATGTCTTGCATGCCTTTGCTGCCACGTGTCCATCTCCAAGACATGTCAGGTGTCCTCATCCAAGATTCACTACAAGAAATTTGGAGTTTAAGGACGACACAAATTTGTCCCAAAATGTACACATTTCGTCACTGAAACTAATTAAGACGAAAATTTTTCGTCGCCCGTTTTGTTGCCAAAGCCTTGTCTCTAAAAGGTATTGGAGACGAAAAAAAAATTCGTCATTGAAAAAGATAAATTTGTGACGATTTTTTTTGTCTCCAATACACTCTGTTGGAAACATACTTATAAGTAATTAGTGACAAAATGTTTTGTCATTAAAAGAAGAAATTAGAGACATAAATATTTTGTCATAAATATAAGAAATAGAGACGAAATAATTTTATCGCATTTAATATAACGAAAGACGAAAAAAATTTGTCAAAGAAGCTACCAGTGGATGACGATTTTTTTTTGTCTCCAATCAACTATTTGGGAACATACTTGTAAGTAATTAATGACAAAATATTTTGTCATTAGAGGAAGAAATTAGAGATAAAAATATTTTGTCATAAATATAAGAAATAGAGACGAAATAATTTTGTCGCATTTAATATAAAGGAAAACAAAAAAATTTATCAAAGAAGCTACCAATAGAGACAAAAACAAATTTACAAATTAACAAAATGAAAATATCCATTCATCATTACAAATAATTTCATCCTAATACAATAAAATTGTGTAATATCAACAATTGAATATCCACAAAATATCCACAATTCCACAAAATATCCACAATTTCAAGTTGCTGATTTGAAAAGGACATCTCAAGTTGTCCAACACATTCTTTTCCAAACAAATTTCCAAGCCTTGAGTCACAAATGATTTGAGTTTTCTTGCGAGGATCACAAAGGCTGTTCCTTATAATGTATTTCAACACTAGCGCCTTAACATCAGACTGAGATAAAGCAGATGTATCACCATCCTTCATGTGTGCAACAAACTCTAGAAGCTCTTTTGAAGCCCACTCCACATCCTCTAAAACCGATTTTCCTTCACCACCAGCTTTCTCTGCACTACAAAGGCCCCCTTTAGCTGTAAAGGAGCTTGACCGCTTCACTTTTTGACCTTTAGAACTACTTCCTTCAACAAGCCTTAAAGAGCTGTCTGAACTGGAACCTCGATCATCAGTAGCATCACATGGTTCATGTGAAGGTCCCTCATCAAACGCTTTAACATTTGATGGATTTCTAGCTTTAGTAAGTTCTTCCAGAGTTAATGATAGCTTTCCTTTCAAATCTAACCAATAAATCTTGAACAGATACTCCTAACTATTTTCGTCACCGAAATCTACTTTAGCCTGCAGAGTATACCCAAACCAGTTAATTGGCAAAATGTATAATTTTAAAAGCAGGCTCCATTCTTATCAGTGGAATGGTTGTATAAATAAGCAAAAGTAAAATTTTAATTGGGCAAGAAGAAGAGAGCTTAATGAAATCAGATAATAGCTATTGCACACCTGTGCTGCTTAGAAGACAGATCTTATAAGCACTTCTAGTTAGTAAAATAGATTACATTTCCACGTCTCATCATACTGCTTAACAAAAATAGGGATGAATACTCTATTAAGGAATCCCTTTCAATCATGTATTTAGAGTTAAGACAACCAACCTCCTAATAAGAACAAAACATATGTGAAATGGGAAAGTATCGTATTAAGGTTCCAATGCTGAAAATTACAATAAAAATGGATGCAACTAAATTTGAACTATTTTTTAATGCTGTATTGAGATGGTCATCATCTTCGGCCCAAGAAAAATATGGGAACCATGATGGCCAGATATGGCATAGATGAGGTAAGAAATGGCACGGATTTTCCACATAAAATTGAAGCATTGACATGATACAGATAAAATGACCATTTAGAAGTACCCAGGTATCGTAGATGGGATCACAATTGAAACAGATGGCTTCAATCCAACAGGGAATATAATTTCAATTCAATAAATATATATAAGACAGCTGACTTGATCAGGCATCATGGTATTTATTTTGCTCACATGTATTACTACTTACCATATGGGCTTGTATATATTCATCTCTTATTTGCAAGTCAGAATAGAGACATACATACCATTTCCTTGTTTGCATAGACACCTTTTTCAATATGCATTACAGTTTTCATGCAAGTTTCACAGAAGCCTTTGTTTCCTCTGACACATAATAATCCAGCTTCCTTAATGCAGCCCTTGCACAAGGAATATGTACATGTATAGCACATATACTGGGAAGCCTTTTCACAGATACTACATGTGTGCCAACCTGAAATGCAAGGGAATCACAATACACTTCGGAATTAGGGACGCAGAAAACCAAACATGCAGATCTGAATAACAGAATTCTTTTTCTTTATCTTTATTTTATTTTACTATATTTTATTTTTTGAAAGTTGTGACAGAATCTAAATTATAGATAATATTGACAGACATGTAACAATTCCAAGAAAAAAAATCAAATATTTGCACAATGCAAGGAAGTGTATGACAATATGTAAACTAGAATTGATCACCCCAACAATCATCCAAGCCTGGAGCCACGTTAGGGCAAAACAAGGACCATTGTCCGTAACCTTGTACCCTTTTCATGAAAAGATCAGGGACCCATAGGGCATAAAATAAATCTCGAGCCCTATGTTCTTCCTACAAGATTGAAGCAATAAGCAATGTTAATGCAATGTTCACCATTATGACAACCTATTAATAAACTGATTGAAATAAGATGCACAAAATGTTCGTATCATGAAGCACATAGACAAGGAAGCTATGTCACAAAGTGCAAGAACACCATTAGGTATGATGAGAATAGAATAATGTAGACAAATGTTCAAGTAAAATAGGCAGAATTATACGATTTTTATGCTCTACTAGGAAATGCAAAGCATTGTAGGTTAGAATCATATAAAAATCTTCTAATGTTTCAAAACCATGACCATGGCCTGAAAATAGATACCTACTACCATAAAGAAAGTTTAAAAAAAATGAAACAAATGAAAATCACGTCCAAGCAGAGTAAAAAAAATGAAACAAATGAAAATCACATCCAAGTAGAGCCAACTTGGATGATCCCTATGAGTTGCATGGGACCCGTTAAATTTTCTAGAAACATATACGGTGACTTAATCAAGTCAGACTCAAGCAATGACCTAATTGGACGCCAAACTAAGATTTGATTCCTTTGCTAAAAAAAACACATCAAAGCTTTCTACCAGTGTGCAATCAACAAGATAAATGATTAGCTTATGATCTGCCAAAAAAAAAAAATTTGTTGAACATGAGAATACCAAATTTGGTAATGTTCCTCATAACAAACTAAAATTGGCAACCCAACAAATATGTGTGTGTTTAGCCTAAGTTCTGGGAAAGAAAAAATGTTGAACATGAGAATACCAAACTTGGTTGTGTTCCTCATGCCAAACTAAAAATGACAACCCAACAAGTGTACACATATAATTATAACAAATGAGGTATCACCTTTTTAGAGTTCAATCCAACAGTAAGTACTGATTGGATGAATGTCAGATTCAGCTTTTGCCAAAAATAAGCCAAACTGTATGGTTCTTATGCGTTGATGGTTCTAGTTTTAATATCTGTGTACATGCAACAAGAGAAGAACTTTCCATAAATAAAAGCAAAGAGCACTATAGCTTACTAGTTACTAGACATACCTTGCCATGGTTCTTCCTAAGATATAGGAACTCAAAGATATCAGCATGCCATGACTCCTAAGAAAATCATTTGATTGGTTACATGTAATACACGATTTGCAAATGATAATTTTAGTTGTCTTATGACTTTAAGATGCATTAAATAAAAAACCATGCGGGGGGAAGGTGGGGGGAAAAAAACCTACCATATGCATCTAATGCTGTTATGATTTTGTTTTTACTTGTAATATTTTTAATATTATTAACAAATTAATGGGAGCATTTGGGTTTGAACCGAGTAGATCCAGACCTGAAAACTATTCGGTTCCTGAAATAGGCTCCATGCCTAAGTTTATCAAGTTCCATACTTGGATGTAAATTGTTGTCTGTTAATTTAGATTATCTAAATGCTTTCTGGGTGGATATTTGCAGGCTCATATTCTTTTCCTTATGTACACATATAATTATAACAAATGAGGGGGGTGTACATTGGGGTCGAATGGACCTTTGTTACCCAAGGACCCAATTCGAAAAATCTGCATAGGGACTATTATTGGATCCCACGATCTGAGTCTGTAAAAGTATTATGTAGACCAAGTAGTGCCAGTGCTGTCATGCTTGTCTTAAGTCTTTGAGAAATACTCGAATTTCCAAGAAAAGTCACAAGCCAAAGCTTAATATACTGATAGAAAAACAAACCAATGCTAATATGTCCAACACTACCAACAAACTTCTAATTCCTATTTTTCTCCCCATCAACTAAAACTAAAGAACTGATGCACAAAAATGGATTCCATTAGCTTTTCTAAATGAGATGAACAAAATTTCTTAACAACTAATGGAATAGACATATTTATAAGACATTTACCTCTGTAATTAAGTAAAAGTTTTCTTCTTCCAGATGATCCTCCAAATCAAGTAGGCAAGCATCTGAATCGAACAAATCTTAAAAAATCGGAAAAAAAGGGACACAAAGCCATTACAATACTTCAACAGTTTTGTCACATGCCAATAAATCGGCAACTTAATGACAAATTCAGTTAAAAGGAATTGTTAGATCTTGCTCTCCTAAGAATGCATGTCTTTGATCTCAAATTCTTGTGGGTTGCATATTGATGATACCTGTCATTGAATACAATGAACACCTTGGATAGAGATTTCCCCAAAATCTCTAAATTAGAAAACTGCAACCTTTTGATTGGTGCTCTACTAGTAAGTGGTTGAGTAGAGACAATAATAGTCCATAAAGAAAACTGAGCATTTGACACTCCAATTTCTAAAATATTTTTTACACCCCTCATCTATAGCGGGCTCAACATTTAAACATTGTATGACTAAAACATGGGAACATGACCTGGGATATAAAAAAAAAAATCAATTTGAAATAGATACACAATGTGTAAGAAGAAAAAGGAATCCCAAACCCAACCTTTTCTTCATAATGAGATAGCTTCCAAGGTGTATAACTTTTTTTGAAGACCATAAGAAATCTAGTTGTTCTTAATCGACTGGTTAATTGAGCCATGATCGAATGAATAAGAGGTCCTTTCAGGGCAAAATGAACAACTTAATGATGTTCGATTACCATTTTTTCTGATCCTTAGTGTAGTGGTTTGTTTCTCTTAAACAGTATCATTATAGCTATGATGACTTATTGTCATGTAGTAGCCCCTCATACTTACCTGCATTTTTATTTTTTTGAACCACTGTAATAACATTGACATGAACTACATAGAGACTACAAGGATTACTTACTCAGGTGTAATAACACCCACTCTCGACATTGGAAGGTGCACCTAATGTACTCTGTTTCATGAAGGTCAAGAAGAACCTTCCATTTTCTTAATTTTATAATAAACTTATTTTACTTAAAAAATGGTAATAGCACTACAATCATCCACAATTGAGATAAGAAAAATGCTAAATAAGGATCTTCAAAGCTCCTTCATGGATGGTAAGCATGCCTATTTTTCTCAGTTTCAATAGGACTCCTTATAACCATTGCTATTATGTACTATTGACAAAAAAAATTCATGTTATTAATGATGAAACTAAGAAATAACACATGCGCAAAATTATAGAAGAATAAAATTTGGAGCACTATCCTCCACAATTCAACTCATCAACACAATAGCTTGGATAAGGGAAATATAGGCTCCACATTTACAGAATTAACACAATCCAACTGCCCTCTCTTGATGCAAAACCCATTGAGTCATTTACTCAAACATGTGGCAGGCACACAATGGTAACCGTTGCAAGGGAGCACACCAGAGTACAATCTGGGTACCACCAGTACAATAAGTTGCGATACATGTGAGTAAGATCTGCAATGTGGGGTCCAATCCAGGTTGAGGTAGGCCGTTAGATCAAAACTTACCACCATAAAAAGTGATGGGTCTTATGACATATATATAACATTGGGTACTTCAATCTCATCGTTTGCACCATTTACATATAAATATGTAACATTTACAACTACTCTTGTTTGCACTCACCCCATACGTCACCCAAGCTACCAAGGTTTGTTCCATGGGTATTCTTCCGATTCTCCACATTCCTACCCTGCAATCCCTCTCTCCCTCTTGTCTGCAACAGACCCTAAAATTAATCGTACTGCTCTCCTTCTCAACCCCTATATCGATTCAATCATCTCTCTCAAAAGCCCTAAGAAATCAAACGCCATCCCTCTAAAATAAATATACCGAATCCCTCTGTTGAATTATATCAGGAATCAGGTTGCATCTGTGCTCATAACTGAGAGAATCCCTTAAACATATTTTGGCAAGATTTGGCACTAATTGATGAAGAAGAAGAAGATTTTGATGATCAGTTGCATTTACAGTAACAAGCGTCAAACACCAACACAATCAAACCATCAGCTCAAAACAAAACAAAAAATGCATACCGTGTAGTGAGAGATGCAGAGAGTGGACTCTTCGAATCGAAGGGCTAGAGCGAAACAGACCAGATCCGAGAGGATCTCGAAATGGAAACCCTTGAAACCACCGATTTGAGCTGTAGTAAAAAAGATTGCATTTTCCTCATCTGGTGGGTTTGGGGAGAGAAAAAAGGGGGTTTTTTTGTTGGAGGAGGAAATGGGACGGGGGAGTTTTGGGATTTAGTGGTGTGTCTGAAGAGGAGGAGAAGGCAACATTTGTACTCCTTATATGGAAAGGAAATGAAAGAGAAAGGGGGTTTTGTGGGATCTCTCTCTTTCTTGTGAGAGAAAAAGAGAGCAGAGGGCGGGAGGAGAAAGGGGGTTTTGTGGGATCTCGATCTCTCTCTTTCTTGTTAGAGAAAAAGAGAGCTAAGGGCGGGAGGGAAAAACAGAGCATAGAGCATGAGGGAAAAGAGTGGAGATGGCGGGATGGAAAAAGAGGGTTTGTGGGGTCGGGATTAACCATAACAATCCCAGCGTGAATTATGCGCAGGCAAAAGTAATTTTGAAAATATTTTGGAAAATAAATTTGAGGAATTGATTTATCTAACCTTTGTTGATGAAAATAAAAATATGCCCGGAAAAATAGGATATTTGCCGGCGAAAATAAAAATACGCTGGGAAAAATGGGACATTTGCCGGCGAAAATAAAAATACGCCGGGAAAAATAGGATATTTGCCGAAAAAAATGTCGCCGGGAAAACTATACTTTTCCCGACGAAATAAGTTTTTGCGCCTGCCGGCGTTTATTTATTGTGCGGGGAGAAAACGCCGGGAAAAGTGCAGATTCTTGTAGTGTTCCTTAGAGCAGCAGCCACCATATAAGTAACGGGAGTTATGAGACTATATAAAAAGGGACATAGGTTCTTAAGAAGTGACATGTTCGTTTTCAAAGGAAGAACTTTATAAAAAAAATTGGTCCGGGGGCGCAACCCCCAGACCCCCAACAAAATCTCAAAATATTGTTTTCCAGCATTTTCTAATATTCTGGACTTTTTGGATATTTTTGCGAATTTTTTTGGATTAAGAAAAATTCACACCGCGACGGACCGATATCTGCGACGATATCGGTTTTTCGGCCCGGCCGATACCGCGACCGAGACCGAGATCTTAAACCATGACACCAACACAAATGAAATTGGCGCCTTATTTTTGTGACGAAATATTTTCGTCTTCCATAACTTATCCTTATTAGTAACGAATTACGTTCGTCACAAAAACAAATTATATTTTGTGACAAAAATGTTCGTCTCCAGTGAGCTAAAATAATTCACCCCATAACTTATTATTCCGAGACAAAAATATATTTGTCGCCCATTTAACAGGAAGATGAAACGGCATGATGGAGTGTTTATTGGTGACGAAATATTTTTGTCTTCCATAACTTATCCTTCTCGGTGACGAATTATGTTTGTCGCAAAAAGAAATCATATTTTATAACAAAAATATTCGTCTCCAATGAGCTAAAATAATTCGCGTCACCGCAAATGAAATTGGCGCCTTATTTTCGTGACAAAATATTTTCGTCTTCCATAACTTATCCTTATTAGTGACGAATTACGTTCGTCGTAAAAGCAAATTATATTTTGTGACAAAAATGTTCGTCTCCAATGAGCTAAAATAATTTGCCCCACAACTTATTTTTTTGAGACAAATATATTTGTCGCCCATTTAACAGAAAGATGAAACGACATGATAGAGTGTTTATTGGTGACGAAATATTTTATCCTCCATAACTTATCCTTCTCGGTGACAAATTACGTTCGTCGCAAAAACAAATCGTATTTTATAATAAAAATGTTCGTCTCCAATGAGCTAAAATAATCCGCGCCACCGCAAATGAAATTGGCGCCTTATTTTTATGACAAAATATTTTCGTCTTCCATAACTTGTCCTTATTAGTGACGAATTACGTTCGTCGCAAAAACAAATTATATTTTGTGACAAAAATATTCGTCTCCAATGAGCTAAAATAATTTGCGCCAATGCAAATAAAATTGGCGCCTTATTTTGGTGACAAAATATGTTCGTCTCCCATAACTTATCCTTATTGGTGACGAATTACGCTCGTCGCAAAAAAAAATATATTTTTTGTGACAAAAATTTTCGTCTCCAATGAGCTAAAATAATTGGCGCCAACGCAAATGAAGTTGGCGCCTTATTTTTGCAGACGAAATTTTGTTTTCGTCTCCTATACTTTTGAAAAAAATTAAAACAAACGACAAAATTTATATTTCGTCCTCTTTGGGTGTTCTTTTAAGACAAAAAAAAATTTTGTCATCAGATTTCGTCACAACAGCCTAGATTTCTTGTAGTGATTTTTTAAGTGGGACCCAGATGAATGGGGTCCACCATCTTTATTCTAACCGTCCATAAAATCAAATGATGCGGGCCGGGACCCATTAATTGATTGATAAAGATCAAATGATCAAATGATCATAGACCTCTCAAATTGACCAAACCTAGCCTATTTAAGTGGGACCCCCAAGATGAATGGAGTCCACCATTTATATTCTAACTGTCCATAAAACCATCTGATGCGGGCTGGGACCCATGAATTGCTTGATAATGATCAAAGTATTAAATGATCATAGACCTCACAAATTGACCAAACATAACCTATTTAAGTGGAACCCCCCAGATGAATGGGGTCCACCATCTCTATTCTAACTGTCCAAAAAAACATATTATGCGGGATGAGACCCATGAATTGATTTAAAAAGATCAAAGGATCAAATGATCATAGACCTAACAAATTGACCAAATATTTTTAAGTGGGATCCAGATGAATGGGGTCCACCATCTTTATTCTAACCGTCCATAAAATCAAATGATGCGGGCCGGGACCCATGATTTGATTGATATAAATTAAATTTTTTGAATTTAAAGGTTTGGATTTGATCCACAAAATCGTTGAAGATATTACTTGAATGAAAATTCTTTTTGTAGTAAGGTAGATGGATAAATATTAGGAAATGATGGAGATTTATAGGAAGATATTTCTGTATGATTGGCCACAAAATCGTTGAAGATATTACTTGAATGGAAATTCTTTTTGTAGTAAGGTAGATGGATAAATATTAGGAAATGATGGAGATTTATAGGAAGATATTTCTGTATGATTGAAAACGGAAGGGAGGAATGGAAGGGTTGGAAATGGAAGGAAGGAATGGAAGGGTGATACATCCCTTTGCTGCCACGTGTCTTGGATCCCTTTGCTGCCATGTGTCCATCTCCAAGACATGCCAGATGTCCTCCTCCAAGACTTCTCATGAAGTGTATACATCCCTTTGCTGCCACGTGTCTTGGATCCCTTTGCTGCCATGTGTCCATCTCCAAGACATGCCAGATGTCCTCCTCCAAGATTTCTCATGAAGTGTATACATCCCTTTAGTAATATAGATGTGCTAATGGAGGATCATCTGCTATGGGGATTTGAGGATTTGGAATGAGATTCATTTGATTCAGATTGGTCAAAGAGAATGGGGCTTTGAAAATGGAGCTTTCTCCAGTGGGTATGGGAATACCAAACTGGAGGGCAATATGAGTCATTAAGAACCCATATGGAATGGCATTCTTTTGAGCCAGAGAATTTCGAAACTTGATGATTGTATGGCAGATGAGAGAAGGTAGACAAATGGGAGTGCCAGTGTCACGCCCCGAAACCGGGCCCTGCGGTGATCCGACCTCGGGGTGCGAAATTTTGGGATAAATTTGAAACTTTTTGTTATAGTTCCCAAGATCCGCGTGAATGAGGATAATCACATTCCAACACCATCAGAGTATATTTTTCGCGGAAGCTAAACATGGTGTTACGACCCGTAATCCGTGGCCATCGGGTTCCGTGTCGCACGCAACCAATATCACAAAGCCATCAATAAACAGACTGGCATAGATCATACATCAGAGCACACTGAGCTGGTAGTAACAAACCTATTATTTCCCATATTCAAATTTCAATTAACAAGTGTCTTAATTACAAACCCAATAAAAAGGCTAATAAAGCCATACAACAATATATCCAACTAATAGAGATACTACCCTCAAAGATTTGATACGAACTCCGGTGCCAAACTTGACATCTAGATGATATCAATGGGCAGCCTCTCACGTCAGACCGGCGGTCCCACCGCCTCCTCTGATCAAACACCTAAAACCAGAAAGAAGAAAGTGGCACCAAACAAACAGGGTCAGACACGACGGTCTGGCAAGTAAATAAACAAGTAATATGAAATAAAAGAACATACATAAAACCTGACGAAATCATCGTAAAACCAAATATAGAGTCTAAACAATAATAACAATAAATCGCGAGAAAACGCTCGAAAGACCGAATATAAGTATCAAAGCAATAAAAGAACAATCTCAGAAGTACGAATGTTTCGAAAGATAGTAGCCCGCACAAAGCATTTAATGGTTGGAAATACCTTTCAAATCCTGAATAATAGCGACAGTATGATAAATGATCGATATCATATACATTAACCAAATCAAAACATAAAAAAAAGCATAACCAACAAGAATCATAAAATAAGGTAATATGCAGATAAAACCTTGGCGACCACAAATAGCTAAATCCTCCTATTACCGAAGTAATAAGAGCAGACAGAAACGTAGCCACTGGACGTGGTACTAGAAATAGGATCAGAACCGTAGCCATACAAATGGGACCGGCAGATCAAAAATCAGAACCGTAGCCATACAAATGGGACCGGCAGATAAAACCGTTGCCATGGTCAGTACAGACAGAATCCAAGCTGCAGCTGGCGAACAAATTAAAGATCCCAAGCCGGGTGATCAGCCCGACAAGGTGACCTAAGCCTAGTGGTGCCTTTAGTTTTCAAAACTCGGACCGATACGAATCAAACCATAATACTAATCCCTTTGGCTCAGGGGCTCACACCACATAGCTCTGGCCCCGTCTTGCCTCGAGGTTTTATTTTCGAAATCATAGCCTCTTTGGCTCATGGGCTCGCACTACAAAGCTCTGGCCCCGTCTTGCCTCGAGGTTTTTATTTTCAAATACTAGCCTTATCAAAACAATAGTCTCATCGAAGAAATCCCGAATGTGACGAACAGACCCCAATCTCTTTTCAAATCGAATCGGAGAAAACATACGAATATCTATGGTAAACCGTTCAAATACGCATCAAAGTGATTTGTATAAAATCATACGATCAACCCTTTCGAACATGGGAAACCACATGATTTTATAACAAATCACCGATGCTATTTAAATTAGTTTACCCAAGAATACAAATACAAATACAAATACAAATACATGTTCTTACTTGAAATGGAATGGATAGTGGAGAATGACTTAATGCCTTGCCAAGGAACCATCTCAATGCACATTTAACCTTTAAACATTGATTAATAAAAAGTGCGTTTGATGCCAATGAAAATCCATAATATTTAAATGATAAAGTGCGCATTGAGACTCGAATGATTCCCGGGTAATTTCACATACACTCATTCTCACATCATTCCCATTTCACAAATTTCCAAGTATCAAAAGTAATGTCAAAACTCTTAAAAACAGGCCCATAGCTGGCCTTAACCGAGCCCAAACAGTCTACTCATTTAACCCAAAACAGCCCTTTAAACATGGCCCGAACAGTCCTTAAAACAGCCCAAAAACTGACCTTGAATGGCCCAAGAAACAAGTTTTAAAATAGCCCAAAAGCTGACCTTGAACAGGCCCACAAAACAGGTCTTAAAACAGCCCAAAACTAAACCTTGAATGGCCCAAGAAACGAGTTTTAAAACAGCCCAAAACTGACCTCGAAACAGGCCCAAAACTGATTTCTAAATAGACCCATAAATCCACCTAAAACAGGCCCCAGGCTGGGCTGGGCTCAACCATTCTTTAACATAAAAAGACTGAATTATTTCATAGCAAAACCATTAATCAATCAAAACTACACTGAATCACCTCATCCCATTTATGAATTCAGCATGAAAATCATAGATTAATCATAAGATAAATGTAAAGATATGAGCTGAGATCTCACATTGAGAAGTCCTTAATAAAATCAGAGATTTTCATTCTGATGCCAACAAAATCATATAGACAGACTGAACATAAACCCAATGTTGTAAAACTGTTGGAAATCAAAATTTCCATGGCTAAGCTAATCATTTAAAATGGATCAAAACTTATAAATAAACAAGATTCAAATGCATGCATTCCAACAATTTATTCACTTGCAGAAATCTGAACATAGTTGAGTACAAAAACTGTAGAAATCTGAACATTAATTTGAACATAAACCTGCAGAAATCTGAACCTGGATTGGACACAAAAACCAGCAAAGATCTGAAATTGAACACAGCTAAACACTAAGACTGGATGAGTTTTGAACACAGTTGTACACAAAATTCCTGCAGAAATCCAAACTCATTTGCACACTAAAACCCCAGCAGAAATTTGAATTCATTTACACACAAAGAAAAATCCTGCAGAGATCTGAATGTTAACAAAACACTAACCTGGTTGGAATCTCAAACAGAAAATTAAGACATTGTAGAGAAACTAATCACAGCTGAACATTAAAACCTTTATGAAACCAAAATATATATATAGCCAATGAAAATGAAAGAAAAGACATGGTTATTTCAAATTAAGCTTTAAAGAAGAAACATTATTTCATTAACTTGCATTCAAACCAGTTTATTCACTTGCCTTAGCCCAATGTCAAACCAAAAATCTCCTCAAGGATCTCTTCCTACAGCTGAACCGAGCTCTACAAAAAGCACCGAGAAATCCATTCAAAAATCTTCATTTTGAACAAACAAAACCCCCAATTCGAAAATGGGATTGCATGTATGAAAAACAAGCCCTACATGAGCTAAAAGAACTCCATGGAAGAGGGGAAATGAAGCTCTAACCTGTAGCTTGCTGAACAGGAAGGGACCAGCTGGGAGAAGAAGAAGAGTTGCAGAAAATCATTCAAAAGAGGGGGAAGTTTGGAGAAGAAGAGCTCTCCTCTTAGCTCTGTTGCAGAAATGTTTTTGGTTGCAGGATGAAATGAACGATGGGAGGGGGAAGAGGTCTAACTTAAGTGACTCAAAAGTGGGCCCATGACTGCTGAATTTTAAAATAGCTAAAACCTTATTTTTTGGGCCCCGGATGAGATCGACGAAGAAGAGTAAAATGATCAGTGAAATTTCTACTTTCTAAAAAGTATATTTTCCCCAATTTCTGAAATTTTCGAAATTCATGGACAGATTTAGTGAAAATGTCATTTTTGCCCATTTTCCTCGAAAAACGCATTTTCTGATCATCAAATCAAAATGGTCAAAACATGAAAGTTGTTAAACTTCATAAAATGAGTCAAAATACACCAAATTCATAATTTTTAGAAATCAGAAGTAATTTCCCATAAAAATACAAATCATATGGACCGGGTCAAACTAAAGTCAACGGTCAACAAAATCTCAAAGACTAAGGAAAAATCTAGTCAAACTCAAATACGCGGTCAAACTAAATCAAATCTCACTTAAAAAGCTAAACCACGATTAAAACAATGCTAAACAAAAGGATTGGGGTCGGGATCTTACATCCTCCCCCCCTTAGAACCCATTTGGTCCTCCAAATGGCTTAAACCAAATCAAAATCAAAAACCCAAAAGACAAACGAAAACACTGACACCCTATGCTAGACCTCGGTGACTGAGAGATCCTCTTATCAAAGCTGACGGTGAAATGTGTCTGCAAGCAACATTCTGATTCGATTAAATGATTCACACTATCCCACATATCTGCTCGAAAACAAACTTCTCTGACCAAACTGGTGTGCAACAATTCTTCTAAGCATCCTTGGTGTCATCTGTCGTTCCTGCACTGAATCATTTCTTTTACTTATTTCATCAGTCACTGTCGGTCAAGAAACTGCAATTTCTGCCTCTTTCTATCACTTTGGAAATCTGTGCCTTAAGTCCTTCAAAGTTGTACACGGCGCTCCCGATGCTTACAAGTGTTGACACCAAAAATGTCACTTTGCCTTTTCAAGATCCAAAGAGCTACATGAAGTCGCAACTTGCCATAAATAGGCAATGCTGCTTCCAAAAATAAAATCTTGTCAGAATCAAACAAAAACTGCAAGATTCTTCCAGACAGCCAAAAGAGGAGTACACAAGAAGTTTCAAGCCATTTCAAGATCATTTGGCCTAACTTCGCTTCTCCGACAGCCAAATCAAGCCTCTCGGCGGTAAAGCTCTCCGGGACCATGATTTCCAAGACAGAACCTATGGATCATCTTAAAATGACTCCAATAGGTTCCCTGTCAAATTTCAAGTCAATCGGACATCGGTTGACCGCACATCAAACCGCGACATCTTCATCGCGACAAAAAGCAAGTCTGCAGGTGATAGGACCCCAAACGGCTTCAAAACTCAAACAAAAGCCTATGGTTGGTCTTATTTATTGCTCAGGAGGCTTCACACCAAATTTCAGGTCATTCCGACATCGTTTGGCCCAGTTTCAGCTTCTGACGGAAAATCGGCAGCTCTGCGCGACAAAGTCTTCGGCTTTCTCAGGAAATTGGAAACTTTGCAAAATAAAATGCAAGGATTCTCATCAGGTTTCCTACAAAGAAATCAGGCCAATAAATGATCAAAATGTCAAAGAAAAGTACAGAAGAAAAAAGAATCAAAAAAGAGCAAAAACGGACGCAAAACGGGACCAAAAAGGGGGAAAACCCCCCCAGGGTCGCAGACCCCTGCGACCCTGGGCCAGGGTCGCAGGCCCCTGCGACCCTGGCCCAAGGTCGCAGGCCCCTGCGACCCTGGGCCAGGGTCGCCGGCGACCATGGACCCCGGGGTCGCCGGGAAAGCCCCGGAAACCCCGGTTTTCGCCGTTTTTTTCGCGATTCGAGGAGCCCAGCCTCTGGTACTTTCCAAAATTCATGCTTTTGAGACACCAAGTCCTCTGATATCCGTCCAAAACACGGGTAAATCATCAAGAGTATCAAAGACAGTATTGATCGCCACCCGGTCAACCAAAAAAAGTGTGCTTTCCACCCGACCGATCGAGAAATCGACAGGACAGATGGCACCGACCCGCTGTTGGCAACAAACACCTGAAATTACATGGTCATCTGATGTCGATCTACATGAAGATCCATCGATAATCATCGACAGAAGAATTCCAAAAGACGTGGCACGGCCCGCGACTCTTCAGCTGCTCGGCGACCACTTAATGCGATTAATTGACTAGCTTTATTACAGTCATTAATCCATTTCCTTGGACGGCCCAATCAGAAGCAAGCATTTGGGAGTTACAAGTCAAGAGATTCATGGCATTTAACCCATGAAACTCCTCCCATCATGGCGATTAAAGGCGATTAAATGCCCTCAATCTCCTCCGGCCAATCAGAAGCCAAAAAAAAAAAGAGTTACAAAATAAACAATTCAATTTTGTAACTCCTCCCATTATGTGGCTTAATGACATTAAAAGCCCATAAGCTCTCCTAAATGGCTACCAAGAGCCTATAAATAGGAGAGCACTCCAAAGGAATCCAGATCAGAAAAACACACAACAAACATCAGACAGCAGTCAGAAATCCAGAGAAAAGAAAAAGAGAGAAAACTCTGCGGAAGTTCTACACCGGCCACCGCAACAAGGTGACAAAAGTCCCTTGGGGGGTACCCCCCCCAAGGTCCTTGCCTTCTCCTCCTGCCTCCAATGGCTTAGATGTGGCTTTTCAGCCCGTCTACTCGGTTTTTTATTGGACATAGGACCTTCCTTTGGTCTTTGTCTTCTAAAAACCCGAGGTTATAGCCAAGCCAAGTGAATCAAATAGCATCCTCTGTTCTCATCTGCATGGATGATGGCGAAGCCCACATATGGCTTGCGACCGTCAATCTAAACGAGTCCCCCACAATCTCCTGAGAAGTTAGATCCTCCTTTTCTTGCTTTTCATTGTAGTTTGTATTTTTTTAAAAAGAGACAAAAATCACAATTCTTGTCTTTCATTGTTGATAAGGATTGTAAATCGGCTATAAATGCCAAAATCGGCTATAAACGCCAAAAAATCGGCTATAAACGCCAAAATCGGCTATAAATGCCAAAAAATCGCCTTTCACGGCAAATCAAGAAAAATGTCTCTTTTCTTAAATATATGTGCAATGGAAAACTTGAAAGAAGTTGATTTCCTTTTTACTTGCGAAGGTTGATCTCCGGATCACCACTTGCAATTCCAAGTAAAATAGAAAATCTGGCACACCCACAAAAAAAGAAATGTTGATGCACGCCCCTTGCCCCCCGGTTACGAAAGGGTCGGACCCGACGGACTCCCACGTCCGCCGACCTCGGTAGAACCAAGCAGGAGCGCGGTCCATCAAGCTGGCACACCCGGTGGGACTCGTTTATTTGAGAACACGATGCTAGAAATGAAATATTTGCATATCATATATTTTGCTCTATGCTTATATTTCTTTTCTCGATTCCTTGGCTACTTTATAATTGGTGGCCTATGTTGAATTCTGCAAAAAAAATGAGATGAGATTTTTTGTTTGGAAATTTCTAATTCTTTGAATTTATTTCCATTCTTTCTCTTTTCAAAAAAAAAAAAATTTAAAAAAAAAAAACAAAAAAAATCAGATTTGTCATTTTTGGATTCAAAATTGAGAAACCTTGATCCGTTCCTATCGTTCATCGCGCTTGCAGAAATGTTGAGCCTGTTCGACTAAGGTTTTGGGCCATGGTTTCTCTTCGATGAGTTCATCAAAAATAAAAAAAATATATATATATATATAAAAAAAAAAAAAATTTTTTTAGATTTCTCAATTTGGATTCAAAATTGAGAAACCTTGATCCGTTCCTATCGTTCATCGCGCTTGCAGAAATGTTGAGCCTGTTCGACTAAGGTTTTGGGCCATGGTTTCTCTTCGATGAGTTCATCAAAAATAAAAAAAATATATATATAAAAAAAAAAAAAAATTTTTTTTAGATTTCTCAATTTGGATTCAAAATTGAGAAACCTTGATCCGTTCCTATCGTTCATCGCGCTTGCAGAAATGTTGAGCCTGTTCGACTAAGGTTTTGGGCCATGGTTTCTCTTCGATGAGTTCATTAAAAATCAAAAAAATATATATATAAAAAAAAAATTTTTAGATTTCTCAATTTGGATTCAAAATTGAGAAACCTTGATCTGTTCCTATCGTTCATCGCGCTTGCAGAAATGTTGAGCCTGTTCGACTAAGGTTTTGGGCCATGGTTTCTCTTCGATGAATTCATAAAAATAAAAATAAAAAAAAAATATAAAAATAAAAAAAAAAGACATAGACCACTAAGGTTAAACCAACTGTGTTCTTTGATCATGGTTGATTCAAGAAAAGCCTTGTCCAGAGTGTGGAGACAGCTTGACTGTTCTAGGCAAGGGTCCTCCAAACGGGTTCATTAAGTAATCCTACCCTTACCTGGGGGCAATTCTATCAATCAAGATTTCATAAGACCGGGTTAGGAGGCCTATGTGTACTCTCTCGTCTTTTAAATAAAAAAAAAATAAAAAAAATATAAAAATTTTAAAATAAAAAAATAAAAATAAAAAAAAAAATTTTCAAAAAAAAATCTTAAAAAAAAAAAAAAATAAATAAAAAAAAAGATTTTTTTTTAAAAAAAAAATCTTCAAAAAAAAAAACTTCAAAAAAAAAAACTTCCGTCATTTTGGGTTTAGATTGGAGAAATCTTGGTCTTCTTCTTTCTGAGCACTGGCGCTCGCGGAAATCGCTGAGCCCGTGTTCAGATTGGAGTGCCTTTTGCTCTCTTTGATAAACCCGATATTGGCCTTTCAAAAAAAAAAAAAACTCGTCATTTTTAGATTCAGATCCGAGAAATCATGGTTCATTTCTTTCTGAGCACTGGCGCTCGCGGAAATCGCTGAGCCCGTGTTCAGATTGGAATACCATCTGCTCTCTTTGATGAATCCAATCTTGACCTTTCAAAACAGAGAATCTCATCTCATAGATGCGGTCTCAAAACATTTGTGTCTAGCGGTACTAGTACGCCCTTTCAGGGTCTACTGTATTGCGACCGGCACATTTGTAACTCCAACTTTATATTCTTCTTACCTCGAGCAAGCTCTGCTTCTCGATAAGTCGAATTTAAGTTCACAATTGCTTCTAGCAGTCACTGGGATGCCCATTCCGGGCTTACCATACCTGCGATCAGAACAATTGTACCCTCTATGGCATTTTGCCTTCCTCATATTGCTTGGGTCATCTACCTCGAGCAATTTGAAAAGACGAAACCATAGAACTTCCCATTTATGATCATTATATTCTTGTGATTACTAATGGATGTGGTCTTGTTTCAGAAATTTTCGAAAAAACTAACAATGGCAGCTTCACTAACCATTACTTTCGACGAAAGCAAGCACCAACTCATGCTTCAACAGAAGCAAACCACGCGCACCTACAAGCGCCCCATCAGCTGCCGAAGTGTCAACTCCTTCGGCAACTCTGTGAACTCCGGGTCGACCTCGACTCCCCGGACTATCGTCTTTGGGACGCTGGGACCATTCCCACTTCCTGAGGAACAAGCTGCTCCCTCCAAGAAGCAGAAACTCGCCTCTCAACGTGTCACTACCGTGACACCAAAGGCGAGTACAAGAAGGCCTGAAGCCCGTGGCAGCCCCACGAAGCCTCAACCTGCAAACAACCAGGTCTACCCCAAGACTTGGTCCCCAAGACCTTCAACAAAACAGAGAAGGTCCCAGGCATCCACTAAGCCAGCATTCCTGGCCCCACTCAAGGAGAACCAGTTCTATCCTCTTGCTTACATGAAAGAGGAGAAACCCATCTCCAAACCGACTTCAAAGTCATCCCAGCATGAGCCGGCTTGTTCTTACAAGCCCAAAATCAAGTCATGCATCACAAGGCCTCCACAAGCATCTGCTAAGGCCTACAAATCTGCAGTTCGACCCTTCATATCTACAGGGGCCGAACTTCACAAATTCAAAGCTTCGCTGCAACTGGCGAAGGATAGGGTTCGCATCCTGTCCTTGCCCAGCTACAAAGAAGACAGACTCGGCTGCTGCGCCCGAGGGAGCACATCCTTCATCGTCAAAGCCCAGTCAGAGCT
Organism: Litsea cubeba; assembly: GCA_012931725.1. Classification (NCBI taxonomy): domain Eukaryota; kingdom Viridiplantae; phylum Streptophyta; class Magnoliopsida; order Laurales; family Lauraceae; genus Litsea; species Litsea cubeba. The sequence goes on from WHSA01000187.1 coordinate 73,744, forward strand.
GACCGAAGCTCAAATTGCTCGTCGTATACGCCGCTGCGCGTCGTATAGACAAAAGAGACTAGAGAAGCAAAGGACCCAGCCTCCCACACTTCAAGTCTCTCCCAAATGGGTCGAAAAAGAAAGACCCAACCAAGTTGCTGCCGTCCACATGGTTGGAAAAACCAGAAGGCGCCAAAAATCAGCAACAAAAATCCATGTCCGACGTCCAATGACCCGCAGCGTCTCAAGGACAAGAAGACATTCAGAAGAATCCCCTGCTCCTTCAAGCAAAGGACAGCAGAGTGATCCTTCCTCAAGCTCCTCTTCAAAAAGAATGAGCCCCAGCTCAGTCACCAGGACAGTTTCTTCGTTCGAATCACGAAGGATGAATGTCCTGGCAACAAATTCTGAGCCACCACCCCACAATCCACCTCCAGAAGATGCGATCACCCGCATCCAGCAGTTGGAACAGGGCCAGCAGAGGATTGAAACTCTGATGGAAAACCTTCTCCTCGCCTTCCAAAATCAGGCGAACAATGAACCTCCTCCGAATCATCAAGACGACGAGGTAAATAGAGAAGAAAATGAGTCACGCGCCCTTACCAAAAAGGACGTAGACGGTATCCTCGCCAAAGCAAAAGAAGAGGATATACTCAAAGAGCATGGGATCAAGCCACCATATCCCTTATGGATGGACTCGGTCCCGTTCCCCACCAAATTCAAGCATCCTACTCTCCAAACATATACGGGGAAGGGATCAGCCAGACAGCACGTCATCCACTTCAAGATCTTGACGGGAGCTATCGCGGATCAAGATGCACTCAAGATCCGCCTCTTTGCAAGTACCCTAAAAGGTACGGCCTTCGATTGGTACTCCACTCTGCCGGAGGACTCAATCCAAAATTGGGCCATGCTAGAGACACGCTTCCTGACTCACTTCAAAGGTGAGGATCATCCCGCTACTATGGCTCAGCTGTGCAGCCTAAAACAGGGGGAGAATGAATCAACATATGACTTCATTCACAAGTGGAAAGCAATGGCATACAAATGCTCTGATGTATTGCCACAAGCGTCGCTAGTCGACATCTGCCGAAACAACATGAGAGCCAGAATCCGCTCCATGATCATCGGCAACAAATCAAAAAACCTGGGAGAACTCCTAGAAGCTTCCATGGAAGCTGAAACGGTGATTAAAGACCTCAACAGTCAGAAATCATCAAGAAAAGAGCCAACCGCCATTGCAACCTCTAAACCAAAGAAGAAAGAGGTCCTCAATGTGCAGACCAAGCCAGCTCCTCAGCCACCAAAGAAAGCTGAAAACAAAGCTGCTGGTAAGAGACCTGAACTCTCTGATGCCTTCAAAGAACGGGTAGAGAAGAAATACCCGTTTGATGAAGATGTTGATGAAATCTTCGGGGCTCTTGTGGCAAATGGCAAGCTCACCTTGCCTGAACCAAAAAGACCGGGTGATGTTGGCAAAACCAACGATCCTCGGTACTGTCCATACCACCAGATGATCTCGCATCCTCTCAATCAATGCTTCGTTGTGAGAGAGAAAATAAATGAGATGTGGAAAAACGGAGTCATCACCTTTGACAAAAACTATGGGTCTGCCTCCGTCAACATGGTGACATGTGGACAAACATCAAGATCACCGAAGAAGAAGATCACTACTTCCTTCAAGGTGATAAACTCAATCGAAGCGTCCGAGGAACTGGTTCCTTACCCGACACCAGACGGACAACCGATATGGGTACATCCCGATCTCCTGGAAGATGAAAATTGGGAGGTCGTGAAAATAAAGCCTACAGCTCGACAGCGAAGGCAGGCTAGGAAACATCTCCTCAAGCTCAAACGGCAAGAGAAGACCCAGCCAAAACTAGAGGTCAAAGAAAAGGCAGAGGCTTCCTCTACCGCTTCACTGGAGGTAACAAAAACATCCCTTCCAGAGACTTCAAAGGGGGTAAGGAAATTCACTCTCAGTGATTTCATGCCACCTCAATTCAGAGAAGCCATGCAGGAGACATCAGAGATGATCTCCCAGACGAACCAGTCTACAATGTGGAGACTTTCTCACAAAGTGCCTCCTGGGACATGTACTTTGACGGTGCAACCAGGACAAATGAAAAAAGACAGCTGATCTCGGGAGTTGGCATCCTCTTTGTTAGCCCCGACAAATACATGATTCCGCACGCTTTCTCGCTACTGGAACCATGCACAAACAATGCAGCTGAATATCAAGCTCTGATCTTAGGATTGGAACTCGCCATCGAATCCGGTATCACCATGCTGGAAGTCTTTGGAGACTCTCAACTGATCGTCAACCAGATGAATCAGAAATTTGAAGTCAGAAAGCCAGATTTGCTGCCCTACTACAACAAGGCACAATCACTTCTGCAAAAGTTTGACATCTGTCACATCACCCACATTCGTAGAGGTGAAAACATACGTGCAGATGCCCTAGCCGGACTCGCCGCATCCATGGCAATCCAGGAAGGGGAAAACATGCAAGTCACAGTGTGCGAAAGAAGAATCCTTCCTCCTCTTAACACACACCAAGCAGTTGCTGAATGCCACCAAGTGGTCGGAAGTCGGATTTCAATCTTTCAAACTTCAATTGGCGACTGGAGGGATCCGTTCATTGATTACATTATGTTCGGAATCCTACCTGAAGATCCAAAAGAACGGGTAAGCATCCAAAGGCGAACCCCAAGCTTCCATTTGGATATTCCTTCAAAAATCCTTTACAGGAAATCCTTTAACGGAGTACTTCTACGCTGCTTGTCACAACAAGAGGCTGAAGAAACACTCAAAGAAGTTCATGCTGGTCTTTGTGGAGCTCATCAGGCTGGACCTAAGCTCTATGATCAGATAAAAAGGTTAGGATATTACTGGCCTACCATGGTAGCTGACGCAATGCAATTTGCTAAGCGCTGCCAACAATGCCAAGTTCATGGAGATTACATTCACATGCCTCCAGAATGGCTGCATCCTACAGCGATCTCATGGCCTTTCGAAGCCTGGGGTATGGACATCATAGGTCCTATTTCTCCCCCTTCAAGCAAAGGTCATCGCTTCATCTTCGCCGCTACGGATTATTTCTCCAAGTGGTCAGAAGCATTTGCGTTTAACGAAATGAAGACCTCATCAGTCCTTCAGTTCCTGCGCACCAACATCATTTGTCGTTTCGGCATACCCAAAAGATTCGTCCATGATAACGGACCACAGTTCCGGGATCATCGATTCTACAGGTTCTGCAACAAATACAAAATCCAAAGCTGTCCTTCGACTCCATACAATCCGGCAGCAAACGGGTTAGCAGAAGCTTTCAACAAGACACTCTGCAAAATCCTCAAAAAAATGGTCTCTAATCACAAAAGAGACTGGAGCGACAAAATGTCTGAAGCTTTGTGGGCCTATCGAACCACCGTTCGAGGACCAACCCATAGCACACCATTCTCCTTGGTCTATGGATGCGAAGCTGTCGTGCCCTTGGAAGTACAAATTCCTTCCTTGAGGGTATCCTTGCAAAATGACATGACTCAAGAAAGCAATGTCAAATTGCGACTCCATGAGCTGGACAATCTCGATGAGAGACGGCTCGAAGCTCAACAAAGCATTGAACTTTACCAAGCACGCATGGCAGGATCTTTCGATAAAAAGGTCAGGCAACGCGCCTACAAAAAGAATGACTTGGTTCTTGCGGTAAAAAGACCAATGGTCTTCGCTCACAAGTCCAAAGGCAAATTTGAGCCGAAATGGGAGGGACCCTACGTCATCGACAAAGTTTTCTCCAATGGCGCATACGCACTCCTAAACATGGAAGGTGACAGATGTATGCTGCCCATCAATGGCAAGTTCTTAAAGCGGTACTACCCTTGAAGACTTACCCAACTGGGTAAGAGCAATGCCTGTACGGCCAAAACCGGTTTCCAGGTACACGCTCGCCAAACCCACCCTTTTTTAGAATTTTCATATCAAATGTTGAAATTTCTAGAAATCTAAAACAATGCTTACTTTCATCGTTTCATTGTTCAACAAAAATCCAAGTTTAGGAACCTTTCCCTAACTTGACCAAAATTTTCAACCCTTGAACCCAAAATTCATAGTTTGAAACAAAATCCGGATTCAGGGATTTCCACCCTAGTCCACCCTGCCTTTTACCGCCAAAATGGTTTTAGGTCAAAACTTATGACCCTCGTGTCTTTAAACAAAAAAAAATGGTTTTTCAAAAACCCGCGAGGAAGCGACACTTAGTCAATACTCGCACAAATCGGAAGCAAGCGAACCACGTTCGACACTTCCAAAATCGCAGGGAATCGACATTTCGTCGATACTTGCAAAATCCAAAACTGTGGAGATGCAACATTTCAGTTGATATCCACAACCCAAATTTCAAAGGTTCAAAAAAAAAGAAACCTAAAAAAAAAAAAAAAAAAAAAAAACTGTGGAGACGCAACATTTCAGTTGATATCCACAACCCAAATTTCAGAGGTTCGAAAAAACCTAAAAAACCATGGAGACGCAACATTTCAGTTGATATCCATAACCCAAAGGTTCGAGAAAACCACAAATTTCAAAAATCGTGGGGAAACGACATCAAGTCAGTACCCGCAAAACCAAAATTTTTGAAAAGCAAGGATGCGACATTCCATCGATACTTGCACCCAAATCCGCGAGGATGCGACATTCCATCGATACTCGCAATCGAATGAGCAAGGATGCGACATTCCATCGATACTTGCAAGAACATTCAGCAGGGAGGCGACTTTTAGTCGATACTTGCATTTTTTGAAAACCAAACCGGCTATAAATGCCATCAAAACAGGCTATAAATGCCACAAACCGGCTATCAATGCCACCAAAACAAAACCGGCTATCAATGCCACAAACAAAAAAAAAAAACTTGGATTTCAAAAAAGGCTATCAATGCCACCAAAACAAAACAGGCTATCAATGCCACCAAAAACCGGCTATAGATGCCACAAAACAAACCGGCTATCAATGCCACCAAAATTGGCTATAGATGCCACAAACAAAAAACTCGGCTATCAATGCCACAAGAAAAGCTGGCTCCCATGCCAAAATTGGCTTCCATGCCACAAACAAAAACCTGGCTTTCATGCCAAAACAATCATTTGACAAAAGATTTTCACAAAATGACAACCTTTTGATCAAATCCCATTTAGCAATTACTTTTATTACAAAAAGATTAAAGTGAGCGTAGGGATAACAAAAAAAAAAAAAAAAAAAGAAAGTGTTCACAAGCACTACAAAAAAAAGAGTACCAAAAAAAAATACATGTGGTACCAAAAAAAAGAAAGTGTTCACAAGCACTACAAAAAAAGAGTACCAAAAAAATACATGTGGTACCAAAAAAAAAGAAGAGAATGTTCACAAGCACTGCAAAAAAAAAAAAGAGAGAAGGATGGTTTCTGTATACAGGAGCTCAATCAAAAATGGTCTCCAGCCAAGAGTTCAGCTCCCCAAGCAAACTTTTAGCCTCATCCGTCAACGATTCCAAGGCACGCTTCTTCAGGAACCTGCCATGAGATGCTGGAGTGGGCTGTACCCCTTCTCTCACACCAGGAAGCTTACCTCGAGCAGCTTGCCATTGTTTATCCTCATCAGACTTCCTTTTGAGAACCCGTTCGGCATCTGCAACCTGGTGAATCAGGACACTCTCCCTGTCGCGAGCTTCTATTATGGCAGTCCACTTGGCAGCGACTTGTGCCTGCAGAAGCTCAAGACGTTTCCTGGCCTCATCGACCTCCCTATCAAGGATGTTAAGGTCATGTGTCAGCTCGATGATGGTTACCTCTTCTCTATTCCTCCTTCGGACTGCCACCTTCCTGCTTTCTGTAGCCTCATCTAGGTCAGACTTAGCCTTATCAGCAGGGTCCAGGAACATCTCCTTGAAGAACTGGTCATCAGCCAAACTCACGGTCTCAAACCACTTGTCACCCAGTGCAATGATCCTATCAACGATCGCCCTGGCACCTGTGACATCCAGACCAGCCTCTTCAGCATCACTGAGAATCTCCTGCACATGCTGGATCATGCCAAATCCGACTTCCAAGTGCCCAGAAAGGAGAGTCTCAATCCAAGAGTGCACAACTCGCACCACCACCTTCTTCGCAAAAAGAAGAGATGGCCCAGCTGAGGATTCACCCAACTCCGTTGGTCGGCTACTCATGTCATCATCTGTTGAAAGAGTAACAAAAGAACTCTTTCCAGCTGAAGCTGCTCCTGCTCGGGAAGGAATCTCAGCGCGAGGAATCTCCTCAATATTGTCAGAGCTGGTCCCAGGAATCTCTACCTCTGGATCAACCTCTGGCATCTCTTGCTCTGGAAGCAACGGATCCTCCTCTGCCACTTCAAAACCTGCAAAGGAAACACAAAAAGGTATGAATATGACCCTGTTTGAAAATCATTATCAGAGTTATAACTACAAAATACCTTCTTCGACGACTGGCGGAACACTTTCTTCCCCCATGAACTCATCGAAAGCATCATCAACATTTGCGTCCATCGATGGTTCAAAGTCATCAGAACCCTGTGGCAAGTCAGCTGGCAACAAAAAATGTGTTAGCAAGCCAAGTCACAAACAAAAAAAAAGAGAGCAAAAGAAGTCGTACCAATTGGAGATTCTGGATCTACTCCAGAGTCCCTCGGTTCTTCTTCAGGTGCCTCAACAGGATCCATCACCACCTCATCGGTTGGGACCTCAGGCATCACCAAGTCTTCCTCTGCTAAAAAAAAAAAAAGAAGAAAAGCAGAAACAAGAAGCAAGTCATAACATGGAAAAATCCCATGAAAAGAAATGGAAAGAGAAAAAGGAAGAATCATACCTTCACCGACGGTCTCTTCTTCTCGGCTTCTCTTCTCCGGAGGCTCGTCAGCATCCACTGGCACATCCTCATTAATAGTAAGAGGAACTTCCAAGTTAGGAGAGCCCTCATGCTGCCCCTTGCTACTATGATGACTCCTCCTCCTCTTACTTCTGCGGGCTCGCTTCTTAGAGGAACCTACCCCGCTATCAGAGTCAGGTTTCCCACTTGACTCATCACTGGATGGTCTGCTCTTGCCAGTAGACTCCACGGAAGCTTGCCTCTGTGCCGCCTGCATCCAAGCGCCAAGTTCGGCTTCCTCCTGTTCTAGCTGCTCCAAAGCCTCGTCAGGTATTTCTCGAACAGCTTCAGAACCGATGACGCCCTGGTCACCGAGAAAGCCTATCTTGTGCTTCTCTCCAGAAAGGAAGGCCCAAACTTCCTCTCGCCGGATGCCATCCGACTTTCCAAGGCCCTTTCCAGATACCAGCTTCACATCAAGCTCCTTCCTGGAAAGTCCCCGATATGCCGAGAAGCTCTCCGCGAACCACTTCGCAAAGCCGGCAGTCCGGGAAGTCAGCAACACAGGATAAGAAATCATGGCTGTAGTGTCTTTAGCACTATAGAAAGCCCATGCATTTCTCCCGTCCTGTAAACCTCCAAAGCGCTTCACCATGCTTGAAGGCGCTCCAACAACGCCTTGAGAAAAGCCAAGCTGCAAAGCAAAGCGAGAAGGTACATACGGCTGGATGTCGACAAAAAGATGTCTGCGGTACACCATCGTGCCGACACGTATGCTGAAAAGCCACTCTCTCTCTGCATTTGTCAAGGAATAATGCCTTCCCGACCCCGCCCTGGTAGAGTCTCGGGAGGCACCAAAATCAAAAGCCTTCTTCCGCAACTCCGGAGAAAGCTTTACTGAAGATTGCCCCATCTCGACGTCCCTGAACCGTCGGATCCTCATGCGGGCAAACAAAAGTGATTCGGACACGGCTTTGCCCTTAGCCAGTCGAATCATCAGAGGATCATCATCCTGTGCAGCACCCAGCCGATGGAAGCCAGGACAGTGGTATACATACCACGAATAAAAGATATGGGCTGAAAATACCCTATTCATGGGAAGCCCAAGCCGAACTAGAAAAGCAGCAGCCTGCAGTTCGGTACACAGGTAGGAGTAAAGAGCAGGCACCAAAGCAAGCTGCTCTCCAAACGCCATCTGACAAGCCGGAAAAATACAATGCGGCCTGATGTGCGTTCCATCTCCTCCAGCAAAAATAGCCTCACCAAGCCAATAAGTGAGGTACACAGCGAGATCTCTCCTCAGTGCAATGTCAGGACATATGGCGTTTGTACTTGCACAGAAATCTCTCAACTCTTCTTGCATGGCCAAGATCTTCTTTGAACTTGGATCCTGAGCTCCAGCTTCCTGGGTCATGCTATCAGAAGGCTCCCTACTATCAAAGAAGTTGGGGAATGAAGAGCAAAAACTCTTCCAACTGCTGGATCTAACTTTCGAACCCCCCTTCTCCTTCAAAAAATCATAGAAGGCGACGAGCTGAAAGTATAGAAGCCTGAACTCCTCAGACTGCCCCTCGAGGACGCTGTCAATCGGCATAAACTCCTCATAGAGTTTGCCGAGGATGGGCAATCCGGTAATAGCGCTCAGCTCCTTCAAAGAAAAAACCAATCTCACCATTCGTCACAACGAAGGTATTGGTTTGAGGGAGGAACGACTCCAGCATAGCCATGAAGGCCTCGTCGGAAAAGATCACGGTCTCCCCAAAAGCGCGGACCGCATCAAAAATCCCGGCTTCCTTCAAAACAACGCCACCAATCAGCAGGACGCGATCAGTCCACGACTTCCACTCGGAGTCAGCATTGAAACGACCTCGAAGTCGAAAAGGCTTGATCCAATTGCTGCCGTCACCGCTGAAAATACCAAGGCCCACCGGTCTCAAATCGACCGACGGATAATCAGAGCCCTGGTAGCCGCTGGATGGCATCAACAAGTCCATGTCAACAGGCGACCTCTCCGTATATCCAGGAGAACCGCCAACAAAAACCCCGGTCTTGATTACATTTGTCCTTCTCACCCAGCTTGGAGGATCTTCCCTCTTGGGGCACGTGGGGGCAAGGCTCAGAATCGAGACGGTGCGATCAAACATCGACCGGGTAGTAACAGTCTTCTTCTCACCATCTGCTGTGAAGGAAAACTGAAAAGATCTCCTCTGGTATGTAATGTCGTCAGGGACCGCATCACCAAAGAAGAAGGTAGGCTTGGGCAAAATGCTCTGATCTTCCATCAGCCATGGACGACTGCTTACCATGATCTTATAAAATTCCTCTCCCTTGAGAGTGATCAGTCGCTGCCTCATCTCATCTCTGTTGAGGGAGTCGCACTCTTCCAGGTTTCTTTCAACATACTGGACCTTCTCGAAAGCCTGCTGAACGGCCGGATTAGAGGATCTAGAAGACCGACGAGGTACGCTTGTAGCAGGCTCTTTACCCTTGTTCGCTCTGGAGGAACCACCTAAAAAGGATGGAAAAGAAAAAGATCAAACATCAAAATGACAGAATCTCGCTAAAAAAAAATCTGGCGAAATTTTGACATGATGACGGGGCAATTCCGAAGAAAAGGAACTATCCCGAAAGAAATAGAAAGCTTGAAGATGGGCTCAACATCGCTGCGAGCTCCGAAACTCCAAACTTTCGAAACCTAAAAGTCTCCGCAAAATCAGGAAGGGCTCAACATCACTGCGAGCTCCAAGTTCCCAAATTTGCAAACACTTTCAGGTATGCAATCACATCATGCTACAAATTTAATTTACAAATTAAAGGCATGCATGAACATCTAGATTTGCGAAAAAATGCATTATCATGATGAGAAAAAAAAAAAGAAACTTTCTCTAAAAAAAAAAGAGGGGAAAGAAAACAAAAAAAAAAAAGAAAGAAAAGAAACTCTCTCAAAAAAAAAAGGGAGGGAAAGAAAAAAAAAAAAAAAAAAAAAAAAAAAAAAAAAAAAAGAGGACTGGCCCACAGGCCGTGGCCCACAGGCCACGTGGCCGTACGGCCAGATCCGTACGGATCTGTCCGTACGGCCCACACAATAAAAAAAAAAACATGAAAAAAAAAAAGAAAGAAAAGAAAGCAAAAAAAAAAAAACGTGTGAAAAAAAAAGAAGGCAAACACGTGAACAAAAAAAAAAGAAGAAAAAGAAAGAAACAAAAAAAGAGAAAGAGAAAGAACTTTTTCCTACAATGAAGTTTTCTTGAAAAAAAAGGAGAACTTACTTGAAGCCATTGATGGAGAAGAAGAAGAAAACTCTTGAAGATCTTGAAGAAGAAAAGCTCTTGGTCTTGAAGCCCTCTTGAGATTATTGCAAAAGAAAGTAGTAAGAGCAAGAGATCCAACCTTCTCCTTGCTTTTATAGAGGAGAGCAAACCAAAGAAGGAAAGAAGAAAGAGGTAAGTGTTACTAATTAGTAACCTTACCAAAAGAAAGAAATTAGAAAGATTCTTTCCAAAGAAAGATATCTTGAGAGATTTTCTCCTAAAATCAATCTATGACGGATTCTTTCCCAAAAGAAAGATATCTTGAGATATTCTATCCCAAAAATAAAGGGATCATGAGAGATTCTCTCCAAGAAAAGATATTCTTAGATATTCTCTATCCAAATGAGATATTTTTGGATATTCTTTACAAAAATGACACCATATGAGATCTAAGCCATTTCAAAAGCTTAAGGTCCCATGGGTTAGCCCATATGAGCCAGGTTTGACCACCTAGGCACAAAAAAAAAAAAAAAAAAAAAAAAAAAAAAAAAATTTGGGCTTTTAGTCAAAGAGAAATCCCTCTTACCAAGAGCATACAAAAATGGTTCCATGCCTCTTTTGAGTTGATTGGACCATACAAAAGAAAATTCCAAGCCCCATGAGCTTCCAAAAATCAAACCATCCAGCCTCATCTACTAAATTGAGCCAAAATCTTGAAATTGACATTTCACAAAAATCAAACCAAAACCTGGTCCCCTAACCTGCCACATACAGCCTGTTAGGTCACAAGACCAAAACCAAAAACCAAAACCTGATCCCCTAACTTGCCACATACAGCCTGTTAGGTCACAAGATCAAGACCAAAATCGATCCCCCAACATTCCACATACAGCTTGTTGGGTCACACGATCAAAACCAAACCTGACCCCCTAACCTGCCATATATAGCCTGTTAGGTCACAAGGTCAAAACCCAAATCCACATCCCTGATGTCATCTTCAAAACTTTGCCTCGAGATAGTACGTGATCCCTTTCACTACCATAAAATTCCCCTGGAAGTTCAAAAGGCTACAAATACCAAAAAGAAAGATTGCTCAAAGACTCTTGGTCAAGTCACAGGCTCTCCTTCAAAAAATCTCTTCGAGGCACATCGACTACAAAAGTTAAGCAACTCGCCGCTGTACCTCGAGGGGGCATTTGTTGACACCAAAAATGTCACTTTGCCTTTTCAAGATCCAAAGAGCTACATGAAGTCACAACCTGCCATAAATAGGCAATGCTGCTTCCAAAAATAAAATCTTGTCAGAATCAAACAAAAACTGCAAGATTCTTCCAGACAGCCAAAAGAGGAGTACACAAGAAGTTTCAAGCCATTTCAAGATCATTTGGCCTAACTTCGCTTCTCCGACAGCCAAATCAAGCCTCTCGGCGGTAAAGCTCTCCGGGACCATGATTTCCAAGACAGAACCTATGGATCATCTTAAAATGACTCCAATAGGTTCCCTGTCAAATTTCAAGTCAATCGGACATCGGTTGACCGCACATCAAACCGCGACATCTTCATCGCGACAAAAAGCAAGTCTGCAGGTGATAGGACCCCAAACGGCTTCAAAACTCAAACAAAAGCCTATGGTTGGTCTTATTTATTGCTCAGGAGGCTTCACACCAAATTTCAGGTCATTCCGACATCGTTTGACCCAGTTTCAGCTTCTGACGGAAAATCGGCAGCTCTGCGCGACAAAGTCTTCGGCTTTCTCAGGAAATTGGAAACTTTGCAAAATAAAATGCAAGGATTCTCATCAGGTTTCCTACAAAGAAATCAGGCCAATAAATGATCAAAATGTCAAAGAAAAGTACAGAAGAAAAAAGAATCAAAAAAGAGCAAAAACGGACGCAAAACGGGACCAAAAAGGGGGAAAACCCCCCCAGGGTCGCAGACCCCTGCGACCCTGGGCCAGGGTCGCAGGCCCCTGCGACCCTGGCCCAAGGTCGCAGGCCCCTGCGACCCTGGGCCAGGGTCGCCGGCGACCATGGACCCCGGGGTCGCCGGGAAAGCCCCGGAAACCCCGGTTTTCGCCGTTTTTTTCGCGATTCGAGGAGCCCAGCCTCTGGTACTTTCCAAAATTCATGCTTTTGAGACACCAAGTCCTCTGATATCCGTCCAAAACACGGGTAAATCATCAAGAGTATCAAAGACAGTATTGATCGCCACCCGGTCAACCAAAAAAAGTGTGCTTTCCACCCGACCGATCGAGAAATCGACAGGACAGATGGCACCGACCCGCTGTTGGCAACAAACACCTGAAATTACATGGTCATCTGATGTCGATCTACATGAAGATCCATCGATAATCATCGACAGAAGAATTCCAAAAGACGTGGCACGGCCCGCGACTCTTCAGCTGCTCGGCGACCACTTAATGCGATTAATTGACTAGCTTTATTACAGTCATTAATCCATTTCCTTGGACGGCCCAATCAGAAGCAAGCATTTGGGAGTTACAAGTCAAGAGATTCATGGCATTTAACCCATGAAACTCCTCCCATCATGGCGATTAAAGGCGATTAAATGCCCTCAATCTCCTCCGGCCAATCAGAAGCCAAGAAAAAAAGAGTTACAAAATAAACAATTCAATTTTGTAACTCCTCCCATTATGTGGCTTAATGACATTAAAAGCCCATAAGCTCTCCTAAATGGCTACCAAGAGCCTATAAATAGGAGAGCACTCCAAAGGAATCCAGATCAGAAAAACACACAACAAACATCAGACAGCAGTCAGAAATCCAGAGAAAAGAAAAAGAGAGAAAACTCTGCGGAAGTTCTACACCGGCCACCGCAACAAGGTGACAAAAGTCCCTTGGGGGGTACCCCCCCCAAGGTCCTTGCCTTCTCCTCCTGCCTCCAATGGCTTAGATGTGGCTTTTCAGCCCGTCTACTCGGTTTTTTATTGGACATAGGACCTTCCTTTGGTCTTTGTCTTCTAAAAACCCGAGGTTATAGCCAAGCCAAGTGAATCAAATAGCATCCTCTGTTCTCATCTGCATGGATGATGGCGAAGCCCACATATGGCTTGCGACCGTCAATCTAAACGAGTCCCCCACAATCTCCTGAGAAGTTAGATCCTCCTTTTCTTGCTTTTCATTGTAGTTTGTATTTTTTTAAAAAGAGACAAAAATCACAATTCTTGTCTTTCATTGTTGATAAGGATTGTAAATCGGCTATAAATGCCAAAATCGGCTATAAACGCCAAAAAATCGGCTATAAACGCCAAAATCGGCTATAAATGCCAAAAAATCGCCTTTCACGGCAAATCAAGAAAAATGTCTCTTTTCTTAAATATATGTGCAATGGAAAACTTGAAAGAAGTTGATTTCCTTTTTACTTGCGAAGGTTGATCTCCGGATCACCACTTGCAATTCCAAGTAAAATAGAAAATCTGGCACACCCACAAAAAAAGAAATGTTGATGCACGCCCCTTGCCCCCCGGTTACGAAAGGGTCGGACCCGACGGACTCCCACGTCCGCCGACCTCGGTAGAACCAAGCAGGAGCGCGGTCCATCAACAAGAAGGTGTGATCGTAGACATGTTTTCACTGAAAAAAATCTTTATCCCAAAAATTCTGGAATTCCATACATTTGCTCTTACTATATTCCTCGAACGCATAATCAGCTTCTGGCCTCCAAGCATACCGTCAATCCTTCTTCGTTCTGAAATCACAACTCCAAATTCTAATGTTTCTGTGCTATACTCAGAATTCTTGTCCACATCTGATTCTATCTATTTGTTGTTCTTGATCTTCTGCTTGATACTGTGTTATCGACAAAAACATATCTGCCCATCTGATGTCAATCCCCGAAGAACTGAAACTTTCAATCCAAGTCCTGAATGATGTTTACTCTCTCATAAATCCAACTTTGTTTTCCAACTGAACCGGTACACATCCTGACATCCATCCACCCTTCAATCCATACACCTCCAAACTCCAACCATAGGCTAATACAACTCATTCCATTCAATGCAAAACAACCCTTAAAATCTTAAACATAGGGACTAAAATAATTACTTAGCTAAATCTCATCATTTTAAAACGTAGTAGAAGCTGAACTTCCAAATTATCAAATAAAACTTAATAAAGAAAGTTTATCAAAGTTTGAACATGAAACAACATTATTCGTTTTGAAATTCATATTTTCATAACCCAACAAATCCTTGAAATACTCAACAACCTCAAATTAGGATTTTCAAAAATAAATCAAATTCATGTAGTATGACCATACCTTAAGTTTTATTGAAATCCATTTCCAACCAAACATGTATAAAATCTCAAAATCGTCAAGGTTTTGAAATGTAAGTGTCAACATTTAAGAAAATTAAAACAAAAGCGAAATTCTAAGGTCATTGTAGAATAATATCTTAAGAAGATTAAACAGAAATTCGAAACACAAAACCTTATGAAAACAAAAATCATGTGACTCATGAAAAGAGTATAATAACATAGTCTTTATTTCAAAATAAGCCTTAAAGAAGAAACATAAATCCATTGTTTAAACACTACAAGGATAAATTATAGACATAAATGAAAACCATGACAAGAGATGAAAACGTCACGAAAGTCATTCTCACCAAGAAAAGAGACATCACCATGACTGAGGTATACCCTTGCATCTGCAGGTTGTCCAAGCCAATACCCTATAAGTCGGTAAAGCCCACAACGTTTCCTTTGCTGCCAAAAATTATCTTGACCACAACGACCCATCCACTTGGTATTGCCTCTGAAAACTACACTGGCTAAGCTACAAGTTATAGAAATTCTCAACCAAACCCATGACAAAGCTCATTGAATCCGAGAAATCCCTGAGTTTCTTGTACTAACTTCTAATCTTACCAACTAAGATCACTTCTCCCTTCATAAAATCAATAGTTAATATGCCTCTTACAGTCTTTCATCTTGGAAAGATGGTCTGAGTTCACCCAAAATCCACATTTACTTACCTTAGTACGCTGCATGATGGTCTTCAATTAGCGGAGAGGGGATCTTCAAATACTGCTCAAGTTCAACTTTGGCGACAAATGCACATGTCTTCTCTCATTAACCACAATGAAGATGCCAAAGGCTGAAGGTCTGCTGATGTTCTTCGAAAACAACATACTGAATCCACGGGGTTCTCAGTCTCCGACACAAGCAAAGATAAAAGACACTGAACAAGAGTATGGAGACTTTAAATTCTCCACCACTAAGGAGGAAATTTGGCCATCCAAATCTCCTAACAACACGAACTAAAAGAAAAGACAAGCAAAGTCTCCCGAACTGAAAGAAAAGCCGACTCAAATCCAAAGAAACAAAGACACGAGAAAACAAATCGACACAATCTAACGAATCCTCACCACACGTCTTAATGTCTCTAGAGTATTTTATTTCCTAGAAACTAACCAGCTCTGATACCAAACCTGTCACGCCCCGAAACCGGGCCCTGCAGTGATCCGACCTCGGGGTGCGAAATTTTGGGATAAATTTGAAACTTTTTGTTATAGTTCCCAAGATCCGCGTGAATGAGGATAATCACATTCCAACACCATCAGAGTATATTTTTCGCGGAAGCTAAACATGGTGTTACGACCCGGAATCCGTGGCCATCGGGTTCCGTGTCGCACGCAACCAATATCACAAAGCCATCAATAAACAGACTGGCATAGATCATACATCAGAGCACACTGAGCTGGTAGTAACAAACCTATTATTTCCCATATTCAAATTTCAATTAACAAGTGTCTTAATTACAAACCCAATAAAAAGGCTAATAAAGCCATACAACAATATATCCAACTAATAGAGATACTACCCTCAAAGATTTGATACGAACTCCGGTGCCAAACTTGACATCTAGATGATATCAATGGGCAGCCTCTCACGTCAGACCGGCGGTCCCACCGCCTCCTCTGATCAAACACCTAAAACCAGAAAGAAGAAACTGGCACCAAACAAACAGGGTCAGACACGACGGTCTGGCAAGTAAATAAACAAGTAATATGAAATAAAAGAACATACATAAAACCTGACGAAATCATCGTAAAACCAAATATAGAGTCTAAACAATAATAACAATAAATCGCGAGAAAACGCTCGAAAGACCGAACATAAGTATCAAAGCAATAAAAGAACAATCTCAGAAGTACGAATGTTTCGAAAGATAGTAGCCCGCATAAAGCATTTAATGGTTCGAAATAACTTTCAAATCCTGAATAATAGTGACAGTATGATAAATGATCGATATTGTATACATTAACCAAATCAAAACATAAAAAAAAGCATAACCCACAAGAATAAAAAAATAAGGTAATATGCAGATAAAACCTTGGCGACCACAAATAGCTAAATCCTCCTATTACCGAAGTAATAAGAGCAGACAGAAACGTAGCCACTGGACGTGGTACTAGAAATAGGATCAGAACCGTAGCCATACAAATGGGACCGACAGATCAAAAATCAGAACCGTAGCCATACAAATGGGACCGGCAGATAAAACCGTTGCCATGGTCGGTACAGACAGAATCCAAGCTGCAGCTGGCGAACAAATTAAAGATCCCAAGCCGGGTGATCAGCCCGACAAGGTGACCTAAGCCTAGTGGTGCCTTTAGTTTTCAAAACTCGGACCGATACGAATCAAACCATAATACTAATCCCTTTGGCTCAGGGGCTCACACCACATAGCTCTGGCCCCGTCTTGCCTCGAGGTTTTATTTTCGAAATCATAGCCTCTTTGGCTCATGGGCTCGCACTACAAAGCTCTGGCCCCGTCTTGCCTCGAGGTTTTTATTTTCAAATACTAGCCTTATCAAAACAATAGTCTCATCGAAGAAATCCCGAATGTGACGAACATACCCCAATCTCTTTTCAAATCAAATCGGAGAAAACATACGAATATCTATGGTAAACCGTTCAAATACGCATCAAAGTGATTTGTATAAAATCATACGATCAACCCTTTCGAACATGGGAAACCACATGATTTTATAACAAATCACCGATGCTATTTAAATTAGTTTACCCAAGAATACAAATACAAATACATGTTCTGACTTGAAATGGAATGGACAGTGGAGAATGACTTAATGCCTTGCCAAGGAACCATCTCAATGCACATTTAACCTTTAAACATTGATTAATAAAAAGTGCGTTTGATGCCAATGAAAATCCATAATATTTAAATGATAAAGTGCGCATTGAGACTCGAATGATTCCCGGGTAATTTCACATACACTCATTCTCACATCATTCCCATTTCACAAATTTCCAAGTATCAAAAGTAATGTCAAAACTCTTAAAAACAGGCCCATAGCTGGCCTTAACCGAGCCCAAACAGTCTACTCATTTAACCCAAAACAGCCCTTTAAACATGGCCCGAACAGTCCTTAAAACAGCCCAAAAACTGACCTTGAATGGCCCAAGAAACAAGTTTTAAAATAGCCCAAAAGCTGACCTTGAACAGGCCCACAAAACAGGTCTTAAAACAGCCCAAAACTAAACCTTGAATGGCCCAAGAAACGAGTTTTAAAACAGCCCAAAACTGACCTCGAAACAGGCCCAAAACTGATTTCTAAACAGACCCATAAATCCACCTAAAACAGGCCCCAGGCTGGGCTGGGCTCAACCATTCTTTAACATAAAAAGACTGAATTATTTCATAGCAAAACCATTAATCAATCAAAACTACACTGAATCACCTCATCCCATTTATGAATTCAGCATGAAAATCATAGATTAATCATAAGATAAATGTAAAGATATGAGCTGAGATCTCACATTGAGAAGTCCTTAATAAAATCAGAGATTTTCATTCTGATGCCAACAAAATCATATAGACAGACTGAACATAAACCCAATGTTGTAAAACTGTTGGAAATCAAAATTTCCATGGCTAAGCTAATCATTTAAAATGGATCAAAACTTATAAATAAACAAGATTCAAATGCATGCATTCCAACAATTTATTCACTTGCAGAAATCTGAACATAGTTGAGTACAAAAACTGTAGAAATCTGAACATTAATTTGAACATAAACCTGCAGAAATCTGAACCTGGATTGGACACAAAAACCAGCAAAGATCTGAAATTGAACACAGCTAAACACTAAGACTGGATGAGTTTTGAACACAGTTGTACACAAAATTCCTGCAGAAATCCAAACTCATTTGCACTCTAAAACCCCAGCAGAAATCTGAATTCATTTACACACAAAGAAAAATCCTGCAGAGATCTGAATGTTAACAAAACACTAACCTGGTTGGAATCTCAAACAGAAAATTAAGACATTGTAGAGAAACTAATCACAGCTGAACATTAAAACCTTTATGAAACCAAAATATATATATATAGCCAATGAAAATGAAAGAAAAGACATGGTTATTTCAAATTAAGCTTTAAAGAAGAAACATTATTTCATTAACTTGCATTCAAACCAGTTTATTCACTTGCCTTAGCCCAATGTCAAACCAAAAATCTCCTCAAGGATCTCTTCCTACAGCTGAACCGAGCTCTACAAAAAGCACCGATAAATCCATTCAAAAATCATCATTTTGAACAAACAAAACCCCCAATTCGAAAATGGGTTTGCATGTATGAAAAACAAGCCCTACATGAGCTAAAAGAACTCCATGGAAGAGGGAAAATGAAGCTCTAACCTGTAGCTTGCTGAACAGGAAGGGACCAGCTGGGTGAAGAAGAAGAGTTGCAGAAAATCTTTCAAAAGAGTTACCCAGCTGAAGCTTGAGAAGGGAGGAAGAGAATGGTGAAATCAGATCTTGATTTGGAGCTTCCTAGCTAAGGCATGCAAGAGGGGGAAGTTTGGAGAAGAAGAGCTCTCCTCTTAGCTCTGTTGCAGAAATGTTTTTGGTTGCAGGATGAAATGAACGATGGGAGGGGGAAGAGGTCTAACTTAAGTGACTCAAAAGTGGGCCCATGACTGCTGAATTTTAAAATGGCTAAAACCTTATTTTGTGGGCCCCGGATGAGATCGACGAAGAAGAGTAAAATGATCAGTGAAATTTCTACTTTCTAAAAAGTATATTTTCCCCAATTTCTGAAATTTTCGAAATTCATGGACAGATTTAGTGAAAATGTCATTTTTGCCCATTTTCCTCGAAAAACGCATTTTCTGATCATCAAATCAAAATGGTCAAAACATGAAAGTTGTTAAACTTCATTAAATGAGTCAAAATACACCAAATTCATAATTTTTAGAAATCAGAAGTAATTTCCCATAAAAATACAAATCATATGGACCGGGTCAAACTAAAGTCAACGGTCTACAAAATCTCAAAGACTAAGGAAAAATCTAGTCAAACTCAAATACGCGGTCAAACTAAATCAAATCTCACTTAAAAAGCTAAACCACGATTAAAACAATGCTAAACAAAAGGATTGGGGTCGGGATCTTACAGCCAGTCACAACTTTGGATAAGACACTAACCATGAAAGCAGTAAGCTCAGTTCAATTACCACCTCTAGGATATACATTATAGGTAAAGAGATTCTGAAGAATCTTATTGATGGTAATTAGGGAGCTGATGGTTAGGTGATGTCTCTTTTTATCCCATGGACAGTTGAAGCCACATATGTCAATGGTGGCTTTGATTCTCTCATCCTCCGAAGGAGAATCTGACACAAATGTTACTCCCGTAGGAGTACAGGGAATCCCCATGATTGATCTTAGTCTCTGGGGTGTAAACACTCATCTGTATCCATCAAGGAGATGGTAAAAGAACAAGCATTAATAAAGTTATTTGTGCTAGTGATGGATGCATACAAGAATTTGACTAGAGAAGGATATGCATTATCACCCCATTGGAGGATCATATCCCATCCCACTTGGCCAAGTACATTACTCAAATTAAAACCCATGGAACTAATCTTTTCCACTATAGTCCTTCTTTCCACTACTACAGTCCTCCTTTGAAGACTTTGTAAAATGTTTGAGTCAAGTCTTAAATTGGTTGAAGGAGGAGGAGATGAAGATGAAGGAGATGTACTTTCATTTCCACTATCCTCTATTGGTTTACTAGAGGAGGCTGTGGCTTTTCCCTTCTTGATAGGTCGCCTAGGAGTGGCCTTCTTGGTTCTAGGAGGCATTTTCATAGACACTTAGTGTGCACAGTGAGATTGTGACAGAAGGATTTTGAAAATCTAGAGAGTGATTGTGGACGAAGATGAAGTAAAGAGATCGAATTCAATTTTACCTGAGTCTAATTCGGAAAAGAACCAAGAACAGATACTCAAATTCGGATGTGAGACATGAGGTTGGGTTTCTCAAAACAGCCCATAGCAGTCGACTGTGAGCATCGATTGGCTTGGAGATCTTGACTTGTTGATGGCTTGAGGGCTATTTTGACAATGATTTCTCAAATCACATAACACCTGCAGAGAATCTTCAAACCACTAAACCACTACTACCAAATGAACTGCTGCCGAACACACCACAAACGCACGATGTACAGCTGAAGCGATGCCAATAGAGTTTTTCTTGAAGACGGATTTTTCGAAAATCTATGATTTTAATGGTTTTGATCTTCAGCCTTGAAGGAGTATTACTAGCAGGGAGATGAAGAAGGAGCCCTAGGTCTGTTTGTGAAAGAGAAGAACAGAACAGAAGATTTTTGCGTGCAGGGTTTTATCGAGCCACTGCCTCATCGGTCCACCGATGACTTAAGTATCGGTCAGCCGATACTTGTATAAAAGTGGACTAATCCACTGATTCTGCTTTCCTAGCTTATGGTCATTACTTAGAGTGTTTTATGATTGATTTAACTTATGAAGAACAGATCATAAGAGAAGTAATCAGTAAACACCTTTTTTTTTTAATTTAAATTGATCAAACATATGCATTTTAATATCAAGTACCTTTTGAGTTTAAAAATGCATTAACAAATAATTCTCAAACAATTTAAAATTTTGAACCATTTAGACTTAGGACCAACATGACATATAACTTATGAGGGTGGGTTGGTCTCATCTAATTACTAGGCCTTAGTATTTGTCTAATAGCCTAACCTTAGGTATCCATCTAAGGTCTTGAGCCTTTGAGCGTATGTTTGAGATTTCACCAACTATAGGAGATAAGTATAGATTTCTTTTAGACTTAACATCATATCTGTGAGATTTGACAATTTTATAATTAGGTTGATGATTAGTCTTTGGTAGTTGGTGTTCAACTATCTTTTTAATCTTCTCATTTTTTTTAGCTTTTCCTCCCTCATTTTGTCTTTTGAAATTTAATTTTAATCTTTCAACTTTTTTCAAGAGTTCTTTCATTTCCAAAGTAAAAGGAGGTAAAGTGAGAGGTTTCTTATTGATAGTTTTATTTTGACCATTCTTTACTTGTTTAGTCTTTTTAAAATCTTTCTTAGGAGACTCTTGTTGAGATGTTTTAATTTATTGAAACTTTCTAGAGTCTTCCCTTGATTTAAATGCCTTAACCTTCATAGAATTAGATTTTTCATTTTTAGGTTCATAGATAGGTTTAGACAAATGACTTTTTTCTTAATTTGCACTCAAATTTGAAATGCCCTTCATTACCACAATAATGACATTTTATTTTAGGCAATGGAGAGTGAGTGCATGAGAATGAGGACTTACCTTTCACAAATGAGTTGGTGAAATTTGGGTCATGTGTAATATACTTATTGAATCCAAGACCAGTCCTATCTCCTTGTGATTTACCCATTTTAAATATTTTTTCTAATTTCTCTTCACTTTGGGTAAATTTGCACTCATACTTGTGTTTGTGGGTCTCAAGTTGAGTGACTTGGTTTTTAAGAATTGAATTTTCATTTTTAACTTTTAAGAGTTGAATTCCAATTCCATTAAATTTGTTAACCTTTTCATTTGCAATTTTTAATTTAAGTTTAAGTTCATTAACATTAGATCCAAGTTGTAAAGCTTTTATATCACTTTGAGCATTAAATAAATTTTCCTTGGTGATTATTAACTTGGATTCTAAATAAACAATATCTTCAACTTGATTTTTTATATGATCACTTAGAGTTGAATTTTCTTTGGTAAGTCCTTCACAACTTATCTTAGATACATTTAGTTCATTTTGAAGATTTGACAAGTTATCTTTAGAAACTTTCAAGTTGGATTCTAAATAGACAATGTTTTCATCTTGTCTTTTTAATGTATCTCTTAGATTCATATTTTCTTTATTTAGCTCATTATGATTTAATTTCATTTCATTTAGTTCATCTTGAGCATTTGATAGGTTGTGCAAAGTGATCATAAACTTAGAGTCTAGGCATTGAATTAGTTCTTCTTTCACTCTAAGTTCATCTTTAGAAGTGTCAAATTCTTTGTTTAATCTCTTAGATTCCTCTTTTAAACTTTTGTTATTTTTATCAAGCTTTAAGAACAATGTATATAACTCATTATAAGCTTGTTGAAGGTCATCTTCATCTTCATATTCATTTTCTTATTCTTTTAATTTAACTTGGGATTCATTAATTCCAATGTTTGGATCTCCAATAGATGGAAGAAGGAGTGGTCTAGAAGAATCTACAAGGGAATGTACAAGATCTAACTTAGTGGAATCCATTCTAATGATTTTCATGAAATGCACAACTAGGGTCTAAACTCTAGGTTTTTACACCTAATCAAGAGTTCCAAACACTTGATCCTTAATATAGAGCAACCTTGCTCTGATACCAATTGAAAGTCTGGGATCCTGACCCTAGAGGGGGGGGGGGGGGGGGGGTGAATATGGTGATCTTTAATTTAATGGCCAATTTTAATTTCTTTCCCATTTACTTTTAACTAGTGATGATTAGAGTAAGTGCGGAAGATAAACAATTCAATCACCACAAGCCATTCACCATTACACAATGATTTATAGTGGTTCAGCCTCAATGCCTACAACCACTACCGGCTTGTGCTCAACACCCCACCGGATTTCCACTATTTATGCTTTTACAATAGGCTAAGCAATAACCTTTACAAAGTTGTTTTTCTAGGCTAAACAACAACCTATACACTATGCTTTTCTTGGGCTAAGCAATAACCTCTACAATATATTTCTTTCTCAAGAAAGTGTCTGCACACTAGAAGAGAAATAGATTAAGCTCTTAAAAGGCACCTCTTAATTAGGCAAATATGAAAGTGAAAATAAACTCACACAACACACTAAGAAATGCAAAGTTGAATGCTCATGGTGTGTGTGTGTGTAGAATCTTCAATCAAGTTGAAATTAAGTCCAATGAATTTTAAGCTTAAAGCATTTCAAAATTTAAAGCACATAAATGATATGATTGAAGTCAAATGCAAATCACTTGAACAATTATAAACTTGTGAATGATATGAAAGTCTAAAGATCACAGGTTGTATGAAAATGATTAATACTAATCAAGTGATGCATGTGTAAAGTTGTTTTTCAAAAACAAAGGTTTAACTAAAGTTCTAAACAAATTGAAAACAACAAGGAAAGATTCAAACAAGTTAATGTATCATGCTATACAGAAATCAAAGATTTAGACAAAGCATGATTAACAAGGCTTAAACAAAACTTGGTTTGAAATCAAGAGGTGGAATCCAAAACATGTGACTCAAGGATTAAATAAGATATGGATTCCACACAACATAGTTAGCATGCTACAAAACATTTTCCAAAGGTTTAAAATAAAGCATGAAACATATGAAATAGGAAATTAAAGCTTACTAGGATTTAACTTCTTGTAATCAAGCTTTAGCTTTCCAATTGGACCAAACAAGTTTCCTTACTTCATTCCCTTTGCTTGGGCACTAAAAACACCAAAAATGGCCTCTCTTTTCGTCACCTTATTCCTTGGAATGAACTTGCTTTTTATAGAAAAAGTGGTCCAACGGATGCCTGTCGGTCAACCGATAACTAGGTATCGGTCGACCGATAGTTCAACGGTCATATGCAACGGTCATATTTTTGAAAGTTTTTCTGACCCTCATGTAGTCATCGGTTGACCGATAGGGAACCGATAAGTGAACCGATAGCTAAAATTTGTTGAAAAAGTTACTGTCTGTTTTTGGAACCGACGAGCTCTCGATCTTACAATTCTTGTACTATCGGTTGACCGATAGGAACCGAGGAGCAGACCGATAGAGAAGATCTGAAAATGTAGCTCACTGGAAATGGAACCGATGGAGCCATCGGTTGACCTTGGTTCACTTGTGGGTTGACCGATGCGAACCGACGTCTTGACCGACAGAGTGGTCAGGTCAATTTTCTGAAGATCTGATGTTTTTGAAGTGTGAATCTATGAAACCTTTTGAAGACTTAGATTTAAAAGGTGTTTTTATAAATTGTTTCATCAAGAAAAACATGAGTAAAATAAAAATTCAAATCAACCAAAAAGAGTTTAAATTAAAACATGAGTAGGTTAATTCAAAAAATGATTTTCAAGAAGAAACTTGTGAAATGAAAATGAAAGTAATGAGATGAATATTATGCAAATGCAAGACATCAAATTGCAAACAACTTAGGGTCTAACAATCTCCCCCTTTGCAATTTGATGGTAAATAACACTTAAACATTAAAAACTATAAACTATCATCAACACATAACCATTCATCCATTTCATATCTTTTTGCTTCAACTCCCCCTTAGTTCATAACTAGCAAAACCTCATGGATAACCACGAAACCACCAAATGCACAGACTGATATGAATTGTTTTTAATAAATTTATTAATTAGTAAACTTGTGAGTCCTTTTTTTTTTTTTTTTGCTAATTTGATATTTATGTTTTTTTCTAAATGTTTTATTCTTTAGGTGAGGCAAGAATTGATTAAGAAAGATCAAATGATCATAGACCTAACAAATTGACCTAATATATTTAAGTGGGACCAAGATGAATGGGGTCCATCATCTCTATTCTAACCGTTCATAAAATCATATGATGCGGGCTGGGACCCATTAATTGATTGATAAAGATCAAATGATCATAGACCTCTCAAATTGACCAAACCAAACCTATTTAAGTGGGACCCCCAAGATGAATGGGGTCCACCATCTATATTCTAACCGTCCATAAAATCATATTATGCAGGATGGGGCCCATGAATTGATTTAAAAAGATCAAATGATCATAGACCTAACAAATTGACCTAATATATTTAAGTGGGACCCAGATGAATGGGGTCCACCTTCTTTATTCTAACCATCCATAGAATCAAATGATGCGGGCCGGGACCCATGAATTGATTCATAAGGATCAAATGATCAATAGACCTCTCAAATTGACCAAACCTAAACTATTTAAGTGGGACGCCCAAGATGAATGGGGTCCACCATCTATATTCTAACCGTCCATGAAATAATCTGATGCGAGCTGGGACCTATGAATTGCTTGATAAAGGTCAAATGATCAAATGATCATAGACCTCACAAATTGACCAAACCTAACCTATTAAAGTGGAATCCCCTAGATGAATGGGGTCCACTATCTCTATTCTAACCGTCCATAAAATCATATTATGCGGGATGGGACCCATGAATTGATTAAGAAATATCAATGGATCAAATGATCGTAGACCTAACAAATTGACCAAATATTTTTAAGTGGGACCCAGATGAATGGGGTCCACCATCTTTATTCTAACCGTCCATAAAATCAAATAATGCGGGCCGGGACCCATGAATTGATTGATAAAGATCAAATTATCATAGACCTCTCAAATTGACCAAACCTAACCTATTTAAGCGGGACCCCCAAGATGAATGTGGTCCACCATCTATATTCTAACCATCCATGAAACAATATGATGCGGGATGGACCCATGAATTACTAGATAAAGATCAAATGATCAAATGATCATAGACCTCACAAATTGACCAAACATAACCTATTTAATTGGAACCCCCCAGATGAATGGGGTCCACCATATCTATTCTAACCGTCTATAAAACCATATTATGCGGGATGGGACCCATAAATTGATTTAAAAAGATCAAAGGATCAAATGATCGTAGACCTAACAAATTGACCAAATATTTTTAAGTGGGACCCAGATGAATGGGGTCCGCCATCTTTATTTTAACCGTCCATAAAATCAAATGATGCGGGCCTGGACCCATGAATTGATTGATAAGGATCAAATGATCAAATGATCATAGACCTCTCAAATAAACCAAACCTAAACTATTTAAGTGGGACCCCAAAGATGAATGGGGTCCACCATCTATATTCTAACCGTCCATGAAATAATCTGATGCGAGCTGGGACCCATGAATTGCTTGATAAAGGTCAAATGATCATAGACCTCACAAATTGACCAAACCTAACCTATTTAAGTGGAACCCCCCAAATGAATGGGGTTCACCATCTCTATTCTAACCGTCCATAAAATCATATTATGCGGGATGGACCCATGAATTGATTAAGAAAGATCAAAGGATCAAAGATCGTAGACCTAACAAATTGACTAAATATTTTTAAGCGGGACCCAAATGAATGGGGTCTGCCATCTTTATTCTAACCGTCCATAAAATCAAATGATGCGGGCCGAGACCCATGAATTGATTGATATAAATTTAGCACATCTGGTGTGTTGCTTATTTAGGGATCTCATGGAGAGATTTTAGGCTTTTGAGTGGAAGATGATTCTTCATGGAGATATTTTAAGTCTTTTGAGTGTGTAATAGATATAAAGATTTTAGGAATAAGGGCAACTCCGGAAATGACATTGCAAAAAGCTTGAGGTTGCGCCAGGTGTCTTTATGTGAGGAAGAGTACATCCCTTTAGTAATATAGATGTGTCACTTAAAATAAAGGCCCGCTTAATATATGAGCTATCATCAAATTAATACAAACCCACCAGTAATGGATATATCTATGATTAAAAATTCACACCAATTGTTATATCGCAAAGAATATGTAGTCATTTAAATAGTTAATCTCAAAGATTGACTAACGAATAGTTAATCAAGCCCACACTACACCAAAATAGAATATTAGTAACGTTCATGATTTTTGGTAAGTAACGGTTTTTAAGTGTTACTAATTTCCTAACGTTTTATGGGCGTTAACATTAATTTTAAAGTGTTATATTAATTGTATTTGATTTAATAACGGTGGCTAATTCAATTTCTACAGCCCACCGAAATGTATTTTTCGCTTCCCCGTTTAATTTTTCCCCGCTCCCGCCCTGCTTCCGCACGCGCTTATACCTCCCGCGCTCTGCCCTCTCCCTCTCCTGCTCTCTCTTCCCCCCTCTCCCTCTCCCTCTCTATCGCTATCTACCTCCCTCCCTCCCTCTCCATTTCTCTCCCGTTCCCTCCTCTTCTGCGACTATCTTGCTGCTCAAAACCATCAACTTCTCGGACGTTCCTCAACCTGCATCTGAGCCGCAGAGATTTCGCTGGAGATCTCATCAGAGAAGATTGGATCTCATCAGAGAAGAACCCCCTAGCCCAGGCTAGTTCCTCCGCCCCATTGAAGACGACCGTCACTGCAGCTCGAGATAGGAGAGAGGGTTCTTGTTTCTCTGGTTCCTTCTTTGCTCATTGCGAAAATCCAAAGGTAGAGTCTCATGCTTTTGATTTTTGGGGTTCTCAAATATATGGATAAAGATGGGAATTAGGGCTGATTTTGTAGACTTTTTGGATTTGGGCTTCTTTAATTTAGAAAATTTGGGCGTTTTGCTAAAAAAATGCTATGCGTTTCTTATGTGGGGGAAAATGAATGTTTTTCTTTTCTTTCCCTTCTCTTCATCTTCAGTTCAAATATATGGATAAAGATGGTTGCTATAGTGTCGTTGGGGGTGTGAATCTGATAGACATGGAATTGGAAGACCACTTTTGGATGGTGATGGTGATGGTGCAGGAAGGAAGCAGGAGCACATCTATTAGACTTGTTGAGTTGTACATCATATGGGTCTGAGGGCATGCATGATAGAACCATAAGGAGACGACAGCACTATAAATATACATACGTTTTCCTGTACATTTGTTACCTTTCTCGTTAGATATGTATCGATCAGGTCAGGATTTTCTATTGTCTATTTGGGGAAAGAAAGCCACAGGCCACACCCACAAACAAATAACGATCACAAAAAATGGATACTACTACAATTTGAGCTACATGGATGGCTTGTTTGATCGATAGAATTATCTTTGGGGCTTAGGTACTGGTTACACACAAACTTCCTCAGGCCATGGCCCGGATGTCCTGATTTGAGACTAAGTTTGGAAAATTTTAAAGCCCATTTTGAAAACCATATTTTTATTTGTCCTGATTTGAAAAGTCACCAAAAGTTGTCTCCTTATCTTGTGATTTTCCCCAAGGCGATTCCAATCCAATTCTAGTGGAATTGGTAGCCTCAATATATGAAATATATAACGTCATCCAAATTACCAAACAGTTTCTTATGTGGGGGAAAAGGAAAATGGCTCCTTCTTTGCTCACTGCGAATGGCATGGGCATGAGATGGGCTGACTTGTCAATCAGTCATTCAGTTCCTATTACACGTTAATGGTGGCATACGCTTGTAATTCATTGTCATATTAGGTTTTGTCTGTTGTTCCTGCATTTTTATCGGTTTTGGATACTTCATCATGGAAAATGGATGTTATGACTAGCCAGCAGAGAAGCTTTCTCTGGACAATTTTTTTTTTTGACGGCCAATCAGTTTGCTAACTTTAGTTCATATTTGAGCCCAACACTTGTTTTGATGTTTTGACAATTGTTTGCATGCCATGTATTTGATCTTTGGCATTTGTGTATTGCAAGCCCGAATAAAGGAGGAGGGTTGGGTTGATTGGTGGTAGGGTCTAAGAATTTGCCACACTTTCTTTACGAGCTCTCTTGTTGAGACAACCCCGGATCTATGGGTTGAGTGTTTTATCTTTTTCCTTAGTCATATGTTGACCTTGGGTGCTTACCAATCTAAAGACCTAATTGAGGGGATTGGTTTGATCATAAAAGATTGTCAGGCTTTGTGGAATCTATCTATCCAAATGCCAAAAGAAGAAGAAAAGAAAAACTTTGTGGAATCTTCAATTTAATGAGTCTCTCTTAATGATCTATTTGAATGAATTGGGTCATTAGGTCCAGTGATTTTGTAACCAAGTATGGAGCTAAGAGTGTCTGCTTTGATCTTGTGGGCATCGGAAACACCAGTGGCCAATGGGACTTGTACAGGAGATAACTGGTTTCTAAGTTGGTGGCAGGCATTTGCCAAACTTCCAACATTCAGGATTCCAATACAGGAGCCTAAAACTTAGATGGATGGATAGATGGAATTGATTTATAAATAGTAGGGTCATAAAATACAAGGAACTAAATCTATGTGAGAGAATCTAATCGACCAGGAGATGTGTCAGGTATTAGAGTCTATGAAGAGACAATAATATGCTAACACAACAATTCATATTCAAAGTCCTTTGGTGTTATCCTTCATGAAATTCGGGACCCATTGGAGCTCTTGCCTTGGAACCACAAGGCAAGAGGGACCCTTGTGAGAGTACAAAGACAATAAGGAATCTACATATGCTATTTTAACTTGATTGATTGTTTGAGAGCTGTTTATTTAATATCCAAGTTTCTATTTTAACAAAAGCCAGTTGTCTTCATGTGATTTGTCTATTGTTTGTTATAGACTCATATTTCAATCCTGAAGCGCCTTTTATGTATTGATTGATGTCTTATTTTCTTGTTAATCCATGATGGAGTAGAAAAAAGATGGTATTTTGGTAACCCAAATTAATCATCCTTTATAGGTTCTTCCACTTTTAGCTAGAGGGTCATCAAAGACCTCTCCCAAACTACAAATCCTAGACCTTTCAATATGTTTTATCTTGATTCATTTTAACCTTGCTTTTTAAAGACATTGACCGTTACAATTACTTATTTGTGTTTACTTGATGTGTTACCTACAGAATGTCTCAGCCAATTATAAAAGAATGGATGAATGAAACAGATAGACTTGGGAGTGTGTACAGGCAGGGGGTATCAGATTTTATTCTATTTGCTAGTGGCAGAGACCAAACATCGACCACGTGTCCTTGCCCTTGTAAAAAATGCCGAAATGGTAAAAGGTTTGCATATGATATAGTTAGAAAACATTTGATTCTATACGGTATAGAATCAACATATCGTGTATGGGCTTTACATGGCGAGAACCCATATAAGGATCGAATGGTAAACCGAGTTGAAAAGAAAAATAGTGAGGCAGAAGGACTAGGGATGGAGAATTTTGTTGATGTTGCTTATGGCGTGCATGAAGAGTTAGCAGATGATTTGAATGAAGGTGATGGAAGTCAGGCTGAAGATGTTGAACACCCTGTTGTTCTAGAGCCTGATTTGGGTAAAAGGTACCATGAATATAAGAAAAAAGCAGAAGAAAAATTATATCCTTCATGTGAGGCTCCTGTAACAACTCTTTCTGCAATTATAGACCTTCATAACTTGAAGAAGCAGTATAAATGGTCGGGAAATAGTGTGACTGCACTTTTGTCTCTGTTAAAAACATGGTTGCCAGATGGAAACACTTTGCCTTCTAAGTATCCTGTAATGAAGGCAATGTTAAAAGATCTGGGAATGAAAGCTGAGTGTATAGATGCCTGCGAAAATAACTGTATGTTGTATTGGAAGACCAAAGCTGATTTAACGGTGTGTAGTCAATGTCAAACACCTAGATACAAAGTGAAGGAGGAGAAAATGGGGAAGAAAGAAACAAAAGAGGCGAGAAAAGTATTGAGACATTTTCCATTGATCCCAAGACTCAAAAGGCTGTACACAATACCATGGATAGCGCGTGAAATGACATGGCATGATAGAGCTACACCTTCTTGGAATTATATGCGGCATCCAATTGATTCGCTTCAGTGGAAGACATGTAAAGATGATTGGCCAGATTTTGCTAAGGAAGGGCGTAATGTCTGGCTTGGAATTGCAACTGATGGATTCAATCCACGTGGAGTTCAATCCACTGGTTACAGTTGTTGGCCTGTTTACTTGGTGCCTTTTAATCTCCCACCATCTTTGTGCATGAAATCTGAGTTCCATATGATGTCATTGTTAATACCTGGGCCGAAAGCGCCGAGTCAAAACATCGATGTATTCCTTCAACCGCTAGTTGAGGAGTTACAACAGTTATGGGAAGAAGGGGTTGCAGCTTATGACATGCACAAAAGAGAGCATTTTACTTTAAGGGCAATGTTGGTGTGGGGCATTCATGATTTTCCGGCATATGGCAACTTATCAGGTTGCGTAACACATGGTTACAAAGCTTGTCCTATTTGTGGTGATGAAACTCCGTCTATGCACCTTGGGAATGCAAGGAAGATCGTCTACACAAATTACCCGCATGTTTCTTAAATCTGATCACCCGTTAGGCAAGGCAAATACTTAGGGCTGAAGACAAAGGAGTTAAAACCCCCTCCAACAAGGTTAAAGGGAGAAGTGATTGAGAAAAAGCTAAGCCGTGTCCACTATGTACCTGGTAAAGTCTTAAAAGGTACCAAACGGAGTACTGATAATGTGGATGTGGTTGATAATGGAGATGATGAAGATGAAGATGATGAAGTTACTGAGGCATGGTATAAAAGGTCTATTCTTTTTTATTTGAAATACTGGCCGAAACATACAATTCGACATGTTATTGATGTGATGCACACTGAAAAGAATGTCGCAGAACACCTATTAAATGCAATTTTGGACAAGAAAGGAACAAAGGATACAGTACAAGCGCGAGAGGATTTAAGGAAAATGGGGATTCATAGTGGCCAGTGGATGCAAACAGACCCAATTACTGGGAGATCTGTAAAACCAAAGGCCCCATTTGTCTTGAATAAAGATGAGAAGTTAGAGTTCTGCAAAATTTTGAAAGACTTGAAGCTTCCTTCAGGGTTTTCCTCGAACCTAAAAAACATTGTGACTTTGAGTCCTCCTGATTTGCTTACAATGAAATCACATGACTATCATGTGATTATGTGTTATTTGCTCCCGGTTTTGCTCCAACACGCTTATCCAAAACACCGTGACTTGCGAAGAGCTATTCACCAGATTAGCTTATTCTTTAACCTCCTTTGTTCGAAAGTCGTCATAAGACATGAAATTCAGGCTGCAAAATACATGGTTGCAGAGGCATTGTGTGTGTTGGAAAAATATTTTCCAACATCTTTTTTTGATATCAGCATCCACCTCATGGTTCATTTGGCTGATGAAGGGTTGATTTGTGGACCTGTTCATCCCAGGTGGATGTTTCCATTTGAACGGTATGTATAATTTCCTTTATTTTTCATTTGATTTTTAGCTGCAACTATGACGAAACAACGAAATACAATTTTGTATTTTTTAATTTAATAGGGCAATGAAGGAGTGCAAAAATATTCCTAGCAATAAACGATATGTCGAAGGCTCCATTGCAGAGTCCTATATTGTTTCTGAATCCGTTAGGTATGCTATGGAGTACATGCCAAATTCACGAGATGGAAACCACAAAGCTACTCGCGAGGCATTTCTAGATGAAGATGGCGAGTATAGTGATGAGGGGCCAATACTTGAGGGTAAAACTGTGACCCTAGGCAAGGAACAATGGATACAAATACGTAGATGGGTCCTTTTTCGACTAGACGTTGAAAAGCTTGATGAACACTACAGGTTTGATTTCTTGACACATTTGGCTTAAAAACTTACTACTCTAGAAAGTTGTAAATACTTGTGTGAAACTGCATGAACAATTTGCAGTGAGTATCGTGCCATGCAAGAAACTACTCGTGGTAAAAGAAAGGGAATACCAAAGACAGAAGTGGAGATACAGACTGAGTTCATTTCCTGGTTATATGACAAGGTATTGTTATATATATTACGCTTAATATGAATTTACATCTAGTTGGTGATATCTTTCTAAATGGTGGTTTTTGTCATTTCACAGTTGTTGGCTGCAAAAGACACGGACTGTGACTTATGGCGATTTGTTGTGGGACCATTATTCAAAGCTAAAACATATAAAAAGTACCGTGTTAATGGTTTTGTGTTCTCTACTAGGTCGCATGACGAAACAGTTGCCACACAAGACAGTGGTGTTTGTATGAATGCAATCACTGCATTTACATCAAGTAGGAAGGACAAAAATCCCATTAATGCATCAACCAATTGGTATGGGGTTATTGAAGAGATAATAGAGTTGGACTATACAACCTTTCGTCATGTTGTCTTTTACTGCAATTGGGTGAGGGTGGAGGACAAGACCAATGGTTGTAAACTTTGTCCAGATTCTAATTTGGTGATGGTTAATCTCAATAGGCTAAAGAGTATCAATAATTATTTTGATGAGCCAGTGATTCTTGCATCTGAGGCTAGTCAAGTATTTTACTCGAAGGATTTGAGAAATCCTAATTGGTGGGTAGTCATATATTCGCCTAGGCGATTGACAAGTGAAGTGGATGATCTAGATGCACCAACTGTCTTCCAATCTATTCTCGATGACCAACCTAGTTTGGAGTCGTTGATGCAAAGTCTAACCTGATTGTAAGAGTTGCACACTTTTAATAATTGGTGAGACGTACTTTTACATGCAAAATTTCTCATTTTCTACATTTAGATATAAATATTCCTTTTCAGTTTGCTTTAGTTATAAGTTTCTCATGTAATAGTTTATACTAACAATCCTTTGTCAATACTAGGCTATTTTACAATGGCATCAGGTCAATCACGCCTTATTGCTTCCCAACCTTCTAGTTCAGCGCCACTTCCATCTCATAATTCAACTTCGGGAGCCTCACCAGCAACAGGAACCATTAGTAAGTTACCTATAGAGTTCAATGTGGACGGCATTGCCGTTGGTCCTAACCATGCCAAATGGAATTCTCGTGTTGGTTATTACGTTCGAGCTCATATTCCAATTCATTACAAGGACTGGAGGAAAATAGATGGAAGCTTTAAAAATGATGTTTGGAATGAATTAATGGTAAGGTTTACATGTGCATTTGATCTTTTGGATACACATATCCGACATGTGCTTATGACTAATATTTTTTTACTGAAGATCTAATCTTTTTGACCTATTGTATGTAGCAAGAATTTGAGCCTAATGTTCCCCAATCAGCGCACGCCAAGCAGTAGAAAAGGACTTTCCCCAAAAGTTCAGATCAGCAAAGTATGCCTTACGGAAAGAGATTTTGAGAAAGTGCGAGGGTGTGGAAGAAGCTATTGCAGCATGCCCATTGGGTAAAGATCCAAATCATTGGGCAATGTTTGTTAGAAATGAGAGTACTGGTGAGCTAGAAATGCAAAGAATGCAGAGAATGCGAAAAAAGAATAAATATCGGCATACTAATGGGCGGAGCACATACGCCCATATGTTGGATAAAATGGTAGGTGCATATTATTGCATGTTTAAATTCTATTCTCTTTATCCCAACAACTAATGAAGATTGTTTTTGTGGGATAAAGAAGATCCTAGCAGAAAACATGGACGGGTAGATTGTTGGAAAAAAGGACATGAGCGCCGTGATGGGACTATATTGGAGAGTGCTTGAATTCATTACGTAAGTTCTAAAAAAAAAGGATTAATTCATTTAATTTATATTACTACGCATATCATTGGTTGATAATATAGGAACAAGTTGAGGCTGCTCAAAAAAGAAGAAAAGAGGCAAGCTCGAACGGTGATTGTAGTGTATTTGAAGCAGACTTGGATAATGATGAATTGGCTGAAGTCTTTGGGCCCGATAAAAGCAGTAGAACTCGTGGAATCAGCTCGACCAAGTCTAAGAACCAATTGCAACGTACAGCTATTTCAAAGGCGTTACTGCAACAAGCAAGCTCTTCATCCAATTCTGAGTTGAAAGGGGAATTGAATGAGATGAAGGCTTCTATAAGTAATGTCATGTGTGTGTTAACGGTGAGTTAAACTTGTGCCTCCTTGCATTTAATACCATTTATATATAACTAACTGTTATCTCCATTGTGTCAGGATGTACTTAAGCTCATAAAAAAAGATGGAATGTCGAGTGGTAAAGCCGTATGCGGGACAACACCACCCGAAACTGAAGTTGGTTCCAATTCAGTTTGCCGTTAGACTCAACGAAACTTAAAGGACATGTTTGACTCTGTGAATCCTTCTCCTGGGACGCTTGGTTCTCTACCGAAAGTGACCTTACTAGATAGGAATGGTCTTGCGGTTGCTAAGGGTTATGTTATGACAGAGACAGCTGGAATTTGCCATGGCAGAAAAGTTCTCACAGGTGAAAAAAAGTCTACATTGAGGAAGTCTTAGTTGGTGATGCTCTTGTTTACGACGGCCCCCAAGATGGAATAAGGTATTTAGATGGTTTTAGTGCAGGAGGGCCTGTGATTTGGCTAGAGTCAAGGATGGAAATTTCTTAACTTGTTTTTTTTTATATGTTTATTGACTTATTGTGTTAAAGGACTTGCACTTATTTGCTAGTTTATTTTTTGAGTGCATTTTGCTTGATATGGATGTAAGAACTTAATACCTTGTTCATTTGGACACGTTTGCATGTTTTATATTTTATGTCAATATTAATTTGGAATGCTTGCTTGTTTGAATATTCAGGTTCAATCATGTATTAGCCCATTTTTAACTCCGCCTGGTGATAATCAATATCATTGGTTTGATATTGGTTTCAACTGCTGGTCCCAAGCCCAGATAAAGGAGGAGGGAGGATGGTGGTGCCTTTATAACATTTTATGTTATTTATTATTGATTTCTGATTGTTTTGTATTATATTCTTGTCCTTTTTCACATGGTTCCTTCAGTCAGGAAGCCAAACTTCATCTTCATCAAAACCAGGCCAATGGAGAAATGTATGACTTTTCTGATTTACAAAAATGTCTCCCAATTTTGATCATCTGAACAGCTACTTTCCTGTTATGTTTTGCTATTTGTCTCAGTATCTTAATTGCAGACAGGGTGCATGGTGTGTGCAGCTGGTGCAGAGTGAGTGCAGGTGGGTGGAGGCTGCAGGGTGTGTGCAGGTGGTGTAGAGGTGAGTGCAGGTGGTGAGTGCAGTGTGTGTGCAGATGGTGTAGAGGTGAGTGCAGGTGGGTGGTGCAGGGTGTGTGCAGGTGGTGGTACATGGTGTGTGCAGCTGGTGCAGAGTGACTGCAGGTGGGTGGAGGGTGCAGGGTGTGTGCAGGTGCTGTAGAGGTGAGTGTAGGTGGTGAGTGCAGTGTGTGTGCAGATGGTGTAGAGGTGAGTGGCAGGTGGGTGGTGCAGGGTGTGTGCAGGTGGTGGTGCATGGTGTGTGCAGCTGGTGCAGAGTGACTGCAGGTGGGTGGAGGGTGCAGGGTGTGTGCAGGTGCTGTAGAGGTGAGTGCAGGTGGGTGAGTGCAGTGTGTGTGCAGATGGTGTAGAGGTGAGTGCAGGTGGGTGGTGCAGGGTGTGTGCAGGTGGTGGTGCAT
Source organism: Litsea cubeba (assembly GCA_012931725.1). NCBI lineage: Eukaryota > Viridiplantae > Streptophyta > Magnoliopsida > Laurales > Lauraceae > Litsea > Litsea cubeba. The sequence continues at coordinate 110,211 of WHSA01000187.1, forward strand.
GGTGTGTGCAGCTGGTGCAGAGTGACTGCAGGTGGGTGGAGGGTGCAGGGTGTTGTGCAGGTGCTGTAGAGGTGAGTGCAGGTGGTGAGTGCAGTGTGTGTGCAGATGGTGTAGATGTGAGTGCAGGTGGGTGGTGCAGTGTGTGTGCAGGTTGTGGTGCATGGTGTGTGCAGCTAGTGCAGAGTGACTGCAGGTGGGTGGAGGGTGCAGGGTGTGTGCAGGTGCTGTAGAGGTGAGTGCAGGTGGTGAGTGCAGTGTGTGTGCAGATGGTGTAGAGGTGAGTGCAGGTGGGTGGTGCAGGGTGTGTGCAGGTGGTGGTGCATGGTGTGTGCAGCTGGTGCAGAGGGAGTGCAGGTGGGTGGGCTATGCAGGGTGTGTGCAGCTGGTGCATAGTGTGTGCAGGTGGGTGGGCTGTGCAGGTGGGATGTGCAGCTGGTGTAGAGGTGAGTGCAGGTGGGTGGTTTGTTTTACTTCCGCTATCATACCTGTACACTTGCTTCCTCTCTATTTGTTTGATTCTATAATTTTCTTCATGAGATCGACAGGTGCTCATCCATTTTTCCTTTTGTGTTGATTTCTGACTTTCTAACATCTATCAGTACCAATTTGTGTACCCATAACCCACATAACGAAATACCTTAACTGCATTGTATGTATACAGCAACAGAGTAGCATGCTACACCAAACTAGGTGCATTGCCAGAGGGTTTGAAGGATGCTGAGAAATGCATTGAACTTGATTCTACATTTTCCAAAGGATATACAAGGAAAGGTGCGATCCAGTTCCTTATGAAGGAATATGACAAAGCACTAGAGACAAATTTAATAGTGTCTCTAATAAAAGATTCTAAACAGCGTAGTCCAAGGATTCTATCTAAAATTTGAAAAGCTGAGCATGGTTGATCTTCCGCTGGGTCTGGGTTAGGATGATGATTCAATTATTAAGTTCAAAAGCTTGGATGTCTAATTGACTTTATCAGGTTTATGAATTAAATATGTATTTGATTTTAAAATCAACATCAGAATTTATTTACTATTATCTATAAGCATAGGCATATAGTTGAATCTTGCAACTTCTATAGATTATGGTTATGTAACATTTTGTCGCTTATTGGTTCGATGGCTGATGACATTTAGATTTTAGTGGATATGCATTATACCCACTCTACTTGTATGTGATCATTTTAGTAGTGAGACATGCCATGAGAAAATTGCTGAGTTTAGAATTTAATGCAATAGAATACTGTTTAGATTGTATCTTCAATGTATCCATGTGGTTAACCAAGTTACAACATGGTATAATTAATACGCACTTTTGGCATATGCCTTTTGCAGAATAGCTTGATGTATAGGTTTTTTATTTTTATTTTATTACTCTACTAATGTTTTAGAATTGAGCGCATGAAGCGAGAGATGCATATAAATATATATTGCTTTTATGTTATTAAAAAAATATCAGGGGCCTTGGTATTTGATATGGAGTATGCACGGTGGCTTGATGAACATCAACATCACATTAATGACCTGAAGGCAGCTGTAAATTCTCACATGGGCGATAGTGAACTGCACTTTCTTGTTGATGCCGTGATGTCACATTATGATGAGTTGTTTAGGCTCAAAAGTGTTGGTGCAAAGTCTGACGTATTCCACATTCTTTCAGGCATGTGGAATACTCCTGCTGAGAGATGTTTCATGTGGTTGGGTGGGTTCCGTTCCTCGGAACTTCTAAGGGTAATGATTTCTTGGTTTATGTTTACTCTTGATGGATGACTTTGAAGCTTGTATATATTATCCAGTGATGAAACTGTGACACTGCAGCTATTTATGAGCCAACTTGAACCTTTAGCGGATCAACAGTTGATGGGCATATGTAACCTGCAGCAGTCCTCTCAACAGGCTGAAGATGCCTTGTCCCAAGGGATGGAAGCTTTGCAACAATCTCTTTCAGAGACTCTTGGTTCTGGCTCTCTCGGCCCTTCTGGTTCTGGAGATGTTGCTGCTTACATGGGTCAGATGGCGCTCGCGATGGACAAGCTTGGAACCCTTGAGAACTTTCTTCGCCAGGTATCACATCCAGGTGTTCACTAATAGCAGCTTGATATAAAAGTATATAAAGGTTTTATTGATGTATTTTCCATTATAGGCTGATCTTCTACGGCAGCAAACGTTGCAACAAATGTATCGGATATTGACTACCCGTCAAGCAGCCCGTGCATTCTTAGCTATCAGTGAGTACTTCTCAAGGCTAAGGGCGCTCAGTTCGGTGTGGCTGGCACGTCCAAGGGAATGAAATCGCCTTCTGCCCGTGACTAGCAAGTAATGTTAACCAAATTTATAAGCAAAGTCAGGAAGTAATGGGTTGGACTAGGCTCTATCAGGTGGCAATGACCGACTTTAGTGGTTGTATAAGTTCCTGTTTCTTCCTGTGTAATCATTGAAGGTGCACAGGTATGTACATTAGCTGATGATGTATTCAGAAAGGCAGATTTGTTTCTCACCAATGCTTAGACGAAGGTTCTGAAATCAAAACTGTCCCTACTAAGAAGCTGTATCATGAAATCATGCTGATAGCTGGAACTGACTTTTTCTTCCAAACCTATTTTTCAGATGCATTGAACAGATTAACAAGACTAACAGGGGTGAGATTAGTCCAGATGAACTGAAGGAAAAGCAGGTTGGTGCTCTATTTTTGTCTTTTGTTTATCTCTTCTTTCAAGCGTTTTATGAGATGAGGTTTTAAAACTTCTTTGCAGGCAAAGGCAATGCAGGACCCAGAAATTCAGAATATTCTGTCTGACAATAATTCACTGACAAGTACGAGCTGGTTTTTGCTCCTCCAATTTGTACGACAAACAACAAGAATAGTAAGGAGCACTCGAAATGTGCCAATCTTCTCCTGCAATGAAACTCATTATTTTTTTTCATTTAATAAGAATTTCACATTTTTGTGAGGACATTGGAAGCCTGCTTGACTTGCATAGTAGCATTTTCACCTGACTGATTTTTTTGTTTGTGAGGACATTGGAAGCCTGCTTGTGCAGCAGGTGAGCAGCAGGTGGGTGTGCAGGGGGGCTGTGCAGGTGGTGCAGTAGGTGGGTGTGCAGGTGGGTGTGCTGGGGGGGGTGTGTTGTGTGGTGCAGCAGGTGGGTGTGCTGGGGGAAGTGCTGGGTGGGCTGTGTTGTGTGGTGCAATTGGTGGGTGTGCTGGGGGTAGTGCAGGTGGTGCAGCATGTGGGTGTGCAGGTGGGTGGTGCTGGGGGGCTGTGCAGGGTGTGCTATGCAGGTGGGTGTGCTGGGGCAGTGCTGGGTGGGCTGTGTTGTGTGGTGCAGTGGGTGGGTGTGCTGGGGGCAGTGCTAGGTGGGGCTGTGTTGTGTGGTGCAATTGGTGGGTGTGCTGGGGGGCAGTGCAGGTGGTGCAGCATGTGGGTGTGCAGGTGGGTGGTGCTGGGGGGGCTGTGCAGGGTGTGCTGTGCAGGTGGGTGTGCTGGGGGCAGTGCCCGGTGGTGCTGGGGGGCTGTGCAGGGTGTGCTGTGCAGGTGGGTGTGCTGGGGGCAGTGCTGGGTGGGCTGTGTTGTGTGGTGCAGCAGGTGGGTGTGCTGGGGGGCAGTACAGGTGGTGCAGCATGTGGGTGTGCAGGTGGGTGGTGCTGGGGGGCTGTGCAGGGTGTGCTGTGCAGGTGGAGGGTGCTGGGGGCAGTGCTGGGTGGGCTGTGTTGTGTGGTGCAGCAGGTGGGTGTGCTGGGGGGCAGTGCAGGTGGTGCAGCATTTGGGTGTGCAGGTGGGTGGTGCTGGGGGCCTGTGCAGGGTGTGCTGTGCAGGTGGGTGTGCTGGGGGCAGTGCAGGTGGTGCAGCATGTGGGTGTGCAGTTGGGTGTGTAGGTGGGTCTCTGCTGGGTGGGCTGTGCAGGAGGGCTGTGCAGGTGGGTGTGCAGGTGTGCAAAAATAATGGACAGCAGGTGTGCTGTGCAGGTGGGTGTGCAGGTGGCTGTGCAGGGTGGGATGTGTTGGGTGGTGCAGCAGGTGGGCAGCAGGTGGGTGTGCAAGGGGGCTGTGCAGGTGGTGTAGCAGGTGGGTGTGCTGGGGGGCTGTGTTGTGTGGTGCAGCAGGTGGGTGTGCTGGGGGGCAGTGCAGGTGGTGCAGCATGTGGGTGTGCAGGTGGGTGTGCTGGGGGGCTGTGCTGGGTGGGATGTGCAGGAGGGCTGTGTAGGTGGGTGTGCAGGTGTGCATAAACAATGGACAACAGGTGTGATGTGCAGGTGGGTGTGCCGGGGGCTGTGCAGGGTGGGATGTCTTGGGTGGTGCAGCAGGTGGGTGTGCAGGTGGGTGTGCTGGGGGGCTGTGCTTGGTGGGATGTGCAGGTGGGTGTGCTGGGGGCTGTGCTGGGTGGGCTGTGTTGTGTGGTGCAGCAGGTGGGTGTGCTGGGGGGCAGTGCAGGTGGTGCAGCATGTGGGTGTGCAGTGGGTGTGTTGGGGGTCTGTAAGAATGGTTGGAATGACCCTGCGTTGCCTCATTTATACGGCTTGTAGGCTGAGGCAATGCATGTTAGGATCCAATATTGCATATAAATCACATTTTTTTTACTGGGTGATTCAACTTTAAATTCCAATTCATGATAGCAGAAGATTTTTTATTTTTCTTTTAGGAGTGTTGCTAGAATGACTAGCATATAAACCAGACAAATATGGCAATCTGTCATAGTAACCAAGTGAATCTACAAGAAATATAAGCAGGTAACTAGTTTTTTATTTTTTATTTTATTTTATTTTTTGTATCTGTTTCTGTTTCTTTGTACTTAGTTTTTTATTTATTTTATAATCTGACCACTAGTCTTGAGGAGTTTGGCCATGAACTTTCAGGTTTCCTATCGGATCTCATGTAGTAGGGGCAATTATAATGCTGTGTGGAAACTGCTTCTACTGTGTAAAGGTACATATGACTACTACTTTTGTATGAAGAAGTATGTTGGATCCTAATTGGGTGAAAAGGTCTCATATAGGGTGTTGGTTGTTCAAAAAGCCATCTTATTTTAGAACCTTAAGTACTAGCTAGAATCTGTTGTGTTTGCTTGGAATTTTAGAGCTGTATGCATGTTTAGTTGTGTTACTTGTGTAGATGAGTTACCTGTATCTTATGCATAGGGCTTCAGGTTCTCTAAAAGTGTTGTTGGGCTTTAGGTTCTCTAAAAGTGTTGTTGGGTTGTGATAGAGCCCGGGTTGGTGGAAAGACTAGGATTATAATTACTTAGCTTAGCATTAACTAAGAGAATAATAACTTCTTTCTTATCATTATTTGAAATTATAGGCTTTTAAATTATTTGATTGGATGTAAGTGTGAGATTTCTTGTTAATGTTTGAACCATGTAAAAGGGCATTTTTATATATGCAGCAGGTTCAGTATTCAGGGGTGGTTTTTGGATAATTTTTTTTACTTATGAAACAGTTTTGTAACGTTTATAAACCGTTACTAATTTGTGCAAATAGGAACACTTAAAAAACGTTACAAAAGATTTCCCAACCGTTAGGAATGTTTATGAATCAGTAACACAATTTCGGCATGAAAAACCGTTACAAATTTTACAAAACCGTTACAAAAATTTAAGTGTAAAATACCGTTACAAAACTTGAAAAACTGTTACTTTTTTATTTAAAATTCTTAACACAAATGAGTATTAAAACCGTTACGAACTAATTTCAGTAACAGAAATAAAGCGTTACAATTAATGTGTTTGTAACGGTTTATAACCGTTAGGAATGTTTGTAACAGATTAGAAATGCCCAAACTGTGACCCAGAAAAACCGTTACAAATTTTTTTAGTAACGGTTTTAAACCGTTAGGTATGTCCTGAAATGGTGTAGTGCCATTTAGGGATCTAATGGAGAGATTTTAGGCTTTTGAGTGGAAGATGATTCTTTTAAATATAAGCATGAAATTAAAAAAATAATATATTTGAGATTCTTGTATGGAGTAGGAGAAAAGATTACCTTATAATATGAAGGTGATGTATTTGTTGCTCGGACGGTTTGCAAACATAAATTAAGATCGAGCCCCTTCCAACAAACCGACCCGGCAGCCCGTTTAATGCTTTCTTTGTGTTTCTTATTTTGGAATTTTATAGATCACTTAGGTGCCATTTGGGCTTTTTGGTACTTGGGTCGGGCTCAAACTATATTATTTCGGCCTGTTTAATGCTTTCTTTGTGTTTATTATTTTGAAATCTTATAGATCACTTAGGTGCCATTTGGGCCTAGGGGTGTTCATGGATCAGGACAGCCCAGCCCAGCCCATCTCGGTTTGGCCTGGGCTTGAGCCTTAGTTTTTGGTACTTGGGTCGGACTCAAACTATTTATTTCAGCCTGTTTAATGAATAGGCCAGGCTTGGATACAGTGGCATAGAGCCCAAAACCGACCCGGCTGAAAAGATATTTACATGTAGAATACGATCTTGGTTTGAATTTCACCTAATAATCTTATCCGATTAATATATTTGACACCAGCCCTTCTTTCTATCTAAGGTCTATTCAAAAATTTAAGCCTTAGGCATTATCCTAGTCTAAATGAATGATTGGTCAACCCTAAACCTATAATCTCTTAATAAATGATTGGGTCAACTATACCCCTAAAATATCTCTAATTGTTATCTTAATTAATATCTACTTATGTCTACAAACCAAGAAGACCAAATCTCTTGAAAATGGGATGTCACACTTCCTTAATCACATCCTGTAATCTCTTAATAAATGATTGGGTCAACCATACCCCTAAAATCTCTCTAACTGTGATCTTAATTAATCTCTACTTATGTCTACAAACCAAGAAGACCAAATCTCTTGAAAATGGGATTTCATACTTCCTTAATCACATCCTGTAATTATGCCATCATGCGCTAGAAATCAGCCATCAAGCCATATATCACAGTCTAAGAATTCCACTCATATATTTCATCTCATAACATTCCTATTTTTCTTAACCCTCCCTATTATACAAATCCGAACCAATACAATACCTGTTTTTTCCAATCCATTAATCAATAGTATAATTCATAGTCCACTTGTTTAAAAATAGTGTAAGAGGCCCGTGCTGGATAAAAAAAATAAAGTATAAAAAAAAAATTGTAGATGAAGCAAGATAGTGAAAGGAGTAAGGGAAAGATTAAAATTTCGAACCAATTAGGTAGTCTCATAATGATATAGTGTTGGCCTAGTGGTTAGGAATTAAAAAAAAAAAAAAAAACCTAACAACACTAAGTTATAGAAAACTTTCGGGAATGTTGGCCCAACCAGGGCCCATAAGCTTGATCTGCTAAGTTTAAAATTTAAAACTTTTATTTCCATGTATAATAATTAAAACTTTAAATCAATTGAATAAGTAAAGGGGTGAAATATGTAACTTATGTATTAGAAGTTAATAGAAGGGATGTGATCCCGTACTGACAATGTTTCAATAAACATAACATAGAATATATATAAAATAAAAATAAAGTATATATAGATGAATAATTTTCCATAAAAATGGTAGAATATAATATTAGTAAATGGGTACCGTGAATAGTTTTATGGTCATAAAACACTTACTTTGGATAAAGTGGTCATAAAACACTTGTTTTAGATTTAAAGTTTTTACGAAGATTAGCGTGGACCCCATAAATGAGGAGTCTAAGTGCTAGATTATAAAAGTTTTAAGTGGGCCATGGAAAAAGAAGAAGAAGGAGAAAGAGAGGGGAGGTGATGCATATGGGTGCATGGATGGTGGGTCCCACTGGGAACCACGCACAGATTAGTCACATATACTTTGGGTCCCACAAAGGGGTCTAATCTAAGCAATAAATAATGAAATCCACATAAAATAAAATTGTACTAATAAAAGCACAATAAAAATACAGCATACAAATTTAATAATCATATTTTACAGCCCTTATTTGTAACTTCATAAAGTCTGAAATCCAAGGAATGGCATCAAAATAATCAAAACAGCAGGCCCAACTGATGACAAGCAAAAAATATCAGGCCTTTAATAGTAATTTTAGAAGACCTAGGATCCCATCCATCAAATTTGCTACATTCAGATTCTTTATAAAAGATGCCAAAAGAGTTAAAAAAAAAAAAAGCTCCTTAAAAACTATCAGGGCTATATTATTATTTGTAATTCTAAAGTCTACATGGGCAAGATGGTAACCAAATTTATTATCACATGGGATTGCATCATCTTAGGTCATCACTATTCACCACCCTTTATTCTCATACATATCAGTTATGATACATCTCTTACCATGAGCCCTTTCACAGAACGCAAAAGTGCACACCGACTGGGCCACTCGAATAATGGGCCCCACCGATCAAGACCCTTGAACACCATCACAAATAGAGTCGCCCAGCGCTGTACGGCAAAGGGAGTGTCTCAGATCGATGATCTAACCACCTAGTGGGCCCCGCCACTGCCTGATGTCCAAAATAAAAACCCATATGTGATTGACGCCCAGAACGTGTAAACCTTTAGATGAGGGGCCAGATGGGACCCAATCCCCACGGGACCACCACCATTAGGGTCGCCCATGGGTCCTCCTCCAAATCCATGGATCAGATCTGCCATCGGGGTGGCCCACCTGGGTCCCACATTCAAACACACGGACAATCCCAATCTTTTTATATAGAATGGCAGTGAATCCAATTCCATCAAAAGGAGTTTTGGAGATGAGCAAGGGCTGGGGTACGTTCAACATAAAATACCAGAAGATTGCTACAGTCTTCCGATCTCATCAATCGCCGGATTTCTCCGAGGTTAGAAACCTGTCCTTCAAGGACATCCAATTTCCATTGGCGGCTAACTTCGGCTGGACTTGGCCGCGTACTACGACGAGGAGGTTTTTGTCGTCAGAGGATTTGAGGAGGAGATGGCCGAAGAGAGGGATCCTTGCAGGGGGCTGTGAGACGGAGATGATTAGAGGGACATGGGGATGAGATCTGGACGGAGGAGAAGGGGATGATATCTGGACGGAGATGATGAGTGGGAGAGGGTGATGAGAAGGAGAGATTTTAGGGAGTGAGACATGGAGAAATTTTAGATGGAGGGAGATAGAGAGATGTGGACGGAATTCTTTCTGCATGATTGGAAACCGAAGGGAGGAATGGAAGGGTGTGCTGAGAAGGAGAGATTTTAGGGAGTGAGACATGGGGAAATTTTAGATGGAGAATGAAACGAAGTGTATAAATGGAGAATGGGAGATTATAGGGAGGGAGAGATGGAGAAATTGTAGATGGCAGATTAATTTTTATTAGATGAGATTGATCGGAATTTAGGGTGTGATTGGTTTAAGTGTATACATCCCTTTGCTGCCACGTGTTCCTCTCCAAGACATGCCAGGTGTCCTCCTCCAGGGATTCTCATGAAGTGTATACATCCCTTTAGTAATATAGATTGTGCTGATGGAGGATCATCTGCTATGGGGATTTGAGGATTTGGAATGAGATTCATTTGATTCAGATTGGTCAAAGAGAATGGGGCTTTGAAAATGGAGCTTTCTCCAGTGGGTATGGGAATACCAAACTGGAGGGCAATATGAGTCATTAAGAATCCATATGGAATGGCATTCTTTTGTGCCAGAGAATTTCGAAACTTGATGATTGTATGGCAGATGAGAGAAGGTAGACAAATGGGAGTGCCAGTCACAACTTTGGATAAGACACTAACCATGAAAGCAGTAAGCTCAGTTCTATTACCACCTCTAGGATATACATTATAGGTAAAGAGATTCTGAAGAATCCTATTGATGGGAATTAGGGAGCTGATGGTTAGGTGATGTTTCTTTTTATCCCATGGACAGTTGAAGCTACATATGTCAATGGTGGCTTTGATTCTCTCATCCTCCGAAGGAGAATCTGACACAAATGTTACTCCCGTAGGAGTACAGGGAATCCCCATGATTGATCTTAGTCTCTGGGGTGTAAACACTCATCTCTATCCATCAAGGAGATGGTAAAAGAACAAGCATTAATAAAGTCATTTGTGCTAGTGATGGATGCATACAAGAATTTGACTAGAGAAGGATATGCATTATCACCCCATTGGAGGATCATATCCCATCCCACTTGGCCAAGTACATTACTCAAATTAAAACCCATGGAACTAATCTTTTCCACTATAGTCCTTCTTTCCACTATTATAGTCCTCCTTTGAAGACTTTGTAAAATGTTTGAGTCAAGTCTCAAATTGGTTGAAGGAGGAGGAGGAGGAGGAGGCGATGAAGATGAAGGAGATGTACTTTCATTTCCACTATCCTCTATTGGTTTACTAGAGGAGGCTGTGGCTTTTCCTTTCTTGATAGGTCGCCTAGGAGTGGCCTTCTTAGTTCTAGGAGGCATTTTCACAGACACTTAGTGTGCACAGTGAGATTGTGACAGAAGGATTTTGAAAATCTAGAGAGTGATTGTGGACGAAGATGAAGTAAAGAGATCGAATTCAATTTTACCTGAGTCTAATTCGGAAAAGAACCAAGAACAGATACTCAAATTCGGATGTGATACATGAGGTTGGGTTTCTCAAAACAGCCCATAGCAGTCGACTGTGAGCATCGATTGGCTTGGAGATCTTGACTTGTTGATGGCTTGAGGGCTATTTTGACAATGATTTCTCAAATCACATAACACCTGTAGAGAATCTTCAAACCACTAAACCACTACTACCAAATGAACTGCTGCCGAACACACCACAAACGCACGATGTACAGCTGAAGCGATGTCAATAGAGTTTTTCTTGAAGACGGATTTTTCAAAAATCTCTGCTTATAATGGTTTTGATCTTCAGCCTTGAAGGAGTTTTACTAGCAGGGAGATGAAGAAGGAGCCCTAGGTCTATTTGTGAAAGAGAAGAACAGAACAGAAGATTTCTGCGCGCAGGGTTTTATCGAGCCACTGCCTCATCGGTCCACCGATGACTTAAGTATCGGTCAGCCGATACTTGTAGAAAAGTGGACTAATCCACTGATTCTGCTTTCCTAGCTTATGATCATTACTTAGAGTGTTTTATGATTGATTTAACTTATGAAGAACAGATCATAAGAGAAGTAATCAGTAAACAACTTTTTTTTTTAATTTAAATTGATCAAACATATGCATTTTAATATCAAGTACCTTTTGAGTTTAAAAATGCATTAACAAATAATTCTCAAACAATTTAAAATTTTGAACCATTTAGACTTAGGACCAACATGACATATAACTTATGAGGGTGGGTTGGTCTCATTTAATTACTAGGCCTTAGTATTTGTCTAATAGCCTAACCTTAGGTATCCATCTAAGGTCTTGAGCCTTTGAGCCTATGTTTGAGATTTCACCAACTATAGGAGATAAGTACAGATTTCTTTTAGACTTAACATCATATCTGTGAGGTTTGACAATTTTATAATTAGATTGATGATTAGTCTTTGGTAGTTGGTGTTCAACTATCTTTTTATTCTTCTCATTTTTTTTAGCTTTTCCTCCCTCTTTTTTATTTTGAAATTTAATTTTAATCTTTCAACTTTTTTCAAGAGTTCTTTCATTTCCAATGTAAAAGGAGGTAAAGTGAGAGGTTTCTTATTGATAGTTTTATTTTGACCATTCTTTACTTGTTTAGGCTTTTTAAAATCTTTCTTAGGAGACTCTTGTTGAGATGTTTTAATTTGTTGAAACTTTCTAGAGTCTTCCCTTGATTTAAATGCCTTAACCTTCATAGAATTAGATTTTCCATTTTTAGGTTCATAGATAGGTTTAGACAAATGACTTTTTCTTAATTTGCACTCAAGTTTGAAATGCCCTTCATTACCACAATAATGACATTTTATTTTAGGCAATGGAGAGTGAGTGCATGAGAATGAGGACTTACCTTTCACAAATGAGTTGGTGAAATTTGGGTCATGTGTAATATACTTATTGAATCCAAGACCAGTCCTATCTCCTTGTGATTTACCCATTTTAAATATTTTTTCTAATTTCTCTTCACTTTGGGTAAATTTGCACTCATACTTGTGTTTGTGGGTCTCAAGTTGAGTGACTTGGTTTTTAAGAATTGAATTTTCATTTTTAACTTTTAAGAGTCGAATTCCAATTCCATTAAATTTGTTAACCTTTTCATTAGCAATTTTTAATTTAAGTTTAAGTTCATTAACATTAGATCCAAGTTGTAAAGCTTTTATATCACTTTGAGCATTAAATAAATTTTCCTTGGTGATTATTAACTTGGATTCTAAATAAACAATATCTTCAACTTGATTTTTTATATGATCACTTAGAGTTGAATTTTCTTTGGTAAGTCCTTCACAACTTATCTTAGATACATTTAGTTCATTTTGAAGATTTGACAAGTTATCTTTAGAAACTTTCAAGTTGGATTCTAAATAGACAATGTTTTCATCTTATCTTTTTAATGTATCTCTCAGATTCATAATTTCTTTATTTAGCTCATTATGATTTAATTTCATTTCATTTAGTTCATCTTGAGCATTTGATAGGTTGTGCAAAGTGATCATAAACTTAGAGTCTAGGCATTGAATTAGTTCTTCTTTCACTCTAAGTTCATCTTTAGAAGTGTCAAATTCTTTGTTTAATCTCTTAGATTCTTCTTTTAAACTTTTTTTTATTTTTATCAAGCTTTAAGAACAATGTATATAACTCATTATAAGCTTGTTGAAGGTCGTCTTCATATTCATTTTCTTCTTCTTTTAATTTAACTTGGGATTCATTAATTCCAATGTTTGGATCTCCAATAGATGGAAGAAGGAGTGGTCTAGAAGAATCTACAAGGGAATGTACAAGATCTAACTTAGTGGAATCCATTCTAATGATTTTCATGAAATGCACAACTAGGGTCTAAACTCTAGGTTTTTACACCTAATCAAGAGTTCCAAACACTTGATCCTAAATATAGAGCAATCTTGCTCTGATACCAATTGAAAGTCTGGGATCCTAACCCTAGAGGGGGGGGGGGGGGGGGGGGGGGGGGGGGGGGTGAATAGGGTGATCTTTAATTTAATGGCCAATTTTAATTTCTTTCCAATTTACTTTTAACTAGTGATGATTGGAGTAAGTGCGGAAGATAAACAATTCAATCACCACAAGCCATTCACCATTACACAATGATTTATAGTGGTTCAGCCTCAATGCCTACATCCACTACCGGCTTGTGCTCAACACCCCACCGGATTTCCACTATTTATGCTTTTACAATAGGCTAAGCAATAACCTTTACAAAGTTGTTTTTCTAGGCTAAACAACAACCTATACACTATGCTTTTCTTGGGCTAAGCAATAACCTCTACAATATATTTCTTTCTTAAGAAAGTGTCTGCACACTAGAAGAGAAATAGATTAAGCTCTTAAAAGGCGCCTCTTAATTAGGCAAATATGAAAGTGAAAATAAACTCACACAACACACTAAGAAATGCAAAGATGAATGCTCATGGTGTGTGTGTGTGTAGAATCTTCAATCAAGTTGAAATTAAGTCCAATGAATTTTAAGCTTAAAGCATTTCAAATTTAAAGCACATAAATGATATGATTGAAGTCAAATGCAAATCACTTGAACAATTATAAACTTGTGAATGATATGAAAGTCTAAAGATCACAGGCTGTATGAAAATGATTAATACTAATCAAGTGATGCATGTGTAAAGTTGTTTTTCAAAAACAAAGGTTTAACTAAAGTTCTAAACAAATTGAAAACAACAAGGAAAGATTCAAACAAGTTAATGTATCATGCTATACAGAAATCAAAGATTTAGACAAAGCATGATTAACAAGGTTTAAACAAAACTTGGTTTGAAATCAAGAGGTGGAATCCAAAACATGTGACTCAAGGATTAAATAAGATATGGATTCCACACAACATAGTTAGCATGCTACAAAACATTTTCCAAAGTTTTAAAATAAAGCATGAAACATATGAAATAGGAAATTAAAGCTTACTAGGATTTAACTTCTTGTAATCAAGCTTTAGCTTTCCAATTGGACCAAACAAGTTCCCTTGCTTCATTCCCTTTGCTTGGGCACTAAAAACACCAAAAATGGCCTCTCTTTTCGTCACCTTATTCCTTGGAATGAACTTGCTTTTTATAGAAAAAGTGGTCCAACGGATGCCTGTCGGTCAACCGATAACTAGGTATCGGTCGACCGATAGTTCAACGGTCATATGCAACGGTCATATTTTTTAAAGTTCTTCTGATCCTCATGTAGTCTTCGGTTGACCGATAGGGAACCGATAAGTGAACCGATAGCTAAAATTTGTTGAAAAAGTTGCTGTCTGTTTTTTGGAACCGACGAGCTCTCGATCTTACAATTCTTGAACTATCGGTTGACCGATAGGAACCGAGGAGCAGACCGATAGAGAAGATCTGAAAATGTAGCTCACTGGAAATGGAACCGATGGAGCCATCGGTTGACCTTGGTTCACTTGTGGGTTGACCGATGCGAACCGACGTCTTGACTGACAGAGTGGTCAGGTCAATTTTCTGAGGATCTGATGTTTTTGAAGTGTGAATCTATGAAACCTTTTGATGACTTAGATTTAAAAGGTGTTTTTATAAATTGTTTCATCAAGAAAAACATGAGTAAAATCAAAATTCAAATCAACCAAAACGAGTTTAAATTAAAACATGAGTAGGTTAATTCAAAAAATGATTTTCAAGAAGAAACTTGTGAAATGAAAATGAAAGTAATGAGATGAATATTATGCAAATGCAAGACATCAAATTGCAAACAACTTAGGGTCTAACAATCTCCCCCTTTGCAATTTGATGGCAAATAACACTTAAACATTAAAAACTATAAACTATCATCAACACATAACCATTCATCCATTTCATATCTTCTTGCTTCAACTCCCCCTTAGTTCATAATTGTGCTAATGGAGGATCATCTGCTATGGGGATTTGAGGATTTGGAATGAGATTCATTTGATTCAGATTGGTCAAAGAGAATGGGGCTTTGAAAATGGAGCTTTCTCCAGTGGGTATGGGAATACCAAACTGGAGGGCAATATGAGTCATTAAGAATCCATATGGAATGGCATTCTTTTGTGCCAGAGAATTTCGAAACTTGATGATTGTATGGCAGATGAGAGAAGGTAGACAAATGGGAGTGCCAGTCACAACTTTGGATAAGACACTATCCATGAACGCAGTAAGCTCAGTTCTATTACCACCTCTAGGATATACATTATAGGTAAAGAGATTCTGAAGAATCCTATTGATGGGAATTAGGGAGCTGATGGTTAGGTGATGTTTCTTTTTATCCCATGGACAGTTGAAGCCACATATGTCAATGGTGGCTTTGATTCTCTCATCCTCCGAAGGAGAATCTGACACAAATGTTACTCCCGTAGGAGTACAGGGAATCCCCATGATTGATCTTAGTCTCTGGGGTGTAAACACTCATCTCTATCCATCAAGGAGATGGTAAAAGAACAAGCATTAATAAAGTCATTTGTGCTAGTGATGGATGCATACAAGAATTTGACTAGAGAAGGATATGCATTATCACCCCATTGGAGGATCATATCCCATCCCACTTGGCCAAGTACATTACTCAAATTAAAACCCATGGAACTAATCTTTTCCACTATAGTCTTTCTTTCCACTACTACAGTCCTCCTTTGAAGACTTTGTAAAATGTTTGAGTCAAGTCTCAAATTGGTTGAAGGAGGAGGAGGAGGAGGAGGAGATGAAGATGAAGGAGATGTACTTTCATTTCCACTATCCTCTATTGGTTTACTAGAGGAGGCTGTGGCTTTTCCCTTCTTGATAGGTCGCCTAGGAGTGACCTTCTTGGTTCTAGGAGGCATTTTCACAGACACTTAGTGTGCACAGTGAGATTGTGACAGAAGGATTTTGAAAATCTAGAGAGTGATTGTGGACGAAGATGAAGTAAAGAGATCGAATTCAATTTTACCTGAGTCTAATTCGGAAAAGAACCAAGAACAGATACTCAAATTCGGATGTGATACATGAGGTTGGGTTTCTCAAAACAGCCCATAGCAGTCGACTGTGAGCATCGATTGGCTTGGAGATCTTGACTTGTTGATGGCTTGAGGGCTATTTTGACAATGATTTATCAAATCACATAACACCTGTAGAGAATCTTCAAACCACTAAACCACTACTACCAAATGAACTGCTGCCGAACACACCACAAACGCACGATGTACAGCTGAAGCGATGTCAATAGAGTTTTTCTTGAAGTCGGATTTTTCGAAAATCTCTGCTTATAATGGTTTTGATCTTCAGCCTTGAAGGAGTGTTACTAGCAGGGAGATGAAGAAGGAGCCCTAGGTCTGTTTGTGAAAGAGAAGAACAGAACAGAAGATTTCTGCGCGCAGGGTTTTATCGAGCCACTGCCTCATCGGTCCACCGATGACTTAAGTATCGGTCAGCCGATACTTGTAGAAAAGTGGACTAATCCACTGATTCTGCTTTCCTAGCTTATGATCATTACTTAGAGTGTTTTATGATTGATTTAACTTATGAAGAACAGATCATAA
This sequence comes from Litsea cubeba, assembly GCA_012931725.1. Lineage (NCBI taxonomy): Eukaryota > Viridiplantae > Streptophyta > Magnoliopsida > Laurales > Lauraceae > Litsea > Litsea cubeba. The sequence continues at coordinate 126,710 of WHSA01000187.1, forward strand.
GAGAAGTAATCAGTAAACGCCTTTTTTTTTAATTTAAATTGATCAAACATATGCATTTTAATATCAAGTACCTTTTGAGTTTAAAAATGCATTAACAAATAATTCTCAAACAATTTAAAATTTTGAACCATTTAGACTTAGGACCAACATGACATATAACTTATGAGGGTGGGTTGGTCTCATCTAATTACTAGGCCTTAGTATTTGTCTAATAGCCTAACCTTAGGTATCCATCTAAGGTCTTGAGCCTTTGAGCCTATGTTTGAGATTTCACCAACTATAGGAGATAATTACAGATTTCTTTTAGACTTAACATCATATCTGTGAGGTTTGACAATTTTATAATTAGATTGATGATTAGTCTTTGGTAGTTGGTGTTCAACTATCTTTTTATTCTTCTCATTTTTTTTTTAGCTTTTCCTCCCTCTTTTTTATTTTGAAATTTATTTTTAATCTTTCAACTTTTTTCAAGAGTTCTTTCATTTCCAATGTAAAAGGAGGTAAAGTGAGAGGTTTCTTATTGATAGTTTTATTTTGACCATTCTTTACTTGTTTAGTCTTTTTAAAATCTTTCTTAGGAGACTCTTGTTGAGATGTTTTTATTTGTTGAAACTTTCTAGAGTCTTCCCTTGATTTAAATGCCTTAACCTTCATAGAATTAGATTTTCCATTTTTAGGTTCATAGATAGGTTTAGACAAATGACTTTTTCTTAATTTGCACTCAAATTTGAAATGCCCTTCATTACCACAATAATGACATTTTATTTTAGGCAATGGAGAGTGAGTGCATGAGAATGAGGACTTACCTTTCACAAATGAGTTGGTGAAATTTGGGTCATGTGTAATATACTTATTGAATCCAAGACCAGTCCTATCTCCTTGTGATTTACCCATTTTAAATATTTTTTCTAATTTCTCTTCACTTTGGGTAAATTTGCACTCATACTTGTGTTTGTGGGTCTCAAGTTGAGTGACTTGGTTTTTAAGAATTGAATTTTCATTTTTAACTTTTAAGAGTCGAATTCCAATTCCATTAAATTTGTTAACCTTTTCATTAGCAATTTTTAATTTAAGTTTAAGTTCATTAACATTAGATCCAAGTTGTAAAGCTTTTATATCACTTTGAGCATTAAATAAATTTTCCTTGGTGATTATTAACTTGGATTCTAAATAAACAATATCTTCAACTTGATTTTTTATATGATCACTTAGAGTTGAATTTTCTTTGGTAAGTCCTTCACAACTTATCTTAGATACATTTAGTTCATTTTGAAGATTTGACAAGTTATCTTTAGAAACTTTCAAGTTGGATTATAAATAGACAATGTTTTCATCTTATCTTTTTAATGTATCTCTCAGATTCATAATTTCTTTATTTAGCTCATTATGATTTAATTTCATTTCATTTAGTTCATCTTGAGCATTTGATAGGTTGTGCAAAGTGATCATAAACTTAGAGTCTAGGCATTGAATTAGTTCTTCTTTCACTCTAAGTTCATCTTTAGAAGTGTCAAATTCTTTGTTTAATCTCTTAGATTCTTCTTTTAAACTTTTTTTTATTTTTATCAAGCTTTAAGAACAATGTATATAACTCATTATAAGCTTGTTGAAGGTCGTCTTCATATTCATTTTCTTCTTCTTTTAATTTAACTTGGGATTCATTAATTCCAATGTTTGGATCTCCAATAGATGGAAGAAGGAGTGGTCTAGATGAATCTACAAGGGAATGTACAAGATCTAACTTAGTGGAATCCATTCTAATGATTTTCATGAAATGCACAACTAGGGTCTAAACTCTAGGTTTTTACACCTAATCAAGAGTTCCAAACACTTGATCCTAAATATAGAGCAACCTTGCTCTGATACCAATTGAAAGTCTGGGATCCTAACCCTAGAGGGGAGGGGGGTGAATAGGGTGATCTTTAATTTAATGGCCAATTTTAATTTCTTTCCAATTTACTTTTAACTAGTGATGATTAGAGTAAGTGCGGAAGTTAAACAATTCAATCACCACAAGCCATTCACCATTACACAATGATTTATAGTGGTTCAGCCTCAATGCCTACATCCACTACCGGCGTGTGCTCAACACCCCACCGGATTTCCACTATTTATGCTTTTACAATAGGCTAAGCAATAACCTTTACAAAGTTATTTTTCTAGGCTAAACAACAACCTATACACTATGCTTTTCTTGGGCTAAGCAATAACCTCTACAATATATTTCTTTCTCAAGAAAGTGTCTGCACACTAGAAGAGAAATAGATTAAGCTCTTAAAAGGCGCCTCTTAATTAGGCAAATATGAAAGTGAAAATAAACTCACACAACACACTAAGAAATGCAAAGATGAATGCTCATGGTGTGTGTGTGTGTAGAATCTTCAATCAAGTTGAAATTAAGTCCAATGAATTTAAAGCTTAAAGCATTTCAAAATTTAAAGCACATAAATGATATGATTGAAGTCAAATGCAAATCACTTGAACAATTATAAACTTGTGAATGATATGAAAGTCTAAAGATCACAGGTTGTATGAAAATGATTAATACTAATCAAGTGATGCATGTGTAAAGTTGTTTTTCAAAAACAAAGGTTTAACTAAAGTTCTAAACAAATTGAAAACAACAAGGAAAGATTCAAACAAGTTAATGTATCATGCTATACAGGAATCAAAGATTTAGACAAAGCATGATTAACAAGGTTTAGACAAAACTTGGTTTGAAATCAAGAGGTGGAATCCAAAACATGTGACTCAAGGATTAAATAAGATATGGATTCCACACAACATAGTTAGCATGCTACAAAACATTTTCCAAAGGTTTAAAGTAAAGCATGAAACATATGAAATAGGAAATTAAAGCTTACTAGGATTTAACTTCATGTAATCAAGCTTTAGCTTTCCAACTGGACCAAACAAGTTTCCTTGCTTCATTCCCTTTGCTTGGGCACTAAAAACACCAAAAATGGCCTCTCTTTTCGTCACCTTATTCCTTGGAATGAACTTGCTTTTTATAGAAAAAGTGGTCCAACGGATGCCTGTCGGTCAACCGATAACTAGGTATCGGTCGACCGATAGTTCAACGGTCATATGCAACGGTCATATTTTTGAAAGTTTTTCTGAACCTCATGTAGTCATCGGTTGACCGATAGGGAACCGATAAGTGAACCGATAGCTAAAATTTGTTGAAAAAGTTGCTGTCTATTTTTTGGAACCGACGAGCTCTCGATCTTACAATTCTTGAACTATCGGTTGACCGATAGGAATTGAGGAGCAGACCGATAGAGAAGATCTGAAAATGTGGCTCACTGGAAATGGAACCGATGGAGCCATCGGTTGACCTTGGTTCACTTGTGGGTTGACCGATGCGAACCGACGTCTTGACCGACAGAGTGGTCAGGTCAATTTTCTGAGGATCTGATGTTTTTGAAGTGTCAATCTATGAAACATTTTGAAGACTTAGATTTAAAAGGTGTTTTTATAAATTGTTTCATCAAGAAAAACATGAGTAAAATAAAAATTCAAATCAACCAAAAAGAGTTTAATTTAAAACATGAGTAGGTTAATTCAAAAAATGATTTTCAAGAAGAAACTTGTGAAATGAAAATGAAAGTAATGAGATGAATATTATGCAATGCAAGACATCAAATTGCAAACAACTTAGGGTCTAACAATCTCCCCCTTTGCAATTTGATGGCAAATAACACTTAAACATTAAAAACTATAAACTATCATCAACACATAACCATTCATCCATTTCATATCTTTTTGCTTCAACTCCCCCTTAGTTCCTAATTGTGCTAATGGAGGATCATCTGCTATGGGGATTTGAGGATTTGGAATGAGATTCATTTGATTCAGATTGGTCAAAGAGAATGGGGCTTTGAAAATGGAGCTTTCTCCAGTGGGTATGGGAATACCAAACTGGAGGGCAATATGAGTCATTAAGAATCCATATGGAATGGCATTCTTTTGTGCCATAGAATTTTGAAACTTGATGATTGTTTGGCAGATGAGAGAAGGTAGACAAATGGGAGTGCCAGTCACAACTTTGGATAAGACACTAACCATGAAAGCAGTAAGCTCAGTTCTATTACCACCTCTAGGATATACATTATAGGTAAAGAGATTCTGAAGAATCCTGTTGATGGGAATTAGGGAGCTGATGGTTAGGTGATGTCTCTTTTTATCCCATGGACAGTTGAAGCCACATATGTCAACGGTGGCTTTGATTCTCTCATCCTCCGAAGGAGAATCTGACACAAATGTTACTCCCGTAGGAGTACAGGGAATCCCCATGATTGATCTTAGTCTCTGGGGTGTAAACACTCATCTCTATCCATCAAGGAGATGGTAAAAGAACAAGCATTAATAAAGTCATTTGTGCTAGTGATGGATGTATACAAGAATTTGACTAGAGAAGGATATGCATTATCACCTCATTGGAGGATCATATCCCATCCCACTTGGCCAAGTACATTACTCAAATTAAAACCCATGGAACTAATCTTTTCCACTATAGTCTTTCTTTCCATTACTACAGTCCTCCTTTGAAGACTTTGTAAAATGTTTGAGTCAAGTCTCAAATTGGTTGGAGGAGGAGGAGGAGGAGGAGATGAAGATGGAGATGTACTTTCATTTCCACTATCCTCTATTGGTTTACTAGAGGAGGCCGTGGCTTTTCCCTTCTTGATAGGTCGCCTAGGAGTGGCCTTCTTGGTTCTAGGAGGCATTTTCACAGACACTTAGTGTGCACAGTGAGATTATGACAGAAGGATTTTGAAAATCTAGAGAGTGATTGTGGACGAAGATGAAGTAAAGAGATCGAATTCAATTTTACCTGAGTCTAATTCAGAAAAGAACCAAGAACAGATACTCAAATTCGGATGTGATACATGAGGTTGGGTTTCTCAAAACAGCCCATAGCAGTCGACTGTGAGCATCGATTGGCTTGGATATCTTCACTTGCTGATGGCTTGAGGGCTATTTTGACAATGATTTCTCAAATCACATAACACCTGCAGAGAATCTTCAAACCACTAAACCACTACTACCAAATGAACTGCTGCCGAACACACCACAAACGCACGATGTACAGCTGAAGCGATGCCAATAGGGTTTTTCTTGAAGACGGATTTTTCGAAAATCTCTGCTTATAATGGTTTTGATCTTCAGCCTTGAAGGAGTGTTACTAGCAGGGAGATGAAGAAGGAGCCCTAGGTCTGTTTGTGAAAGAGAAGAACAGAACAGAAGATTTCTGTGCGCAGGGTTTTATCGAGCCACTGCCTCATCGGTCCACCGATGACTTAAGTATCGGTCAGCCGATACTTGTAGAAAAGTGGACTAATCCACTGATTCTGTTTTCCTAGCTTATGATCATTACTTAGAGTTTTTTATGATTGATTTAACTTATGAAGAACAGATCATAAGAGAAGTAATCAGTAAACACCTTTTTTTTTTTAAATTTAAATTGATCAAACATATGCATTTTAATATCAAGTACCTTTTGAGTTTAAAAATGCATTAACAAATAATTCTCAAACAATTTAAAATTTTGAACCATTTAGACTTAGGACCAATACGACATATAACTTATGAGGGTGGGTTTGTCTCATCTAATTACTAGGCCTTAGTATTTGTCTAATAGCCTAACCTTAGGTATCCATCTAAGGTCTTGAGCCTTTGAGCCTATGTTTGAGATTTCACCAACTATAGGAGATAAGTACAGATTTCTTTTAGACTTAACATCATATCTGTGAGGTTTGACAATTTTATAATTAGATTGATGATTAGTCTTTGGTAGTTGGTGTTCAACTATCTTTTTATTCTTCTCATTTTTTTTAGCTTTTCCTCCCTCTTTTTGTCTTTTGAAATTTAATTTTAATCTTTCAATTTTTTTCAAGAGTTCTTTCATTTCCAAAGTAAAAGGAGGTAAAGTGAGAGTTATCTTATTGATAGTTTTATTTTGACCATTCTTTACTTGTTTAGTCTTTTTAAAATCTTTCTTAGGAGACTCTTGTTGAGATGTTTTAATTTGTTGAAACTTTCTAGAGTCTTCCCTTGATTTAAATGCCTTAACCTTCATAGAATTAGATTTTCCATTTTTAGGTTCATAGATAGGTTTAGACAAATAACTTTTTCTTAATTTGCACTCAAATTTGAAATGCCCTTCATTACCACAATAATGACGTTTTATTTTAGGCAATGGAGAGTGAGTGCATGAAAATGAGGACTTACCTTTCACAAATGAGTTGGTGAAATTTGGGTCATGTGTAATATACTTATTGAATCCAAGACCAGTCCTATCTCCTTGTGATTTACCCATTTTAAATATTTTTTCTAATTTCTCTTCACTTTGGGTAAATTTGCACTCATACTTGTGTTTGTGGGTCTCAAGTTGAGTGACTTGGTTTTTAAGAATTGAATTTTCATTTTTAACTTTTAAGAGTTGAATTCCAATTCTATTAAATTTGTTAACCTTTTCATTAGCAATTTTTAATTTAAGTTTAAGTTCATTAACATTAGATCCAAGTTGTAAAGCTTTTATATCACTTTGAGCATTAAATAAATTTTCCTTGGTGATTATTAACTTGGATTCTAAATAAACAATATCTTCAACTTGATTTTTTATATGATCACTTAGAGTTGAATTTTCTTTGGTAAGTCCTTCACAACTTATCTTAGATACATTTAGTTCATTTTGAAGATTTCACAAGTTATCTTTAGAAACTTTCAAGTTGGATTCTAAATAGACAATGTTTTCATCTTGTCTTTTTAATGTATCTCTTAGATTCATATTTTCTTTATTCAGCTCATTATGATTTAATTTCATTTCATTTAGTTCATCTTGAGCATTTGATAGGTTGTGCAAAGTGATCAGAAACTTAGAGTCTAGGCATTGAATTAGTTCTTCTTTCACTCTAAGTTCATCTTTAGAAGTGTCAAATTCTTTGTTTAGTCTCTTAGATTCTTCTTTTAAACTTTTGTAATTTTTATCAAGCTTTAAGAACAATGTATATAACTCATTATAAGCTTGTTGAAGGTCGTCTTCATATTCATTTTCTTCTTCTTTTAATTTAACTTGGGATTCATTAATTCCAATGTTTGGATCTCCAATAGATGGAAGAAGGAGTGGTCTAGATGAATCTACAAGGGAATGTACAAGATCTAACTTAGTGGAATCCATTCTAATGATTTTCATGAAATGCACAACTAGGGTCTAAACTCTAGGTTTTTACACCTAATCAAGAGTTCCAAACACTTGATCCTAAATATAGAGCAACCTTGCTCTGATACCAATTGAAAGTCTGGGATCCTAACCCTAGAGGGGAGGGGGGTGAATAGGGTGATCTTTAATTTAATGGCCAATTTTAATTTCTTTCCAATTTACTTTTAACTAGTGATGATTAGAGTAAGTGCGGAAGTTAAACAATTCAATCACCACAAGCCATTCACCATTACACAATGATTTATAGTGGTTCAGCCTCAATGCCTACATCCACTACCGGCGTGTGCTCAACACCCCACCGGATTTCCACTATTTATGCTTTTACAATAGGCTAAGCAATAACCTTTACAAAGTTATTTTTCTAGGCTAAACAACAACCTATACACTATGCTTTTCTTGGGCTAAGCAATAACCTCTACAATATATTTCTTTCTCAAGAAGTGTCTGCACACTAGAAGAGAAATAGATTAAGCTCTTAAAAGGCGCCTCTTAATTAGGCAAATATGAAAGTGAAAATAAACTCACACAACACACTAAGAAATGCAAAGATGAATGCTCATGGTGTGTGTGTGTGTAGAATCTTCAATCAAGTTGAAATTAAGTCCAATGAATTTAAAGCTTAAAGCATTTCAAATTTTAAAGCACATAAATGATATGATTGAAGTCAAATGCAAATCACTTGAACAATTATAAACTTGTGAATGATATGAAAGTCTAAAGATCACAGGTTGTATGAAAATGATTAATACTAATCAAGTGATGCATGTGTAAAGTTGTTTTTCAAAAACAAAGGTTTAACTAAAGTTCTAAACAAATTGAAAACAACAAGGAAAGATTCAAACAAGTTAATGTATCATGCTATACAGGAATCAAAGATTTAGACAAAGCATGATTAACAAGGTTTAGACAAAACTTGGTTTGAAATCAAGAGGTGGAATCCAAAACATGTGACTCAAGGATTAAATAAGATATGGATTCCACACAACATAGTTAGCATGCTACAAAACATTTTCCAAAGGTTTAAAATAAAGCATGAAACATATGAAATAGGAAATTAAAGCTTACTAGGATTTAACTTCTTGTAATCAAGCTTTAGCTTTCTGTTGACACCAAAAATGTCACTTTGCCTCTTCAAGATCCAAAGAGCTACATGAAGTCGCAACCTGCCATAAATAGGCAATGCTGCTTCCAAAAATCAAATCTTGTCAGAATCAAACAAAAAACTGCAAGATTCTTCAAAACAGCCAAAAGAAGAGTACACAAGAAGTTTCGGGCCATTTCAAAATCATTTGGCCTAACTTCGCTTCTCAGACAGCCGAAAAGGAGCTCTGGGCGCCAAAAGCATCGAAGACACCAAATCTTCGATCAGGGCCGATGGATAGTCTCAAAATACTTCCAAAAGGCTCCACGTCAAGTTCCAAGTCAAACCGACAACGTTTGACACTACATCAACCCTCGAACAGCTAAATCAAGCCTCTCGGCGGCGAGAACCACCGAGGCCATTACTCATCAGATAGAGCACATGGACGGCTTCAAAATGCTTATAAAGGGCTACACGTCAAATTTCAGGTCATTTCCACAACATTTGACCATAGTTTGACGCTCGGAAGACAAATCAGGCCTCTCGGCGGCAAAGCTCTCCGGGACCATGGTTACCAAGACAGAGCCTATGGATCATCTTAAAATGACTCCAATAGGTTCCCTGTCAAATTTCAAGTCAATCGAACATCGGTTGACCGCACATCAAACCGCGACATCTTCATCGCGACAAAAAGTAAGTCTACTGGTGATAGGACCCCAAACGGCTTCAAAACTCAAACAAAAGCCTATGGTTGGTCTTATTTATTGCTCAGGAGGCTTCACACCAAATTTCAGGACATTCCGACATCGTTGGCCCAGTTTCAGCTTCTGACGGAAAATCGGCAGCTCTGCGCGACAAAGTCTTCGGCTTTCTCAGGAAATTGGAAACTTTGCAAAATAAAATGCAAAGATTCTCATCGGGTTTCCTACAAAGAAATTAGGCCAATAAATGGTCAAAATGTCAAGGAAAAGTACAGGAGAAAAAAGAATCGAAAAACAGCAAAAACGGACACAAAACGGGACACAAAAGGGGGACAACCCCCCCAGGGTCGCCGGCGACCTTGGAACCCGGGGTCGCCGGGAAGGCCCCGGAAACCCCGGTTTTCGCCGTTTTTTCGTGATTCGAAGAGCCCAGCCTCTGGTACTTTCCAAAATTCATGCTTTTGAGACACCAAGTCCTCTGACATCCGTCCAAAACATGGGTCAATCATCAAGAGTATCGGAAACAATATTGATCGCCACCCGGTCAACTAAAAAAAAGTGTGCTTTCTACCCGACCGATCGAGAAATCGATAAGACAGATGGCACCGACCCGTTGTTGGCAACAAACACCTGAAATTACATGGTCATCTGATGTCGATCTACATGAAGATCCATCGATGATCATCGACAGAAGAATCCCAAAAGACGTGGCACGGCCCGCGACTCTTCAGCTGCTCGGCGACCACTTAATGCGATTAATTGACTAACTTTATTACAGTCATTAATCCATTTCTTTGGACGGCCCAATCAGAAGCAAGCATTCGGGAGTTACAAGTCAAGAGATTCATGGCATTTAACCCATGAAACTCCTCCCATCATGGCGATTAAAGGCCCTCAATCTCCTCCGGCCAATCAGAAGCCAAGAAAAAGGAGTTACAAAATAAACAATTCAATTTTGTAACTCCTCCCATTATGCAGCTTTATGACAATCAAGGCTCATAAACCCTCCTAAATGGCTACCTAAAAGCCTATAAATAGGAGAGCTCTCCAAGAAGAAAGGATAGTCACAGATCATCAGAAAAAAGCACAAACACACAGACAGACAGAAGCACAGAAATCCAGAGAAAGGAAAGAGAGAGAAAACTCTGCGGAAGTTCTACACCGGCCACCGCAACAAGGTGACAAAAGTCCCTTGGGGGTACCCCCCCCCCAAGGTCCTTGCCTTCTCCTCCTGCCTCCAATGGCTTAGATGTGGCTTTTCAGCCCGTCTACTCGGCTTTTTATTGGACATAGGACCTTCTTTTGGTCTTTGTCCTCTAAAAACCTGAGGTTATAGCCAAGCCAAGCGAATCAATAGCATCCTCTGTTCTCATCTGCATGGATGATGGCGAAGCCCACATATGGCTTGCGACCGTCAATCTAAACGAGTCCCCACAATCTCCTGAGAAGTTAGATCCTCCTTTTCTTGCTTTTCATTGTAGTTTGTATTTTTTCAAAAGAGACAAAAAAAATCACAACTCTTGTCTTTCATTATTGATAAGGATTGTAAATCGGCTATAAACGCCAAAATCGGCTATAAACGCCAAAAATCGGCTATAAACGCCAAAATCGGCTATAAATGCCAAAAAAATCGCCTTTCACGGCAAACAAGAAAAATGTCTCTTTTCTTAAATATATGTGCAATGGAAAACTTGAAAGAAGTTGATTTCCTTTTTACTTGCGAAGGTTGATCTCCGGATCACCACTTGCAATTCCAAGTAAAATAGAAAATCTGGCACACCCACACAAAAAAAGAAATGTTGATGCACGCCCCTGCCCCCCGGTTACGAAAGGGTCGGACCCGACGGACTCCCACGTCCGCCGACCTCGGTAGGAACTCGAGCATTGGAGCGCGGTCCATCAAGCTGGCACACCCTGTGGGACTCGTTTATTTGAGAACACGATGCTAGAAATGAAATATTTGCATATCATATATTTTGCTCTATGCTATATTTCTTTTCTCGATTCCTTGGCTACTTTATAATTGGTGGCCTATGTTGAATTCCGCATCTAAAATAAAAAATGAGATGAGATTTTTTGTTTGGAAATTTCTAATTCTTTGAATTTATTTCCACTCTTTCTCTTTCAAAACAAAAAAAAAAAAAACAACAAAAAAAATATCAGATTTTTCAGTTTGGATTCAAATTGAGAAACTTTGATCCTCTCCCTTCTGGGCACTGGCGCTCACGGGAAATCGCTGAGACCGTGTTCAGATCGGGGATTGGCCATCGTTTCTCTTCGATGAGTTCATTAAAGTTCTAAAAAAAAAACAATGAGATAGATTTTTTTTTTGGAAATTTCTAATTCTTTGAATTTATTTCCACTCTTTCTCTTTTCAAAACAAAAAAAAAAAAAAAACAACAAAAAAATATCAGATTTTTCAGTTTGGATTCAAAATTGAGAAACTTTGATCCTCTCCCTTCTGGGCACTGGCGCTCACGGAAATCGCTGAGACCGTGTTCGGATCGGGGATTGGGCCATCGTTTCTCTTCGATGAGTTCATTAAAGATCTAAAAAAAAAAATTGAGATGAGATTTTTTGTTTGGAAATTTCTAATTCTTTGAATTTATTTCCACTCTTTCTCTTTTCAAAACAAAAAAAAATATCAGATTTTTCAGTTTGGATTCAAAATTGAGTAACTTTGATCCTCTCCCTTCTGGGCACTGGCGCTCACGGAAATCGCTGAGACCGTGTTCGGATCGGGGATTGGGCCATCGTTTCTCTTCGATGAGTTCATTAAAGATCTAAAAAAATTGAAAAAAAAATGTAAAAAAAAATATATATATATATATTTTTAGATTTCTCATTTTGGATTCAAAATTGAGAAACCTTGATCCGTTCCTATCGTTCATCGCGCTTGCAGAAATGTTGAGCCGTTCGACTAAGGTTTTGGGCCATCGTTTCTCTTCGATGAGTTCATTAAAAATCAAAAAAAATATATAGATATATATATATAAAAAAAGACATAGACCACTAAGGTTAAACCAACTGTGTTCTTTGATCATGGTTGATTCAAAGAAAAGCCTTGTCCAGAGTGTGGAGACAGCTTGACTGTTCTAGGCAAGGGTCCTCCAAACGGGTTCATTAAGTAATCCTACCCTTACCTGGGGGCAATTCTATCAATCAAGATTTCATAAGACCGGGTTAGGAGGCCTATGTGTACTCTCTCGTCTTTTAAACAAATAAAAAAAAAATTTAAAAAAAAAAAATAAAAATTTAAAATAAAAAATAAAAAAATAAAATTTTTTTCAAAAAAAAAAATCTTAAAAAAAATAAAAAATAAAAAAAAAATATAAAAAAAAAAGAGATTTAAAAAAAAAATAAAAAAATCTCCAAAATCTTCAAAAAAAAAAACTTCCGTCATTTTGGGTTTAGATTGGAGAAATCTTGGTCTTCTCCATTCTGAGCACTGGCGCTCACGGAAATCGCTGAGACCGTGTTCAGATTGGAATGTCTTTTGCTCTCTTTGATGAACCCGATATTGACTTTTCAAAAAAAAAAAAAACTCGTCATCTTTAGATTCAGATCCGATAAATTATGGTTCATTTCTTCTGAGCACTGGCGCTCGCGGAAATCGCTGAGCCCGTGTTCAGATCGGAATACCATCTGCTCTCTTTGATGAATCCAATCTTGACCTTTCAAAACAGAGAATCTCATCTCATGGATGCGGTCTCAAAACATTTGTGTCTAGCGGTACTAGTACGCCCTTTCAGGGTCTACTGTATTGCGACCGGCACATCTGTAACTCCAACTTTTATATTCTTCTTACATCGAGCAAGCTCTGCTTCTCGATAAGTCGAATTTAAGTTCACAATTGCTTCTAGCAGTCACTGGGATGCCCATTCCGGGCTTACCATACCTGCGATCAGAACAATTGTACCTTCTATGGCATTTTGCCTTCCTCATATTGCTTGGGTCATCTACCTCGAGCAATTTGAAAAGACGAAACCATAGAACTTCCCATTTATGATCATTATATTCTTGTGATTACTAATGGATGTGGTCTTGTTTCAGAAATTTTCGAAAAACTAACAATGGCAGCTTCACTAACCATTACTTTCGATGAAAACAAGCACCAACTCATGCTTCAATAGAAGCAAACCACGCGCACCTACAAGCGCCCCATCAGCTGCCGAAGTGTCAACTCCCTCGGCAACTCTCTGAACTCCGGGTCGACCTCGACTCCCCGGACTATCGTCTTTGGGACGCTGGGACCATTCCCACTTCCTGAGGAACAAACTGCTCCCTCCAAGAAGCAGAAACTCGCCTCCCAACGTGTCACTACCGTGACACCAAAGGCGAGCACCAGAAGGCCTGAAGCCCGTGGCAGCCCCACGAAGCCTCATCCCACAAGCGACCAAGTCTATCCCAAGACTTGGTCCCCAAGACCTTCACCAAAACAAAGAATGTCCCAAACATCCACCAAGCCAGCATACCTGGCCCCACTCAAAGAGAACCAGTTCTAACCCTCTTGCTTACATGAAAGAGGAGAGACCCATCTCAAACCTGACTCCCAAGTCAAACCCAGCATGAGCCGGCTTGTTCCTACAAGCCCAAAATCAAGTCATGCATCACAAGGCCTCTACAAGCACCTGCTAAGGCCTACAACCCTGCAGTTCGACCCTTCATCTCTACAGGGGCCGAACTTCAAAAATTCAAAGCTTCGCTGCAACAGGCGAAGGACAGGGTTCGCATCCTATCCTTGCCCAGCTACAAAGAAGACAGGCTCGGCTGCTGCGCCCGAGGGAGCACATCCTTCATCGTCAAAGCCCAGTCAGAGCTGACCGAAGCTCAAATTGCTCGTCGTATACGCCGCCGCGCGTCATACCGACAAAAGAGACTAGAGAAGCAAAGGACCCAGCCTCCCACACTTCAAGTCTCTCCTAAATGGGTCGAAAAAGAAAGACCCAACCAAGTTGCTGCCGTCCATATGGTTGGAAAAACCAGAAGGCGCCAAAAATCAGCAACAAAATCCATGTCCGACGTCCAATGACCCGCAGCGTCTCAAGGACAAGAAGACATTCAGAAGAATCCCCTGCTCCTTCAAGCAAAGGACAACAGAGTGATCCTTCCTCAAGCTCCTCTTCAAACAGAATGAGCCCCAGCTCAGTCACCAGGACAGTTTCTTCGTTCGAATCACGAGGGATGAATGTCTTGGCTACAAATTCTGAGCCACCACCCCGCAATCCACCTCCAGAAGATGCGATCACCCGCATCCAGCAGTTGGAACAGGGCCAGCAGAGGATTGAAACTCTGATGGAAAACCTTCTCCTCGCCTTCCAAAATCAGGCGAACAATGAACCTCCTCCGAATCATCAAGACGACGAGGGTAAATAGAGGAGAAAATGAGTCACGCGCCCTTACAAAAAAGGACGTAGACGATATCCTCGCCAAAGCAAAAGAAGAGGATATACTCAAGGAGCATGGGATCAAGCCACCATATCCCTTATGGATGGACTCGGTCCCGTTCCCCACCAAATTCAAGCATCCTACTCTCCAAACATATACGGGGAAAGGATCAGCCAGACAGCACGTCATCCACTTCAAGATCCTGACGGGAGCTATCGCGGATCAAGATGCACTCAAGATCCGCCTCTTTGCAAGTACCCTAAAAGGTACGGCCTTCGATTGGTACTCCACTCTGCCGGAGGACTCAATCCAAAACTGGGCCATGCTAGAGACACGCTTCCTGACTCACTTCAAAGGTGAAGATCATCCTGCTACTATGGCTCAGTTGTGCAGCCTAAAACAGGGGGAGAATGAATCAACATATGACTTCATTCACAAGTGGAAAGCAATGCCATACAAATGCTCTGATGTATTGCCACAAGCGTCGCTAATCGACATCTGCCGAAACAACATGAGAGCCAGAATCCGCTCCATGATCATCGGCAACAAATCAAAAAACCTGGGAGAACTCCTAGAAGCTTCCATGGAAGCTGAACGGTGGATTAAAGACCTCAACAGTCACAAATCATCAAGAAAGAGCCAACCGCCATTACGACCTCAAAACCAAAGAAGAAAGAGGTCCTCAATGTGCAGACCAAGTCAGCTCCTCAGCCACCAAAGAAAGCTGAAAACAAAGCTGTTGGTAAGAAACCTGAACTCTCTGATGCCTTCAAAGAACGAGTAGAGAAGAAATACCCGTTTGATGAAGATGTTGATGAAATCTTTGGGCTCTTGTGGGCAAACGGCAAGCTCACCCTTGCCTGAACCAAAAAGACCGGGTGATGTTGGCAAAACCAACGATCCTCGGTACTGTCCATATCACCAGATGATCTCGCATCTGATGGACCGCGCTCCTGCTTGGTTCTACCGAGGTCGGCGGACGTGGGAGTCCTTCGGGTCCGACCCTTTCGTAACCGGGGGCAAGGGCGTGCATCAACATTTCTTTTTTGTGGGTGTGCCAGATTTTCTATTTTACTTGGATTGCAAGTGGTGATCCGGAGATCAACCTTCGCAAGTAAAAAGGAAATCAACTTCTTTCAAGTTTTCCATTGCACATATATTTAAGAAAAGAGACATTTTCTTGAGTTTGCCGTGAAAGGCGATTTTTTTGGCATTTATAGCCGATTTTGGCGTTTATAGCCGATTTTTGGCGTTTATAGCCGATTTGGCGTTTATAGCCGATTTACAATCCTTATCAATAATGAAAGACAAGAATTGTGATTTTTGTCTCTTTTGAAAAAATACAAACCTACAATGAAAAAGCAAGAAAAGGAGGATCTAACTTCTCAGGAGATTGTGGAGGACTCGTTTAGATTGACGGTCGCAAGCCATATGTGGGCTTCGCCATCATCCATGCAGATGAGAACAGAGGATGCTATTTGATTCACTTGGCTTGGCTATAACCTCGGGTTTTTAGAAGACAAAGACCAAAAGGAAGGTCCTATGTCCAATAAAAAACCGAGTAGACGGGCTGAAAAGCCACATCTAAGCCATTGGAGGCAGGAGGAGAAGGCAAGGACCTTGGGGGGGTACCCCCCAAGGGACTTTTGTCACCTTGTTGCGGTGGCCGGTGTAGAACTTCCGCAGAGTTTTCTCTCTTTTTCTTTTCTCTGGATTTCTGACTGCTGTCTGATGTTTGTTGTGTGTTTTTCTGATCGGATTCCTTTGGAGTGCTCTCCTATTTATAGGCTCTTGGTAGCCATTTAGGAGAGCTTATGGGCTTTTAATGTCATTAAGCCACATAATGGGAGGAGTTACAAAATTGAATTGTTTATTTTGTAACTCCTTTTTCTTGGCTTCTGATTGGCCGGAGGAGATTGAGGGCATTTAATCGCCTTTAATCGCCATGATGGGAGGAGTTTTATGGGTTAAATGCCATGAATCTCTTGACTTGTAACTCCCAAATGCTTGCTTCTGATTGGGCCGTCCAAAGAAATGGATTAATGACTGTAATAAAGCTAGTCAATTAATCGCATTAAGTGGTCGCCGAGCAGCTGAAGAGTCGCGGGCCGTGCCACGTCTTTTGGAATTCTTCTGTCGATGATCATCGATGGATCTTCATGTAGATCGACATCAGATGACCATGTAATTTCAGGTGCTTGTTGCCAACAGCGGGTCGGTGCCATCTGTCCTGTCGATTTCTCGATCGGTCGGGTGGAAAGCACACTTTTTTTGGTTGACCGGGTGGCGATCAATACTGTCTTTGATACTCTTGATGATTTACCCGTGTTTTGGACGGATATCAGAGGACTTGGTGTCTCAAAAGCATGAATTTTGGAAAGTACCAGAGGCTGGACCCCTCGAATCGCGAAAAAACGGCGAAAACCGGGGTTTCCGGGGCTTTCCCGGCGACCCCGGGGTCCATGGTCGCCGGCGACCCTGGCCCAGGGTCGCAGGGGTCTGCGACCCTGGGGGGGTTTTCCCCCTTTTTGGTCCCGTTTTGCGTCCGTTTTGCTCTTTTTGATTCTTTTTTCTTCTGTACTTTTCTTTGACATTTTGATCATTTATTGGCCTGATTTCTTTGTAGGAAACCTGATGAGAATCCTTGCATTTTATTTTGCAAAGTTTCCAATTTCCTGAGAAAGCCGAAGACTTTGTCGCGCAGAGTTGCCGATTTCCGTCAGAAGCTGAAAACTGGGTCAAACGATGTCGGAATGACCTGAAATTTGGTGTGAAGCCTCTTGAGCAATAAATAAGACCAACCATAGGCTTTTGTTTGAGTTTCGAAGCCGTTTGGGGTCCTATCACCTGCAGACTTGCTTTTTATCGCGATGAAGATGTCGCGGTTTGATGTGCGGTCAACCGATGTCCGATTGACTTGAAATTTGACAGGGAACCTATTGGAGTCATTTTAAGATGATCCATAGGTTCTGTCTTGGAAACCATGGTCCCGGAGAGCTTTACCGCCGAGAGGCTTGATTTGGCTGTCGGAGAAGCGAAGTTAGGCCAAATGATCTTGAAATGGCTTGAAACTTCTTGTGTACTCCTCTTTTGGCTGTCTGGAAGAATCTTGCAGTTTTTGTTTGATTCTGACAAGATTTTTTTTTGGAAGCAGCATTGCCTATTTATGGCAGGTTGCGACTTCATGTAGCTCTTTGGATCTTGAAAAGGCAAAGTGACATTTTTGGTGTCAACAAATGCCCCCTCGAGGTACAGCGGCGAGTTGCTTAACTTTTGTAGTCGATGTGCCTCGAAGAGATTTTTTGAAGGAGAGCCTGTGACTTGACCAAGAGTCTTTGAGCAATCTTTTTGGTATTTGTAGCCTTTTGAACTTCCAGGGGAATTTTATGTAGTGAAAGGGATCACGTACTATCTCGAGGCAAAGTTTTGAAGATGACATCAGGGATGTGGATTTGGGTTTTGACCTTGTGACCTAACAGGCTATATATGGCAGGTTAGGGGGTCAGGTTTGGTTTGTTTTGATCGTGTGACCCAACAAGCTGTATGTGGAATGTTGGGGG
>WHSA01001031.1:0-240423 GCA_012931725.1 Litsea cubeba
CAAATTACTTTTTGATATGATACTTGACTTCTGATATTAATCGAAGTGTGAACCATGAATGAATAATTAATTTTTATTTTTGTTTCTACAATTCTTATTCTTTGGTACATGGCATCACTTTTCTGCCATTTTGACGTAACACTGGGTCAAGTTGCATTTTAGTGTAATATTGGATATTATTTACCATCTAAGAGAACACTATAACCTATGGTGTTGGTAAATGTTATCTGAATAAAGTGCATTACAATGAACTCTCGTGAATTAAAAACTGAACAAACCAAAGAAAAGAATGATAGACTTGTATTGACATGGTCATTAAGATCTTGTATGACATTGTTTATCATGTTCTGGCCCATCAAAGAGGTGTCCAACCAACGGCGAAAATAATGGTGACTTTATATTGAGATGCAAAAAAAATATGAAAACAATGTAAGGTGTCAAAGTCAATACTTGTCAAAGTCAAAACACATTTCACTAGAAAGTTGTGGCAGTCTATATCACTTTCATACTCATCATCATGAATCGGACAAATTTGACCTCTCTGGGAATTGAGGTCTTATAAATGTTTTTGATGCGTCTTTTAATTACAAGCTTTAACCAATGCTTGTATATTGCTTACCAATTTAACTATATGAGAACAATGCTTTGGATTTGGGTTGACATGATCAACCATGAATAATAAATAGGCGGAAATACAAGTTTTGCCTTTTACAAGTTATCTACAATACTAGACTAAATCTAGCCTCTCCCGATTTGATCTATAGTAGTGACAAATGTGGAAGAATTAATGATAAGAGAATTTGACAAGATAGAAGTATCACCTATTAAGGCAGGAGTATCACCTAGTAAGGCACGGTGTGGCAACTAGTTAAACCAATGCCAAGACCCACAACCCACAATTATGAACCATGAAAACTGTAATTTATCCATGCAGAGTTTGGTAAGATTTGAAAAATAAATTTTCAATGGAACAATGAGTCTTTCTTATTGCTTTATGCATCTCAAAAATAAAGTCAATCGGATTTCTCTTTTTGGAGTTGTGGCACAAAAAAGTAAACCTACACAATGTGAAGAAAACAAGGAATTGACATTTTCCATGTCAACCTGATACGCTGATTTATCCCCTTTTCCTTTGTTTTCTAGTCATGCATTTTATAGTTGGTGAGAGATGTGAGCTCGTTTATCATGTAGAGATAGGATCCTTTTTCCTGGTTTATGTATCTCAATATATAGTCAGGGCCAATCTCGTTAATGAACGGCAAAAATTGGAAAAAAAAGAGTCTAAAGGATTGTAACGATATCGTTATAAAAAAAATTTAAAAACCACTAATCTCTGCAACACAATTGCTCCACAAACATCAATTTCAGTACAAGGCATTGAAAAACTGATTCGGGATAAAGAACAAAACTAGAACAGGCTTTTTTACCTGACAAATGGGTTGGAAACATGGAGTTAAAGAGGGTAGACTCAAATAGCCTTTATTTCATTTCAAATTGTTAGATAATATGCTTACAAAATTATGGAATGTTTGAAACCCAATAATTATTCTAGCACACGAAGGTCATACACCCTTTACAAGTAGATTGACTTCAAACAGAGAGCAATTCCTCCCTCATACAAATGATATCCGATAAGGACCGCTTGATCTGCTTCCATATGTCGGCTTCAACATTTCAAATCTAAACAACAATGTGGACAAGTTGAAGTTATATCTCATCCCAAAAAAGAGGAAAATGATGATTCATCCTCTTGGAGGTGGATCTCTACATGTCTGTTTATTATGACCACGCTTCTTGCAATGGAAGCATGTTACTTGTTACTTCATTATCCTCTGTTCGTATCCATAACTTGACCATTAGAAGTGACATCAGCCGGAACAATGATAATCCTGCCAAAGCCAGTTCAAGAATCAAAATTGGCAAAGATGCAAATTAAAAGATAGAAAAAGATAATCAATACAGGTGGCACCATTAGAAAGAGGTGTTCCAAGATGATGTTACAATAAGCAATGCACTGCCTCTATAATCACTAAAAAATCAAAGGGTCTTCTCCAGCAGTCTATTGTAATCACTATAACTGAAAACAAATTCAATACTTGTAGTTTAGCAGTCTATTGTCTTGCTCATCTTGTCCCACTCAATCACTAAAGATTCCAATTCAAAGAAGTGAACCATACCTCCAAGACACTATATATATAATTAAGTAGATCTTGCCCCACGCAATCAGTAAAGAAGGATTTATCAGATTAAGGCTCTCCTCTTTGATTGGGTCATCTACAAGTCATGCACTCTATCCACCAAAATAATTGTAAAAAAGATTTTTTTATTAATATGAACTTGGTAGAAAGAAAGAAAAAAAAATCAAAGTGAAGAAGGGAAGATAGCTCCTTTTGGTAGCTCCACTGGTCCTGACACTCGGTCAGTCAACAAGATCAGTCAACAAGAGGGTATAGTTACATAGGAACAACTGAAAAATGAATGGGTAGCTACATGAGTAGTTACATAACCGTCGGTCAAAATTATAACCACGGTCAAAATTAAAGCCAAAATCTCCTAACTTAATATATTATAATGTGGGTTAAAGAAATTTGCAGCTTGTAGTGAGCAAAATGGCGTGTGCATTTAGCAGCTCTCTACAAAATTACAATATATTTTGCTTTGATCGTAGTCGTGTTTTGGGCCGGGTATATATATATACGTAGTCTCAAGTCCAGCCCACCATTTCCCCACTTTCTTCCTCCTCCTCCACATCCCTAATTTCTAAACAGGTCGTCTCAAATCGACTCCAGATTCCAGAACCATACAACAAGAGGGTATAGTTACATAGGAACAACTGAAAAATGAATGGGTAGCTACATGAGTAGTTACATAACCGTCGGTCAAAATTATAACCACGGTCAAAATTAAAGCCAAAATCTCCTAACTTAATATATTATAATGTGGGTTAAAGAAATTTGCAGCTTGCAGTAAGCAAAATGGTGTGTGCATTTAGCAGCTCTCTACAAAATTACAATATATTTTGCTTTGATCGTATTCGTGTTTTGGGCCGGGTATATATATATATACGTAGTCTCAAGTCCAGCCTACCATTTCCCCACTTTCTTCCTCCTCCTCCACATCCCTACTTTTTTATTCTAAACAGGTCGTCTCAAATCGACTCCAGATTCCAGAACCATATCAATCAATTCCTCGAGAAAGCAGAAACCCCAGAAAGAAAGAACGAAAGAGAAAATGGCGACTCTACTTCGCTTCTCTCGCAAAACCCTAGCCCTAAAACCCTCTCCATCTCTCTTCCTCTCACGCCTTCATTTCTCCACAGCAGATCCCAAACCAATGACTCCAGACCCAGATCGCGTGAAATGGGACTACAGAGGCCAGAGGAGGATCATCCCCTTGGGACAGTGGCTCCCCAAGATCGCCGTCGACGCCTACGTGGCTCCCAACGTCGTTCTCGCCGGCCAGGTCACCGTCTACGACGGATCCTCCGTCTGGAACGGCGCCGTTCTTCGCGGCGATCTCAACAAGATCACTGTCGGCTTCTGCTCCAACGTCCAGGAGCGATGCGTCCTCCACGCCGCCTGGTCATCCCCCACTGGTTAGGCATCTCTCTCTGTTTTTTTTTTTTTTTTTTTTGTTCTTCTCAATTTGCTTTCATGATTGATTATCAGCTTCTGTGTTTTTCTTGGATTTGTAGAGGGGCACACTTGTTTCATGTAATTTGGGTTTTAGGAAGTCTAAGAATTGTAGTTCTAAAAGTGGTTCAAATTGAGGAAACAAAGGCGAAGAGCCAAAATTGATTGTCAAATTGTCTCCCCTTTAATGAAAAATGAATCCAAATGAATACCAAGCCATTACCCTAGCAATTCAACTCCTAGGAGAGTAAGTAAGTAAGGGTCCCCTCTGCATTTCCACCTTATATCCTTCACCCCTATGCTCTTTAATGTTCCTTTATTGGAGCCCATTTGAACATGAATTCCTAGGAACCACGCAAACAAACGGCCTAGAATGTTTCTTGATTTGCTCAAATGTATAGTACGATAATTTGTAAGAATTTTAAAATTATAGCACAATGTAGGTTATTATTATTATTATTTAATGGTAATTTTTTTTCTTCACAAGGGTTTAGTGATTTGTCTTACATTTGAGTGAAATGGTCAATAAGAAAGTGAAGAGATCCAAGACGGACGTCATTTGAGACATAACAGTTGAAATTTAAGTCTACATCTTGACAGAACAATTTGAACTAATTTTTCTTAGGTTAATTCATTAAGAATAGCCAATGGCTATTTATAAGAGTACAACCTAAGATATCCACTCAAACTAGTAATTGAGGAAAGTCACAATTTCTAGATGAGGTAAAGGTATGTGTCCAAGATGATCATGCTGAATTGCCGATATATATAACTTGTATTTTTGAACTGAATGGGGAAGAAGCATCAGTCTCCTCTAGGTTGAATTAGGTATTCACCACTTTCATGTCCACCAATTTTCCATCCACTCACCAAATCTTGAATGACACAATGAGTGGGATAAAAAGTGATACTGGAATTAAAAGATTTGGTTTGCTACTCAGATATAACAAGTTTGCAGACAATTTAGGAGCATGGAAAGTAGATGATAAAGAAATGGAAGGTGCTCACTGTTGCAATGTTGAGGCTATGGGTTCGAGTCATGTCATTGGTCAACAAAAATAAAAAATAAAAATGGAAAGCAGATAATAAAGATAATGAAGAAGAAATAGAAGTAATTCCAGTTCCCTCAACATGGGTATGAGAGCCATCAACAATCTTGAATCCTCCACTATAAAAAGGAGATTAAGACACAAAAGAACTCATACCAGTCGTATGATCTGTTCCACCAGCATCAATGATCTGGTATGGACTCATGGTAGAAGGCATGAGATGAGAATGGGTATGTATACCACATACAATGGGAAAAGTTAAAAGGCGTACTGAAAGAACCTTCTTCAAGAGCCATGAGTTGATCACAAAGATCTTCAACTCTTCCTTTTAAAATTCAGCCACCCTGGCCGCCGCCATCACCATCACAAAATAAAACAACAAATCATAGGAGGTTGAGTCCTATTGGTTTTCAGTCCCAATTCGCTTTATTTCTCAATTTTTTGTTGGGAGAAGCTTTGGAAGGCTCCGAGATGCATTTTGCATTGATTTTAGAATATCAAAATCACGGTTTTTAGAAAATCTGAGCATTCAAGATCCGAGGTACCATCAATCCAACTAATTAAGACATAAATGGGGGAGCTTGTTGCTACTTAATTTCATTATTAATTGGTAAAATATGACAAATCTTAGAATTCCTTTTTTTTTTTAATGGTAACTTTGATTAATCAAAAGCTATGCAGTACAAGAGAGAGATACTAACAAGCAAACAAAAAGATACCCAGAACAAAAACCACTGGGAAACAAAGAAAAGCAGCCATGGAAACAAACAACACAAAAAGAAGAGGGGACATAGATAATGAAAGGCGACTTCCCTCCAGCTCATCAAGCTGAGTTCAAAAGGTAAGCACAAAACTCTGAGAGGATGAGGACCCATGAGACAAAGGCGAATCTCATCCTATCAGTCACCTCTGAAATGGTATAGATGATTTGCCTTCAAAACATCTTAGATTCCTTTCCTTCCAACTAACCCAAATGCCGGCCAGGAAAGAGGATTGCCACTTAATCCTTCCTCTCACTGTTCCCACAGCTGACTTCTAGGCAACAGAGAGGTCATTAAGGGAACGAGAGAGAATTCAACGACACTCAAACCAAATAATGACAACGTTCCAAATGGCGTGTGCCGCCAAGCAGTTCAGCAACAAGTGATCAACGGATTCTTCAGCAGAAAGGCAGGGCAAGTGTCAACAACCATCAAACGATGCTGATGAAGATTATCCAGCGTGAGAAAATAATTTTAAATTTTATTTTTTTGCTATTTATTTCATTTTTATGAAGTTTGTTACGCTTAGTAGACTTAATTTGACTTGGCCAAGTCAACTCGACTTGAGGGTGAGAAAGTCACTACACCCCCTGAATCTGAGTTTTAAAACCTTGCTTCAACCTCTTATTTGAGAGTCATGATAGAGCTATGTGAATAACTCATGTCATAGGACTCGTCTTGAGCAAACATAACCGACATAACCAAATACAGCTTCTCTTGGGGATGCTCATGGGCCAGGCCATCAGAGCTTGACCCTAGCCCTAAATTAATTGAAAATAATTTTCTATTTTATTATCATTTGATATTTATTTCCTTTTTTTGTAAAAGTTGTTGGGCTTAGGAGAGAGACAGTTTGATTCGGCTGAGTCAACTCAACTCGAGGTTTACCAAGTCACCAAATTCCCCTGAATCGGAGTTTTATAACCTTGCTTCAACCACATATTTGAGAGTCATAATAGAGCTATGTGGATAACTCATGTCATGGGACTCTTCTTGAGTCCCAATATAGTTTCTGCTAGTGGTGCTTGTGGGCCAAACTTTGAGTAGATTATCTGGGATGAGCTTGTATTAAGTGATAGAAAGCTTGAAGCCTGGCCTGGACCTGCCGAATAAGTAGTACTTGTAGTTTAGTGACTGATTTGTCCAAATAAGTGATGGAAAGCCCGGACAACTGATAGAAAGCTGGGCCCAGGCCGGCCAAATTAACTAAATGGGCTGGCTTGAGCCTGGCATGTTTGAGACAGGCTGGGCTGGGCTTGTGCTGGATACAGACCTGTGTTTCTAAATTCGGGACGAGTTTGGATATCCCTCAGGCTGTCCTGATCCATCCAACCATCAACACTCCAATTAAAACTTCCAAACACTGATACCCGTACCATACTGCAGCGCCAATACCACCACTTTGTTGAACCAATAATTACCATTAATTAAGATCACAATCAAGGTACAAACTCTATTCGTAAGGGTTATTCAACTTTATTCTGCTAGAATGACTTAAAATACATTGTAAGAGATTGCAAACATCTAAAGAAATCCTCCACTGGTGATGGAACAATTTTTAGCAATGATTGAATCTAAATGAAGGCGGCGGCGTTGGCATCACTAGTAAGGCATAGAGGGCGTAGAAACTTCAATAACATTATCGAACCATAATGTGTTTTCATTAGATTTGGCATAAAAAACAATCTCCCAACAATCATGAAATTAGATTAATGGAATTTTCAGATGCTTGCCCATATCCTGAAACCCTGTTTTTCTTCAAGAGAACTGGGAATTTTCACTCTCCAAATGCTCCTAAAAAGAAAGAGCTGAAAATCACATCTGCAATTACCCTGACAATTCACAAGGTGAGGTTATCAACTTGTTTAGATCTAATCGTTCCTTGCTAACGTCAGTGGTATGATAACTGACGACGGCCCTAAACCAGTAACTAGGAAGAACCTTCTGGATTGACATTGGTACCATGTTGATGTAGGCATTTGACAATGGAAAGGAAGGGATAATAGAATACAAGAAAAGAAGGAACAAGAGATAGATGATGGGGAATAAGAAAGGAAGAAACAGGGGGGAAAGGGGAAACATGCTTGCTTTTGCATGCATGACCTCACTAATGTTTTACGGAGAATAGAAAGACTTTAGAGGGATTTCCTTTGGAATGATTGTTGGCAAGAAAAAGTATCATTTGGTAGTTGGTACAATGGGAGAATGTGTGTAAACCACTTTCTCAAGGTAGTCTGGGTATCCGTTCTGTTGAAAAAGTTAATCATGCTTTATTGGGAAAGTGGCTATGGAGAGCGGGTGAATTAGGACAGGGCTTGTGGCAACAAATTATTATTTGTAAATATAAGTTGGGTAATGGTGGTTGGTGTGTTCCAATCCAAGCTAACAGGGTCTCTGGTATATGGAAGTTTGTTTTATGTGTTCAGGTGGAGTTTGCTCATTGGATTCGATACAGGGTCCACGATGGTATTAGAGTCAAATTATGGCAAGATTAATGGTGCAGGCAACTGGTGTTAGCTAATCGATTCCCAAATCTTTTTTTGTTGGATCATAGACAACAAGGTTTTGTTGTTGACAACTTTTCTGAGGAGGTTGGTCAGGTAGTTTGGGACTTTTCTTTTCAAAGAAATCTGACAGATATTGAAATCTCTGACTTTGCTAATTTGTTGGGTATGCTCAATAAGATGCATTTATCAGTTATTCAGTTGATAAATTTGATGAAAGAATCTGGAAACCAGATGTTAAATGGCAATTTTCAGTTAGGTCTTTTTATAAAGTCCTGGATGATAGAAATGAACCAATGGATGGTTGGAACTCTTTTTGGGACCCTTCAGTGCCGCCTAGAGTGTTAACTTTTTGTTGGGTGGCAAGGAAGCATAAGATTTTGATGATTGATAAGTCGACAAAAAGAAATCATGTGACAGTTACTACTTGCCCTATGTGCGTACAAGATGAGGAAACTGCACATCATCTGCCAATCCATTGCCAGTTTTCTTGTAAAGTTTGGAACTTTGTGCTTAACTGCTTTGATATGAAATGGGTTATGCCAGGTGCGGTCAAAGATCTTTTTCTACAATGGTGTTTGGGAAGTAAGGGTCGGAGGGGTAAAATTTTATGGAAATTAGTTTTATATGCTACAGTTTGGAAATTTGGTTGGAAAGAAATAGAAGAGTGTTTAGAAATGTCAGTAAATCTGTTGAGGAGATCACTCAATCCATTGTTTGGAATGTATCAGAGTGAGCATGTATCAGGAAGGAGTTTGGAGGAATCTCTGCGACAGATTTTAATCGATCTTGGGATGCGGTTTTAAAAGGGCATTGGCGTAGAAAAGTAGTTCATAGAGTTGAATGGAAATGCCCTCCTCTTGGAACCTTCAAGTTGAATTTCGACGGTAGTTTTTTAAGGAGTACGCATCAAGGAGGTATTGGAGGTGTGATCAGAAATTGGTTTGGAAATGTTGTTAGAAGCTTCTCTAGGCCTGTGAATGCTCTCGATGCTAACGAATTTGAAGTGTATGCTCTTCTTATTGGGTGTCATGAATTGGAAAAGATAGGTGGCTCATATCCTATTATAGAAGGAGATTCTTTTTCAACAATTCAACGGGCTTCTGGAAAGGCTATTTATCCATGGCAGATTGCGGATTGGGTAGAGGAGGTGCAAGATATTTCTAAAAAGATTGGTGCTTCTTTTCGTCACACCTTACGGGAAGCTAACTCAATGGAGGATGGTCTTGCTAGGGAAGGACTTTCTCAATCTTCTATCATTTTTTATGTATAATTTGTTTTAGTTGCTTTTTTCTTTGTTGTTCGGTAGTTGTTTTTTTTTTTGTTTGGTGGAATAAAATTTAACCATTATATATATATATATAAAAAAACTAAATTCTAGATGCAGATATGCTTCTACAACCTTGACATGACTTGTAATAAATCCACCAAGCTGCAAACAACTTCATTGTTTTTGCCAATACCCATTTTCTGAGGTAAATGAGCAATGGATCGAGATGTGAACATTTTTTGCATTCCTCTAAACACAAAATGCCGTCCTTTATTATGATACGCTTCCAGTTGCAAAGATGATCTACTCCAGGATCTTATCAAGAAAATTTCCCAACAGAGTGTAATATCCTGAGGGGGCCCTTAATCCTTCCAAGATATGAAAATCCTCCTTTCTGTAATCTCAATTCTTAAATGGTAATCTAGATACTTATTTGGAAAACTTTTAAGACAGTCAAACCTCTGTGTATGGTGATGTTTTATTAAAGCCGGTAGAAAGATGGCATCCAACGCAGACATCTGTAAGATTTCTTTGAAATGGCAACCAAAGAATTTCTCCAAGCCATTTTGATTAAAAAGGGGTGAATATGAGGATTTCTTGGGAGGTCGCCCATCTAGTATTACTCTCTCTTATGTTTTACGTCAGAGTTCTGATGAGATCCGATGCATTAGTGCTGGTTTTATCACACTTTTTTTCTTTAGAAATTTATAGAGTTATGAAATATGGCTATTTACATTGCTTCCTTTGGAAAGTAATGAAACTACTATAATTGTATGAAATAATGACTTTGTACATGAGGATATGCTTTATCCTACAATTTTGTGCAATATCCATGAAACGTCATATCGAAGGTACGCTAGGCTTATACAAGTATTTGCATCATTGGTTATATGATGGGCTCAATTGTTGTCTAAACATGTAGCAATATAGATAGAATATTCTTAAGAGTCCACTACTTGGTTATTAAACAATGACAAGCCATAGGTTTTATACAACCATTTTGTGTTGACAAAACTGCATGGTGAGAACCATTTTGAGTTACAGGAAAGGATAGAATTTGCAATGAGTACATATGAGAAAACTAAGGATAGCAACTATAGAAACACTCGAGGATTATCGCTTGAGGGTTATATTTCAGGGAACTAACAGAAGGGGGAGACTAACATAGATCTTAGGTGAAGCAGTGAAAAGAAATATTTGTGAGTTAATAAAGAGCATGGCTTCCAATGGGGATCAAATGGAGGGGCAAATATCATGAAGGAACCTCTGATTAGATGGGTTAAGGTGATGGTGATGGTGATGTGGATCATGACAGATCTATAATAGATAATTGACACATCTGAGGAAATCATAACTAGCGCATAACAAATATTAATTAGCAAAGACCCCTCTTTTATTGTCTGTTATAAGAAGCTAGTGAGATTTCACTATCAACTCTGGTGCGCTAATTCACGCACATGCACACACAAACAAGTGTACACACATAGAGTGGGACAATCGTCTTCAAGTTCTCCATCTTGAATCATTATTCAGGAGGTTTCCCAACGAGTCTTCACACATGGGAGAGAGATTCTTAAATTTACAATAGGCAATGCATAACAGAGAAGATTTCTTTAAATTGTGTGAAAATATATGAATTTACATCCTTATATAGACCACTTTGGCCCAATGAGTCTTCACACATGGAAAAGAGATTCTTAAAACCCACAACAGTTAATGCATAAAAGAGAAAATTTCATTCAATTGTGTGAAAATATAAGAAGTTACATTCTGTATACAAAGGAATTCTTTACCACATCTTTTAGGAAGACTAAAATTCATTTATAGATAACATCATGTGAATAAATGGGCTATAACTTACTTTCTTTGCTAGAGGGGATTTATCTTTCTGTAGGAAGAAGGGATGAAAGATTATGCCTGATGCTAAGGGTCAATTTTTGGTTAAGTCTTTCTTGACTGGTGCTGATGTTAGGATGGTTGATTGGAGGCATTTTTGGAATTCTTACGTTCCACCAAGAGTTCTGGCTTTTCGTTGGGTGGCAAGTTTGCAGAAGATTCTTACTATGGATCAAGTGAGAAGGAAAAACTATGTCATTGTAAACAAATGCCCTTTGTGTTTAAATGAGGAGGAAACAACTTATCATTTGTTTTTTCATTCCAAGTATGCGCATAAAGTGTGGGTTTCAATTATTGATATGTTTGACATGAGTTGGGCTATGCCTTGTACTGTTATGGAACTTTTCCAACTGTGGAAATATAGGGCTAGTTCAATCCAAGGTCGTATATTATGACAGTTGTCTCTTTATGCTGGTATATGGAAGATTTGGTTGGAGAGATAATAAAATTTCAGAAATAAAAGCAAATCTGCTGATGAGATCGTTTGGTCAATTGTTTGGAATATTTTGGAGTGAGCTAGTAAAAAGTTAGAATTTGTAGGAGTTTCTTTGGAAGATTTGAATAGATCTTGGGCAGCCAATTTAATAGAAGATGTCACCCTAAGATTGTGCAAAGAATCAAGTGGAACCATGAACCATCCACCAGCAGGTCTCCTCAAGTTGAGTTTTGATGGCAGCTTCTTCAAGCATATCCATTTGGGAGGGATTGGAGGTGTTATTCTGGACTCTTCAGGGGTGGTTTTGAAAAAAAAAAAAAAAATTGGTCTAGTAAGCTCATCAAATTCGAATGGTGCTGAAGTCTTGTTGGATGCTGTGAGTTGCGTAAGTTGGGAGGCTACAAAGCAATAATTGAAGGTTACTCATTTTCAGCAATTCAATAGGGCCCAGGAAAAAAATCTCCTTCCCCATGGAGATTGGCAGATCTAGTAGAGGAGGCGGTGCAACATATCTCCACTCAGTTAGGGGCTTCTTTTAATCACATTCTGTGTGAAGCTAATGATATGCTGGATGGTCTAGATGAGGGAAGGTGTTCTTCGGTTAAATATTTCTTTTGATGTTTAGATATTTTGTTTCTATTTCTTTAGCCCATTTCCTGTTTCATTTTGTTCTTTTCTTTAATAAAATTTACCGTTGTAAAAAACAAAACACTTCAAATCATGTCAGAACTGCAAAATCTTTGGTTCATTGCAGACGTAATTAAGTAATTCATGAGATACACCTAGTTTCATGTAATTCACACATCATTTGGCTCATGAATATGCCCATCTCTAAAGAAAAAAAAGGCCCCCTCCTTGAATTTTATGGCACACACTATGACAATGTGGTTGTTTGCATGCAGGAACGTGCGCATGAGAAATTCCCCATTTATATATATATCTATATAGATAATGCCATATATTTATATATGTTACTGGCTTCTTTCAGAATTGCAAAAAATGCCCTGATCTATGAATTTATAACATAGAGCCTGCTGTTTATTGAATTACAAATAGTCCCTGATTGATTTAGAAGAGTAAGTATTATAACACTCCTTAATTTTGGGAACTTTATTGCAATTGATTAGGATCTCTAGATGGGGACATCAGCTTCAGTTTGATGTTGAAATCAGGTTTTCAAGGCGAAAGTTTTAGGAATTTGATTGGTGTTTGCTTTGGCTCTTTATGGGGTAGAAAATTGTGGGTCTGGATTTTGATGGACTAATCTTGGGGTGATTTTGAAGTAGTGAAATTGG
Organism: Litsea cubeba; assembly: GCA_012931725.1. Lineage (NCBI taxonomy): Eukaryota > Viridiplantae > Streptophyta > Magnoliopsida > Laurales > Lauraceae > Litsea > Litsea cubeba. The sequence continues at coordinate 12,844 of WHSA01001031.1, forward strand.
GAATATTGGGGAAATTTAGTATTCGAAAAAAAGAGAAAAATATTGAGGAAGTTTCTTGATTGGTTTCTTGATTCTCGTTGTGTAAGGGGTTCTTCGTAAGGGTTCCTCTAGGGATGATTAATAGAATTTGTGGGTTTTATCCCTTTTAAGTTGTGTCCTCGTTGTGAAAGCCTTTGTGGAGATGTAGTATCATGATTTAGCACTTCTCATGCAAGCCCTAACCCTCGGGCCTGCATGATGGAATACCGATAAAAAAGATTCTCTATTGATGGAATCTTGCTAGGTTTTTGGGATTTCTTGATTTTTTCTGACTTGATGGGGCTCTATGGCTTGGGGAGTTGAGGGTGAAAAGCTGAGTATTTAGGTCCTGTTTGGTTGCATGGAATTGAATTCCTGAGTATTTATGGAAAAACAGGTTTCAACATAAGGCTTATTAAAGAGGTTAGGGAAGAAGGATATAAGGTGGATATGTCCATGCAACCCTTGCTTTCCTAGAATTTTATGTACTATGGTGATGGCTGGTTATTCTTTTATCATCTCCCTTTAATTCAGTTTCCATTAAAGGGTTGAATGGATCTTCACCTTTGTTTCTCCAATTTTACCACTTGTAGGAAATTTCTTAGAATTCCTAGGAATCCATTCCATGAAAAAAATAGACCATTAGGGATTTAATCTTTGGGAAATGGGAAATTTCATCTTTGGGACATTGGATAGGGGTAAATTAGGGAAGGCTCGGGCTTCTGTTTTTAGGGTCAATTGGGGTGAAGGGAATTTGGAGCTTTTGGGTGGAGACTGGGAGCAATTTGGTTGCAATACAAAAAGAAAATAGCAGCAAGAACAGTTGTAATATGGAAAAGAAAGTGCTTGAAACCGAAACTTCTAGAAACCTGAAACTCACAATTTTTATTTATATATATATGTATATATTTTATTTTAACTTTTAAGTGGTGATACCTTACTAAAAATCTTTAAGAAAATCAATACTAAGAAAACTTGCTCAAATTGAAAGATTTGGGCAATTTGGGTGTGAGAATATCCTTTGAAACGATATTCCCATATTTCATTTCATGCACATTAGATTTTGTGCATTCAAGTGAACTGTGAGCCCCTCAATCCTCAGGCTGGCTGGTTGACTAGTGGACCTTGGACTTCGACTTGGATTGAGCCTGAAGTTGGGCTGCACTTCCTAAGTGGTTATGGAATGTAGTTCGCATCTTCATATGTGTTCTAGACTATACCCATCTTCTCCAGTAAACAAATCTTTTTCCAGCAAACCTTTCGAGCTTCAACTTTCCAGGGAGCACTTGACAGGGATCATCTGTCATAATATCATACTAAAAGTAGGCTTTGGAGTGCATTGAGCTGATCTAGATAGGTGCTTCAATCTTCCACTCCTCCCATAATTTGGTGGTGCTGATGAAAAACTTGTAAGATACTTTTTTTTAGCACTTTCAGTTTGTTTATATTGCATGAATGGATAATCTTTTTAAGTCATGAAAGTTAGGGTGGTTCCAAGGTGCTTGACAATTGACGTTATTTACGTAAATTCGCTGATGTTTTTCTGGATGGAGTTGGATCAGTTCAGCAACTTTCAAAATAAAATTGACTGGCAGAATGATCCTTGCTGGTTCTGAAGAACAAGATTAATTGATTATTCATATTGTTCAAAAATTTGGTGACTCAAGAAGCTCAACTGATTTGAGGCAATCAAGTTGAATTTACTGGATTGATTTGAGTCTGCATGTTATTGTTGTCTTACAACTTTTAAGCCAGGACAGAGAAAACACATAGGTCACAATGTCAGTGTTAGTTTTCACATATTTCCTTTTCCATTGATGATGTTGCTTTAGTAATGGCCATTATTCATCCTTATATATCAATTAAAGTATTGAGTTGCCTTTCCTTGAGTCCTATTTTTGGCGGCATTTGAAACTTGGACTTCGAAGTAGTTTTCAAATTTTTGGACGTAAGGCTCTGAACATTAGAGTGTGCTCACATCGAATGGTGCAAGTCAGGACCATGGTTTGGTTTTGTTATTGATCTGATGGGACCTACCTTGCATCCAGGAGGTCACAGTTGTGCTGTATTTGAAGGTTCCATTTGCATCTCTGCTATTTTAAGGCTCAGCTGACGTGTTCCTAGTGTAATGTTTTCAGTATCAACTGAGTGTTATTTGGTAGCTCATCTCTTGTTTGCACTTTTCTGCCAGGACTTCCAGCGGAGACATCCATTGAGAGGTTTGTGACGGTTGGGGCTTACAGTCTCCTGCGATCCTGCACCATTGAGCCAGAGTGTATCATCGGTCAGCACTCCATCCTTATGGAAGGTTCATTGGTGGAAACCCACTCCATCCTTGAAGCTGGGTCTGTAGTTCCCCCGGGCTATATGATCCCAACTGGTGAACTCTGGGCTGGTAATCCAGCTAGGTTTGTTCGTAGTTTGACCTACGATGAGATCACAGAGATACCCAAACTTGCTGTTGCAATTAATGATCTCAGTCGCAGCCATTTCAATGAGTTCCTCCCATACTCCACTGTGTATTTGGAGGTAGAGAAGATGAAGAAGTCTCTTGGAATTCCTCTTTAAGTTCATTTTGTGTACCTTTTACTCATTTGGGAGGTGTCCGAAGAAATAAGAAGCCCCCAAGACTTTCAGTGGATGGAATTCTTGTCAGATATATGTTTCGGGTTTTCTTTTTTGGGTAATTTTCTGCAGTAAGTAAGATTCCATTGCTTGTACTTTTTTTTAGTGCGCAGAAAATATCCTCCACTCGTATCATTTAATCTCAGGTAACGCACAAAGAGCTGGGTAATTTGATTATAAATTGTACTGCTGCTAACATATTTATTCCTGGGATGCAAGTGGTGATGATGGGATGGCCTAAATTGTCTTTTGCACTGGTAACCTTCAGAATCTGCTTGAATATGGATAAATGGTGTAAGCTTACAAAAAAACCATTGATTGAAAGGTTGGGAATGAGATTGCCTCTCAAGGAGATTTTTGGTTTGGATTCATTGGGTAGTTTTGTTAGTTTGCTACTGACATTTCTTTAATTGGATCTACATAATACATAGGATAGATTTGAATAACACATGTAACATCTGATATTTAAATGCATACCCGACTCCATTGCATACCTGAGTAATGGTGCCAGTTGAAGAGGTGGGATCGGGTGGCGAGTATATATTGATCCCAAGGAGGGTCTTGTAGGCCTTAAGAGGCTGGACCTCTCCTTAAAAAGACTTGTATGGATGTGCTTGTGTATATGGTTATAATCTCCGGAGCTATGTCGCGCATCGAGATGCATGCTCTCTGTCAGGCTGCTCTAGCACTAATGGATTGGTGCAGGTTTAGTTGCATTTCAGATCCAAAGAGATGCACTAATATCCTTATATAGACCATATAAAATGAACGAAAGTTTTGATATAAGATCCGAAGTTGGGGGTTGTTCCTAGCCATAAGAAGGATCTTTTATCTAAGATGTGGGAGAGAGAGAGAGAGAGATGTGGGCCCATGCCAATCTAAATCTCTTTGCAAACGGGTCAGGTTTGGAGGGAACCATGTTGTATCCAAATCCAAATCCAAATCCAAATCCATTTTGTAAAAGATGGATCCGGATCGGGATCCAAATCCGATTCAGAGACGGCGAATTTGATGGTTCAGGATCCCGTCCCAATTGCAGTTAAAAGTTTCTGGACTCGGTTTTAGTTTCAAATGCAGTTAAAGGCTTTGGGTCCAAATTTCTAACAATTATGTAGTTCTGATAGCTGATTTAACGTAATTGGAATAAGGCTTTGATGATCATGAATTCTTTTTTATTATTATCACTAAGAAAGAAGCAGTAGACCAATTTAATATAATAAGTCCCTCCTTTGTATTGATAATCCATACATTTAGTCTAGACTGTAATGAACCCAAGAAGAATAGAATGCATTAATCAACAATCAATTTGCTTGATTGCCTTCCAAAGTCCAACTACGTTAATAGTAATAAGAAAAATGATATGGAAGGAAAAAAAAAAAACTTTTTGGTTGGAATGGAAGGAATTTGTTTACTATGCCCATATCCAGCTCAATTTAAATTTTGAAAAAAGGAAAACAGGTGACAAAATACACAAAACCTCAAGAGCTTATAGGCCTTTCAAGTCTTAAAACGACTAGTATGTCCTTATTTGAAAGATAAGTTAGGTTTCGGGTCATTAGGCTGGAACTTGTATGGATCTGGATTCGGGCTCGATTTCTATCTGTATCCGAAAAAGGTTTCCAATCTGGATCCAATTATATCTATCTAAACCAAAATTGAGTTTCAGACTTGATTTATTCGGATAACAGGTACCAGAGGATCAAAGATCCATTAGCAACCCTAATTCAGACCTATTGGTATGGAATGCAAATTATCGACCTCACTGCATCATCGGAATCTCTTAATCCATGGCTTGGCTACATTGGAGAACACACTCACTCTTGCTCACATATCTATATCCCAACCAGCTGAGCTACAGCTTGGGGCCCTATGGCCCTCAAGTTTAATAATTTTTAAAGACAAATAATTTTTAGACTTAAATTGAATAATGACCAACGACAAATCATTTTTAGATTTAAATCGAATAATGACCAATGGTTAGAAGAGTATCCAATGATCATTGGTTTGCATCAGGGGTCAGTCCTAAGCCCTTATTTCTTTGTACTGATGATGAATGTGTTAACTGCTCATATTCAAGAAGAGGTACATTGGTGCATGTTATTTGTAGATGATTGTGTTGGTAGATGAATTAGGAAATGGTGTGAATGCAAAACTCGAGAGATGGCGGAAGGCTTTAGAATCCAAAAACTTTAGTATATGAATTGTAACTTCAATGGGCATATCGAAAGAGCTGAAACAACTATGAGAATTGAAGAACATGAGATACCACAAAGTGATTATTTACTCTACCTTGACTCTATAATTAGTAATGATGGGGAGATTGATGAAGATGTCGAACATATGATAAAAGCGGGATGGTTGAAGTGGAGACTTGCTTTTAAAGTTTTTTGTGATCGACAAATGCCAAAAAGATTTAAAGCAAAATTAAATAGGATAGCGATTAGACCGGTTACGACCTATGGAGCAGAATGTTGGCCAATCAAGAAGCATCATATGTACAAAATGGATGTAGCAAATATGAGAACGTTGATGTGGATGTGTGGTAAAACTAGAAACGATAAAATTAGAAATGAGTGCTTTTGAGAGCATTTAAGAGTAGCAACAATAGGGGATAATATTAGAGAAACTCGTTTGATATGGTTTGGGCATGTACAATGTATGCCGGTAACAACGCCGGTAAAAAAAAGTTTGACCATAAAGGTTGTTTGCCCACTAAGGGAAAGGGGTAGGCCAAAGAGGAGGTGGATGAGTGTGGTAAAAATAGATATAAGGAAGTGTAACTTATTTGAAAATTTGGCTCAATATAGATCGGAATTGAGAAACATAATTCGTGTAGTCAACCCGAATATAGTTGAGCCAAGACTTTGACGATGAGGGCGGTGGGTAGTATCAAATTTTCAAATTTACGCTTTATGACAATTCAACAGAGATTCATAGAAGGAGCCGCATGTAAAAAAAAAACGTAAGACATTTGGATGGTACTCTTCTTAATATTCTGCTGTATATAAACATTTGTTTTGATCAAACGGCTGCCTGTTCTTAGGGTTTTCAGCCAGTGGATGGCATTGTGCCCCGCCAGTTATAAAGTGTGAAAATTTCATATGCGGATGTTCTTTTTGATCCGTCCGTCAAAAAGGTAGTACGGCGCCCAGGACCCTCCTAAATTCACGGCAGGCTAGGAGAAAGTTCCCCTGGTCAGAAAGTTCATTGTTTGGGGGGGGGGGGGGGGGGGGTGGATTGGATTTTTTTTTTTAGAGGAATTTACCTGGTAGAGCCCCCTAGGATCCTATACCACTTCAGAGGTGTTGTATTTACCATGGACACGGATAAGGCTCTACATGTCCGTGTTTTTTTTTTTTTTTTTTTGTCGTTTAGCGAATGGTCGATATCGACCACTTTTATGGTCGATATCGACCATTCTGCGGGAATCCAAAAAAAAAACTGGGTTTTTCAGGATGAAGAAGAGGGGAGGAGGAGGAGGGAGGAGATGGGATGAAGAAGGAGGAGAGGGGAAGGAAGAGGGAGCATACAGTACCCCACAAGGCTCAAGCACCTGTACAAATCCAAATTCCCATTCCTCCCAGCAAGCATATTGAAAACAACATACAAGAAGAGGGCCGAGACCGTCACCCAACCCAAGATGATGCCGAAATGGAGTCTTGCGCCAGATCTGGCTCGTGTTGATGCCTAGCTCTTCGAGGAGAGGAAGCTCGTCGTCGAAGCAGCCGCCTCAGTCGCCGCCGATGGTGCCGCTGGCGAAGACGAGGGTGGAGAAGGAGGTGGAGGCGGCGGCGGAATTGACGTCGAAGGACATGAAGGGGCGGTTGGTGTTCGTGGGGCGGAGCGGCTGAAACGGCGCCGTCGGGAGGCGGCGCGTCTGCGGGCCTCTGCCAGGGCCCTCTCCTCCCTCCCCTCCCTCCTCCTCCTCCTCCTCCTCCTCCTCCCCTCTTCTCCATCCTGAAAAACCCAATTTTTTTTTGGGTTCCCGCAGAATGGTCGATATCGACCACTTTTATTGTCGATATCGACAACATAACTGAAACAAAAAAAATACAGTCATTGTCAGTTTCGACCACTTTTATTGTCGATATCGACAACATAACTGAAACAAAAAAAATGCAGTCATTGTCAGTATCGACCACTTTTATTGTCGATATCGACCACTGTAAAACAAATGGAAAAAAAAAAGGATGATGGCAAAGATCAGTGCTTCGTTCGGGGATACAAAACCTGTTTTTGTTTTCTATTTAGTTTTGATTTAGAGAGTAAATTTGAATGGTGAACAGCAGCAGCAATCAAGAGAGAAAAATCTCATCTCCTCCCTCCTCCTCCTCCCCTCTTCTTCATCCTGAAAAACCCAGTTTTTCTTTTGGATTCCCGCAGAATGGTCGATATCGACCATAAAAGTGGTCGATATCGACCATTCGCTAAACGACAAAAAAAAAAAACGGACATGTAGAGCCTTATCCGTGTCCATGGTAAATACAACACCTCTGAAGTGGTATAGGATCCTAGAGGGCTCTACCAGGTAAATTCCTCTTTTTTTTATATAAAAGGTGCCACTCCCAGTTGGGCACACTACAGTGTGTATAAAAACCATGGAATACGTTGAATTGAATAATCTACATGAGATATACTTATGTAAAAATTTTCATCTCCATTAGATTATACTAATTCCTTTATCCATGGCTCTAATATTTAATAATTTTTAGCATCATTTTTTTGTGATTTCAATCCAATCCAAATTTGGGCTTTATACCAATTTACGAAATAGTGAGCGTGAAATGATTGAATTGAGTCCCTTAAAACATAGAGACAAAAAGGGTGAGTCTTTTTTAAAATTCCACCTAAAAATATTCCATTCCATCTGTCCTACCCTTAATTACAGGAAAGCATCAAAGTTTGGCCCCACAAGCCTGGAACTCATATGCAGAATGTGCTGTCCGCTTACCGGTGAAAATTCTTTCCGGTCATGAGCACAGTGTGCTGTCTGCTTATGGAGTTCTCGGACGATTGGGATACCTCACTAGAGCTTTTTGTTTTTTCTTTTTTCCCTGCCCTTTGCTGCTAGAAGACTACTTATTTGCACAGCCTTGAATTAGAGAGAAGCATCCAATAAGAAAATCAAAATATCAAGTGAGCCCCATAGGGCAGTCACCCTCCCTCTGATCATTTCCTTTTCCTTTGTTGTTTAACCTCACCCAAAGGGGCTGCAGGAGAGCCCACACACTTGGAAAAAGAGCCTAATACACACCTAGGGAGAGAGCCCGCACAAATGAAAAGAGAGCATGCACCTTCCCCCTTATTTGGGTCAGTGGGACCCGTGCACTTTAAAAATAGGTGCCAGCGCCCATGTCAAAAACATGGGTGGGGCCCACCTTTGGAAAATTCAAACCGCTCCACAGCCCTAAGACCCATTGTATGGTTTGTATTCGAATATTCAAAGTCTATTTTAGTGGGCCAACCGATGGATTGATCACCAAGTTTCACACATAAAAAGCTCCTTCCATTTTTTTTCCCATTAAAAATAGAAAAGTAAAGAAAGTCAATCACATATTCCAAGCTTAGTTGATCCAATGGTGGCCATGCCACTAATTTGAATAATAATTTAGCATTTGATCATTACAATGATACTAGAGCTAATAAGAGGTTTGGATTTTCCAAAGGTGTGCCCCAGCCTTAAGGTGAGATGGCCCACCTAGATAAGTGCCAACCATGAAGGGATGACGGGATTGAAAGATCAGGTATGTGCAAGAAACATGATTGGCGCTGACGTGGCATTACTGTTGACGTGGTGCAAATCACGTTCCAGTCTTGGTGCTTAATTATACGGCGAGACCCACTCTGTTTGGGACAATATATTAGTAGTAAAGGGGATGACATTCATCTTGAACGGTTTGAATTATCTATTCGTGGACCTTGAGATGGAGTTCCAAAAAAGTGCTACATAGTTGCTTTGTAACAGTCAAGGATCCGAACTCATGTCCAAGGCTCTATGCATCTTTTTAATCTAATGAAGATTGCTGATGACCCTATTAAGAGGTGGAACACTGGTTGGGTCGAGCTAAACGGGTCAAATCGGTTTAATAAACAGGTTGGATACTCCTAACCTGCACCCGCTGCACGTCAACCCAACCCGACCCACCTGGTTAACCTGCATAACCTACATCAAAACCTAATTTTTTTTAACAAGAGTCCTTTACCTAAATTTTAAATTACACCCAAATCGATAAGTTAATTCGTAAAAATGAGATTAAATATAAATGAACAATCCTTAACTTTCTAAATCCTGTTGACTCAATTTAAAACCTATAATGATAGGCAATATGGACAAGCTCTGTGTGAGTTATAATAAGCCTAACGTTGATTTGTTTCATATAGAATCTTAAACCAAACCTAGTCTCAACCGATATTGTGTTGGGAATTTAGTCTCAACCCTAGATCATGATCCCACTATTGGCTTTTTCACTTGTTTTTTTTGCAACTTAAGGAGAAAATAATGTGAAAACTAACATGAACTCAGCGATTACTTGATTATTTATGTTGTTCATGTCATATCCATTTCTTCATCTCCACCATCCTCCTAAGAGGAAAGAGCACACAGAAATGTTCTTAAATAAGCTAACAAAGGGCATACTTGAGAAAAAAAGAAAGAGAATTAATTATTTTATACCTTAAGTATGGTATATATATTTTAGGGAAATTTTCAAAATAGGGCTTAAATTTTTCCTAGATTTCAAAATAGGACAAAAAAAAAAAAAACTTACATTTCAAAACAGGACTTAAGTTTTCCATTTAACTTAAAAATAAGGAGATCTGGCGAAATAAGAGTTTCCAGTGACTTTTTCTATCTATTTTCTTCAAAATACCAAAAATACCCTTTTGGCCCTTGTCTCCTTTGAGGATCCACAATCCTCCTTCCATGTATGGCAACAGCCGCCCCGTCCTCCCATACCACGTCAAGGGGGATCGGGAAGGCCCCAACAAAATTAATCCACAAAGTCAAAGTCATCATCCAAAGGACTTTGCAATCCAATGTCAAGTGCTCGTAACCCAAGAATCCAATGTCTTCATTAAGTCTACTCTGAGCTGAATCATGTTATTTTCATTTGGAGTTGGAAGCTAAATCGTTCAACTCCCTCACTCATTTCCTCCCTTGTCTATATAATTTTGTTTTATCAATAAATACATGGCCATATCTAAGAAAAAGCAAGAAAGTTGATAGGCTTTATTTTCTACTACTTTCATTTCTTCTTCTCGTCCCAATGACTTCTTTTCCCAAGCGGTGGAGCTAGGTAATGACGATCCACTTTTGGCCAGATGTCCATTGTGATGTTATCTAATTCTCCGATCGTATTAGCTTACAAAATGAATGGGTTGATGTTCGAACACAGAGAGAAGCCTTGAAACAAAAAAAATAAGAGAGAGATCCGGTCTCAATGCCTGCAAAGACGAGAGAAGGGTGGGCCTCTTAACATTGAAGAGAGAAGTCCACCTCCGCCAAACAGCAGTCTAGATCAGAACACGTCTCGCCGAATCACCATCACTGCCGAAAACTGTTGTCCAGCAGCCAATCTTCGTTGCCAGGACACGTGTAGAGATCGGAGGAGAAAGGAGACAGAAGGGGTTATCTCTGATTTCAGACTTGAAAATACCTTTCCACTTGTCCCCGTCGCCGGAGAAGGAAGGGCAAAGCCCTTTATTTGTGTTGCAAACAAAGAAGAGAAGACTTGTGACCATCGATGGGAGCGGATCCATCCTCAATCGCCCCCTAACTCGTCCCAAATCGGCTCTACCGCCGCTATGTGACCCAAGGAGGCAAGAGGGAAGATCGTCGATCCTGAACAGAGAGAAAGGCTATAGGGTAGTTTTGGTATTTAAAGAAAATGGACCGAAAAAGTCACCAGAACGCTTATGTCCTTATTTGAAGAGTGGGTAAATAGAAAACTTAATTTTTTTTGTCCTGATTTGAAATCCGGGAAAAAGTTAAGTCCTATTTTAAAAATTTTCCTATATTTTAAATAGCGACTATAGAAATAGAGTAACAAAACTAATAGAAATAAGATAAAGCTTTCATTAAAAAGAAAAAAAAAAACCATCATATCAAAATAAAAAGTTACACACAATGGAATTAAGCATTGAGTATAAGTTTTAGTTGCAAGCAAAAAAAAATAAAAAAAACGGGTTACGTGGGTTAAACGGATTGACCCTATATTATGTGGGTCAGGTCAAGTTGTCTTTTTTTCCGGCTCTGGTCTAGATTCATGAGTATCCCAATGATTTTGAATGTGATCTACTTATGAATATTTAAATCGCTAAATATAAATGTTGGCCCCTCTTTATTTCAATAGGAGTTTGGCTTACCGTCAAATTGATTACTATAAAATAATTAATTAATTTTATTAATTTTAAATCACATATTTCATAAGTGATCAATCTGATGGTAGACCAAACTCGTATTATAGTTAGTTTTGGAGAAAACCTCGAAGAAAGGGGCATTTACTCTAAGCCCTTTAGAATTTAGGTCCTTGTAAGTAGGGTACATTGAGAAGCCTCAACAAATTTTTCATGAGTTTGGACTTAAAATAAAAACTCTAATTTTTAAAATCTAGTTTATAATTATTACTATATTTGGTTAAGTTTAAAGAAAAGAAAACTCTTAATTCATGAGGTATTTAGGCCCACCTTTAAGAATTGTAATAATTGGGCCCACTTTTTAAAAATTACAATGTAGAACCCTCCATTTGTATCATTTTTGGAAATTTATGATGTCATTTTCATCCAAAATTTTGCACTAATCACGTCCATCTCCTTTAGCCAAAAAAGCAGGTTCCCTTCACTTTTTTCTTTTTTCTTTTTTTCTTTTTTTTTTTCCAGAGGCAAAAATCTCTAATTTATAAATAAGCTCTAAAACTACATGCATGCTCAAATAAGCTCTAATGCATCAATCAAGAGCTTATTTCTTACAGCGCTGCCCACCCCTTGAGCCCTTTAGAATTTAGGTCTTCGTAAGTAGGGTACATTTAGAAGCCTCAACAAATTTTTCACGAGTTTGGACTTAAAATAAAAACTCTAATTTTTAAGATCTAGTTTATAATTATTACTATATTTGGTTAAGTTTGAAGAAAAGAAAACTCTTAATTCATGAGGTATTTAGGCCCACCTTTAAGAATTGTAATAATTGGGCCCACTTTTTAAAATTACAATGTAGAACCCTCTATTTGTATCATTTTTAGAAATTTATGATGTCATTTTCATCCAAAAATTTGCACTAATCACGTCCATCTCCTTTAGCCAAAAAAGCAGGTTCCATTCACTTTTTTTTTTTTTCAGAGGCAAAAATCTCTAATTTATAAATACGCTCTAAAACTACATGCATGCTCAAATAAGCTCTAATGCATCAATCAAGAGCTTATTTCTTACAGCGCCGCCCTCCCCTTGAGCCCTTTAGAATTTAGGTCCTCGTAAGTAGGGTACATTGAGAAGCCTCAACAATTTTTTCATGAGTTTGGACTTAAAATAAAAAATCTAATTTTTAAAATCTAGTTTATAATTATTACTATATTTGGTTAAGTTTAAAGAAAAGAAAACTATTAATTCATGAGGTATTTAGGCCCACCTTTAAGAATTGTAATAATTGGGCCCACTTTTTAAAAATTACAATGTAGAACCCTCCATTTGTATCATTTTTGGAAATTTATGCCGTCATTTTCATCCAAAAATTTGCACTAATCACGTCCATCTCCTTTATCCAAAAAAGCAGGTTCCCTTCACTTTGTTTTTTTCTTCGGAGGCAAAAATCTCTAATTTATAAATAAGCTCTAAAACTACATGTTCAAATAAGCTCTAATGCATCAATCAAGAGCTTATTTCTTACCCCCACCTCACACACACACACACAAGTGTCTGAATAGTAAAATAACATATTTGGAGAGTCTGTGGGATCAATTATCCCTATGACATAAAAGAAAAACATTAAAATCTATCATTCTTTAAATAAAAAAAAAACTTATTAGACCTTGTTTATTTTATTTTAATTTTTTTGCTCCATTGGCCCAGTGGCCAGGACATAGAAGGTAAATGGCTCCCACCAGTTTTGCGGGTGCCTTATCTATGAGGCCAGCCCTCTATTCCCCGTTGGCTGTCTAATTCCAAGCTAATAATTGGAACGACAGTATATAAGAAATCAAGTGTCTATGAATAGCTGTCAACCTAATTAATCTGATCTTTTTTATTGGATAAATATAAATACTAAGATATTTTCAGATTTGATAAAACATGACCGATTAGATTAACTATTACAAGTGGCACATTCTAAAAGAGTCCTGGAGTAATGTAATATTCCTGCAGCACAATGATGTGGATCCTTTGTTTCCTATCCAATACCACCAAGGAAGCAGCATCAGCCAACATAAAATGTTCTGAATAAAGTAGTGCCAGTGGCTTATAATGACACTGTTGCTGTATTATATTTGAAGCTGTGGTTTGGCACATGTGTTGGGAAATGTGGGGGCACTGTACTAGAAATGGGCTAGTAATAATGAAGAAAATGAGGTGGTACTTGGTAGGGATGCCTCAACTGAGTTGATGTAGTAAGTCGCCCCTCCATCAATGCTGAAGGAAAATGGATGGTGGAGGCCAGAAATAGGCCTTCCAATTCCATCCATGATGAAGAAAATGTGGGGTGACAGAGTTGTTGTCATATATAGTGTGTCAAAATGAGTCCTTTGCGCCCTTTCCCTTCATGCCCTTGGAATGCTTTCCTTCAAGCCCATTATTGGAAGTTTGGAACAGCCATTCTAGACGGCCCGGGATTTGTGGCAGGGTCGTTTAGACTTTTTCTTATTGAGAAGCTTTTCGGTGGGTTCAATGAGTTGCAAGTTGCAACACATATAAACAGTATGCATTTTGGTCGTCGCTCAGGGGTTTGTTTCTATCTCTATCTATCACATAATCATGATCAGATCCATATAGTATGTTTAGTGGTTTAAAAGGGCTTCAAAATTAAATTTTTAACTACGCAAGTGAAGCCGTTAAAGGAATAATAGTTAAAGCTAAGTAGATTTCCAAATATAAATATCCATCCTAGAGTTGGGACTAACAAAAATAAGAATCTGGATCCAGAGTGTTCCCACTTCCATGTGGTTAGATCTAGATTTGAATTCAACTTTCTATCATATTCAAAAAGTAGGTTCCATAACTTCTTTATTCAGAGCCAAAGACTTTGGATATTTGGATATCAATTTGCAACTCTATTAATGGACACTAAAATACCCTTGTCCATGCCATATCCAAATTGGGGCTGATCCAAAACTTATTTTCGTCTTCATTGGGTCGTCCAATTTCAATTTTGGCCCAACCCAAATTACACCCCTTTTAATATATATATTTTTTCATGTAGAAGGTAGAGGCATGTTCATCCAATAATAGAGAAGGGAAGAGGAGAGGATAGGAGAAAAACATGACGGTCCACCTTAATTCATTATCTTCTCTGTTTGGGGAAGTCTTATCATTGACGAAAGCTCCCCACCCCAAAACCACTCACGAGTACAAAGTTAAAGTGAGAAAAAACAAGAGAGGAAGAGGAAGAGGAAGAGGGAACCCAAAAGAAGTCACATAGCAGCAACAAGGATCAGAGAGAGATCATGATCCGTCTCACCTTAGCTGAGAAACCATGGTTCCTAGCCCTAGCAACCTTTAGCCTCCTAGGTGGGTCCCTCATCCTCTCCATTTCCAAGCTCACATCCGACCGTCCATTCCTCTGCTCCTCCTTTTCCTCCTCCACAGATCCCACTGCCTCCACCTCACTCCAGCGTGACGCCGTCCTCCACTACGCCACCTCCGCCACCGTCCCCCAGCAGTCCCTGGCGGAGATCCGCGTCTCCTTCGACGTCCTCCGCCGCCTCTCCCCCTGCAACTTCCTCGTCTTCGGACTCGGCCACGACTCCCTCATGTGGTCCTCCTTCAATCCACGTGGCACCACCCTATTCCTCGAGGAGGACCCCAAGTGGGTCCAGTCCGTGCTAAAAGACGCCCCGTCCCTCCGTGCCCACACCGTCCGCTATCGTACGCGCCTCTCCGACGCCAACCGCCTCCTCTCCGCCTACCGCTCCGAGCCCGCCTGCCTCCTCCCCTCCGCCGCCGCCCTTAAGGGCAATGTCCGGTGCCAGCTGGCGCTCAGCGACCTGCCGGAGGAGGTGTATGAGAGGGAGTGGGATCTGATCATGATCGATGCGCCGAGGGGCTACGCCGGAGACTTGCCGGGGAGGATGGGTGCGATCTACTCGGCGGCGGTGATGGCGAGGAGTCGGAAGGGGGAGGGGGTGACGCACGTGTTCTTGCACGATGTGAATCGGAGGGTGGAGAGGGTTTATGCCGAGGAGTTTCTGTGTCGGAAGAATCGGGTTAACGCGGTCCGGAGGCTCTGGCATTTCGCGATCTCGCCGGGGAGTAACAGCTCCCGGAGCTTCTCCAGCTTCTGCTGATTTTAGGCGTGCAACCCAACCCGCATGCCATGGGTTCATAATTATTAGTTTTCATTTGCTGGAAACGCATTTAGATCTCGGGACGCGTGAGAATTCTTTACCAATTTTCTTTTTTTTGTTACTTATTTTTTCTTTCTTTGTGACACTTTAGAGGGTTATACTGAGTATTGATTACATGATAATGTTTGTTTGGTTTTTTATGGACTGAGATGGACCATTTGATTTAATCTATACTGGGTGCAAAACCATGTATATTTTCTGGCTTAAATTTTTTACTTTGATACATCATTGGGTTAGTTATATACCATGGAGGATAATATATATATTTATATATATATATATATGATGACCTGGACTTTTGAGGAAATAAAAGAAGGAAATAAGTCATCTCAAGCAGATCATCATAGGCATCTAAAGTTTTTATAGTAAATTTTTTTTTTAATGAAGTTCAAAGCAAGATGAATATGATTAAGATTAGAGTCGAACATAGTTGAACTCCAATTTACGGACTGAATACAAAGAGAGTGGATTGATGATAGATGGCAATGGTGTTTGATATGCATGATCTTGGTGGAGTAAAGGTACTACACACATGTGACAATTAAGATGGTAAGTTGCTGTCTTACACCATCTTGAGGACAGCATCATATCTTTTTTTTTTTCGGTTGTAAGCTTAGTTGTTTCTGTTTCTTCTAATGAACTTAATTTTGATCCTTCAAACCCACACAGTTCATTGCCCTTGAGTTACAATGATTTAGATCCTTTAACAACTAGCGGACTCTGATATAAAATAATGCACTAATAAATTTGTTTAACTTTTAAGTAGCTCTTCGATCTTGATAATGTGATTTGTAGCTTTTCGTTAATCTTGAAATGACTGTTGGAGATTTGAATTCACATTTGGCTACCCGTCCCATTATTCCTTCTTTTAAAGGTTGGAGATTTGAATTCCACAGTTGGCTACCCGGCCCATGAAGCCAACCCAACTCCAATAGATATTGGGTGTTGGGTCAACCCAATTAGGCTCAATCAATGGCAAAATACAAGGCTCATCAATGAGTGCCCAAGCCCAAGCCCAAGCCCTAAGCCCTTACCCTTCCATTACTAACTCAAATAGAGTAACACTAAGAAGCATAAAGAGGTTTTTACTGGAAAATATCCAATATATACACGTTGAACACAATAGTGCCTCGAAAATAGCATTACACAAACGGGGTCCGTTAGACCCCGTTTTTTTTTTCAATATGAAACGAGTGACGCTAGCAGTGTGAAAATTAGTGACGCCAGCGTCACTCTGCGACTTCTTTTAAAACCCCAATCTCTTTCCTTTTTTCATTGTTCCTTTCCCCTTCCTTGCTGCTACAGCCTTACTAGCCAACCATCACTGTCACCGGAGCACCACTGTTGTCGTCGGCGACCACCACCAGCACACTCTGCGATTTTTTTAAAAACCCCAATCCCTTTCCTTTTTCCATTAATTGTTCCTTTCCCCTTCCTTGCTGCTATAGCCTTGCTACCCAACCATCACTGTCACCAGAGCGCCACTGTCGCCGTCGGCGACCACCACCAGCACCATCACCGCCAAGCTCACCCATCTCTGGTGTACTCCCGACCCACTCCATCTCTCTGTCTCTGTTTTTTTCCCCATTCCCCCCCTCTCTGTTTCTCTTTCTTTCTTTATTTCCTCTCTCTCACTCCTCCCTGCCACATGGATCAACCCCCTTCCACATCTATGGGCAAGCAAAGGTCGTCTAACCATAGGTATGGGAGTAACTCCAATCTCCGTTTTCCATCACTCCCACTCTTACCCTTTTTTGCATTTTTTCTTTACAAGAAGCTCTTGTCCTTTTCTATGAGATATTAGAATATTCTTTAAAACGATGACACCGCTGGCAAATAAGAGGAAAAAGATGAAGTGCTTTCCAACAATCCAGATCTGAAGTGAAGTTGGGAAAGATGGTCGCTTTTGAGTTGAGCATCAAAGGTTTGGATTTCACGATGATTTTTCCATATTCAGCTACGAATCCAAGATATTAATAACAAATGGTGCATCCGAGACCTAGATTTCTAAGAATTTTTTATACAGAACGGCGATAAATCGACGAATTCTCACCAGGCATAAGACTTCTAGCTTGATTGCTGCAAAAATGGGGAAATTACAATTTTGTAAGAAATGAGGTACGACGCTAGCATCACTCCTAAGTCAGAGACGAGCGTCACTCCTCTGAAAGTTAAAAAAAAAGAAGAAGAAGAGATGAATGAACCATTTCGTGCGGCCCCAACTACGGGAAACCATTTCGTGCAACGGCCAAACAGTGAGAATTTTCCAGCAAAAACCTCAAGCATAAATAAATGATATTTTATTTTCAATAATATCCGATGTCGGATTCTAGTAATGAAATCTAATAGGTTCTTTACTACTTTGAAAATCCCCAACAATGATCTCATACTCACAAAAGATGATAAAGAAGAAACTAAAGCTATTCATAAGCATTTCTCTGCCAAATTTAAGATGAAAGAGCCTAAGAGCTTACATAAATTTAAGATGAAAGAGCCTAAGAGCTTACATACTTCTTACGTTTTGAGGTGAACTATGGGCCTAAGAGCTTACTTAAGTGTCAAAAGAAATATGCAACGATGTTTTGGAGAAGTTCTTGAGAATATAAACTCCACTTATTGTGAACAAGAGAGTAAAAAAGACTTGAAAATTCTGGAGAATATACGTGGAGTGAGTATTTTCGGTCAATTTAGGGAGACTTCAGAGAAGCTCCACATAGATGTATAGTTCATCGAATATTGTAATATTTTAATAGCGCTGGTTATTTCACTAAACAAGAATAGAAATTCTAAATGCACTCACGTAATTTGTTGAGCACACCCACATTTTAAAATTTTTATTATTATCAAAATACCCATATGTGAAATACAGAAAGTACCATTGACTTCATCTTCCTCTTCAGCCGATTTCTTCTTCTTCCTCTCTTTAGGCGATTTCTTCTTCTTCTGCATTTCTTTCCCTTCATCACTATACTTCTTCTTTTTCTTATTCTCATCATGATAAAGCTCCCACCATTAGTTATTGGAAGAACTCATCTCCCAATCCATCTCTCAATTTCCCCATATAAACTATCACACCTCCAGTCTTAGGCACCACATTGTGTTTTAGAGAAGTCATCTCTAATATGGACCAGCATATGACCATCTATAAAGAGAATGCATCATTTTTTTTTTACACATTGTTTTTTTTTTCTTTCTTTCCGTTCGCATCCTGCACGGAATTGCATAACCGTGCATCACATGTAGTGCTCGGCCATCTTAAGTCATGCAATATGATAGTGATCGGCCATCCATGGAGTCGCGTCTTGCACGGTTTTCATATGCTGTGCGAAGAAATTGTGCACGACATGGAGTCGCCGTGCACGTTTTTATGTGCACGGTTCTGCGTTTCCGTACATAACGTGAACAATTTTTTTTTGGGTTTCACTCCGTTCGGGATTTTCCTTCTCCTCTCTATTATCCCTTCTATTAAATGGTGTTTCCCTAGCTCCCACTTGCAACCCAACCTCCATTTCATATACAAAGATTCCCTTCGTTTTTGAGAAGAAGAGGAGAAAGAGGAGAAGGGGAGAAAGAGGAGAAGACGGCAGTTTGGGAATACTGTGGGTGGGCTCAGCAAAAAGAGATCCTTTTTATTTTCTTGTAGTGAACTCAGAATGTGGGTGTGGTCAGCAAGTTATGTGGTGCATTTAGAATTTCCCAAACAAGAAAGAAACTTTTAGTGACGGTTTTTTCAAATCATTGCTAAAGTGCCATTTTATACTCAAAATCGACCATCTAACATTAAAACAACCTTTTAGCATTGAAAAACATTTTTTGTCATGAAAAAAAGACTTTCAGCAATGAAAAAAATCGTTGCTAAAAGCCTCTTTTTTTGTAGTTGAGGTCAATGAAAAAAAATGTCGTCTGATATTAAATTTCCTCCACTAGCGCTAATTAATACCACCAAAACCTCAATGCATTATTAAAGACGGCATAAATACTTTTCAACACTCCCCCTCAGATGGAGGCCACTCCTCAACAAAGTAGAACCTGATCGGCACACTTTTGGCAACCAGTTTTTTTTTTTTTTTTTCCAGCGTCTAGTTATTCCTCTTGGGATTAGAACTCGAGAGCGACTGGCACTGATACCTCATTAAGCTTTCTTTAATAACCATTCCTATCAAAACCTTGAGGCATTAGTAGAGACAGCATAAATATTTTTCAATACTATTCATCCGGTGGAGCCCACTCCTCAATATTTGAAATAAATAATTGTTGTGATACTAGCCTTGCAAATGACCAATATATATATATATGTAGGTTAAACTGGGGTATTATATGGTCAATGGTGGATCAGAAGCCATCTCCCGGTATAGTATGTAGAAACCATCCGAGTACATTGTCCATAATTGAAGTAGAGTATCATTTACAATAATGGAAACTTAAGAATGCACATGGTTACTATGTATAATTGTGGCAAAGCACTGGGTAATAAGCAGATTGGAACTCGGGAATGGGGTAGGGGGAGCAAGAAAAAGGAAACAAAAGCATTGATTTTGGGGAAGACTTGAAATGAATAAGGATAAGAAAGGAAAAAAGGAGGATAAGTACAAAAGGCTTGAATGGAGATTGGAGGAGAAAATCATAGGGCTGCACATGGGCGGTTCGGATCGGTTTAACAATAAAACCAATAACCAAACCGAACCTGTCGGTTTTTTAATTAACCGATCCGATCCGACCGATGGAGAGGGCTTTAACCGAACCGATCCGAACCGAACGGTTCGGTCGGTTAAACCGTTATTTTTTATTTTATTTTTTAAAAAATTCAGACATTGAAAATTCTACTAAAAAAAAAGAGTTTGGACTAAACGGAATTTAATGTAGGTCATCAAAGCACGTAAGAGGAAGGAAACACATATTTCTATCTCCAATAAAAGATAAAAAATATCACAGAAGCACATACACTAAGATCAGAATCAGCTCTTGTAAGATGTATTGAAGATTTATAGGTTGAAAGGAACTTAAAAAAGAGAGGCATTCGAGACCTTAATATGTAGTGAGAAAATGTCCCTACTTGTTGCTCATCTGGCTAGTGACTTGAGTACCGTGTGCTTGGGTTGGTGTACAACTTGTAGAAAAAAAGGTAAAAAGAAAAAGTGAGAACACACATGACTGATGAGTTACTGAAAACATCACTGCTACAAATAGGATTAATGTCGAAGAGTAGAATTCACAAAACTAACTCATTTAATGATGCTGATAATGATTCATTTTATTGAAGCTTCTTACCTTGAAATATGAATTGTCGAACTACAACCATTTCACAGTCCATAACCGTCCTCCTGGTGCCCCGGGTCCATCTTTCTGTGTAGGAAAAGGACATTAAATAGTAAATCCAGAATCACTGAACTTACTTTGGTTGCTGAGACGTCATCAAATCAACTTCATGCTACCCATAGAAAGCAATAACCAATAATAGATGGTCTAAAACCACTAAGTAACTTAAAATGTAATCAACCAATCCACTAGTTCCACATGATACCATTTGGAATTATAATAGAATAATAGTTCATGTCAAGAAAAGTCACACATAAACGGAATCTGTATCAGAACCCACTGTATTTTTCAAAAATGAAGGTTTCTTAACCAAACAACCAAGCAGAAATATTTAAACTTTAAAGTTATCACATCCCAAAGGAAATCCAACATAAAATATAATAAATAAGCCATAAGACATAGCACTTCAACTCCATAAGCCATAGCACTTCAAATCCAGCAACAACTCCATAAACCATAGCACTTCAACTCCATAAGCCATAGCACCTGATGGGACATTTTAAGCATTAGTTTATATTAGGAACTGAGATCCAATTTGGAGATAATTATTTTGCATGAATAACAAAATTAGTGGACAACAAAATTAACAAGAATAACAAGTATTACCAAATGTATCCACCTCAACCATCGCAAAGCTCAAGCCATAACACTTCAGTCACAACTCACAATAGGCTGCATTAAACATTATGCGTTAATATAGCCCTAAAATCAAGATTCAAGCTATAGCTTAAGCTTGTAAACAAAAAAACATAAAGCATATAATTACCTGATTAACTACCTCGGACTCAATAGCTTTAATTTCCTCAATATCTTCCTCCACATCAATGGAGACTGCTGAATCACGTAACCAATCTTCTGTACAAATCAAGGCTTCCACAAGCTTAGGGGTAAGAGAACTGCGGAATTTATCTAGAACACGACCTCCTGTACTAAATGCGGACTCAGAAGCAACTGTTGAGACAAGAATTGCCAATACATCCCGAGCAACTTGAGAAAGGACCTTATACCTTGGGGAATTCACCTTCCACCAATTTAAAATATCAAAACTTGTGTTTGGATCTATCTTTTCAACTGTCTCCTCCAAATATTTATCGATTTCAGACCTCCCTTCATCACTAACAGCTTCTTTCATATACTTTTGAAACTTTGAAATATGACTAGTAGCACTTACACTTGTAATTGTGGTAGCACTTGAACTACTTCCATCCACATCAACAACAAAGCTTTCTAAAGATGAAGTAAATGACTCAGATTCGAACTTTTGATACTCATCATAAAGACGATTCAATGCATTTCTTACTTTTTTAGTGAGCTCTTCCGCCGCATCAGATGTAAGAATTTCAGAATAAGAGAATTTCACATAATCCAATTTCAAACGAGGATCAAGCACAACTGCAACCACTAACATCATATTCACTTTCTCAATCCTTCCCCAATACTTTTCAAATTTAACCTTCATTTTCTTAGCCATGTTACTCAAAGACTCTTCCAAACTCAATGACATATCATATAAGAAACTTTCAATGGCATAAATTTCAGTAAAGTACAAATGAGAAGTCACATACAAAGAGCCAGACAAACAAACAGTTGCATCATAAAATCTTTTCAAAAACTGTGATAAGAAATGAGCTTCTTCCCAATCCTTAAGGGTAGGAGGTCCACCAAAATCAGCAACTTCACTAACAAATAGTGGATCATCCTCCTCTAATCTCTCAAATGCTTTTTGATACTTCATTGCAATGTCTAGCATGAGATATGTTGAGTTCCATCTAGTTGGTTCATCCAATATCACACTTTTACTACATGCCAACCCCTCCATCTCCACACACTTCTTGAAGCGTTGTTCTCTTTGTGGAGAACCCCTAACATATTTCACCGCAGCACGAATTCGAGCCAAATGAGCTTTCAATTCACTTAAGCCTTCCTTCACAATCAAGTTAATAATGTGTGCACAACATCTCATATGAAAGCATTCACCGCCTAAAATAAAAGTCTTAGATTTCTTAGAAAACTTTCTTCTCAAATATCCAGTAGCAACATCATTTGCAGATGCATTATCTACAGTAAGAGTGCATAATTTATTTATACCCCAATCAACCAAACATGCCTCCAATTCCTTACCTAATGCCTCACCTTTGTGACTGGAAATCACACAAAAGTTTATGATTCTTTTATGCAATTTCCAATCTTTATCAATCCAATGAGCTGTGAGGCACATGTAAGATAGATTTTGCAAAGAGGTCCATGTATCAGTAGTGAGGCAAATTCTTTGATCTGATTTCATGAATATTTGCTTCAATTTTCTTTTCTCACTAGCATACAAAGACAAACAATCCCTAGCAACAGTCATACGTGACAATGGCTTCCCATTAGGTTGCATAGCAGCACAAAATAGATGAAACCCTTTACCCTCAACAAACTTAAATGGCAATTCATCCATCACAACCATCTTAACAAGTGTGTCTCTACAAAAATCTTGGCTAAATTTCCATGTACCAAGGCTATTCTCACCCAATTTGGTTTGAGATGATGTCAAAAGCTTTTGTTTCTTCATTTTCTCTTGAATATTTTGGGGATTCTTGGGACAAACTCCGACATGACTTCTCAAAGTGCTAGTACCATTCTTACTTTTGTAAGAATACTTATGAGCACAATATTTACATTGTGCACCATCCACTACATTAGAGTTTTTCTTATAAATTTTTGTAAAATACCCCCATACATCGGATTCCTTACCCCTTCTTTTAGGACTGCATGCTTCAGAAATAGAAGGACTAGGACCACTGCTTGTTTTAACAGAGCTAGAGCATACCTTCACCTTCACCCCGGAGTTCTCAGTATCATTAGTCATTTGTTGCTTTTGTTGAGAAGGCTCAGTAGCACTAGCACCACATTTAGTTGCATCTCCAATATTTTCCACTTCCATCTAGTAATTGAAATTCAAAAATAGCACATGATTAGTTGAGCGAGTTCATAATCTCATCCTAATTTACAACCAATACTCCATTAGCTAAAAGTGAAGATAACATAAAACTTTCATTTAATTGCATATTGAATAATCAAAAGAAAGTTTAAAAGAAAGCCAATACTACCTAAGCCTTTCAAATGGGTCGGTTTAGTGCCGACCTGTAAACACATAAACCAATTTAAATAATTTGGCAGTTTAATATTTTTGGTACTTTGAATAGTTTATTTTATATAGAGTGAGCCAATCTTGTGTTGAACTTTTTTATTTTTATATCGGCAATTAATTAACTCAATTTAGCCTTAACAATCGAAATAGATAAGGTTTGGACCATGCTTTTACATGAGGTACATGTTGCCCAATGCCCACCTGACCTAAAATCAATCTGAACTTCAAGCAACCCATTGATCAACTATACCCCACATGAGGTACAGAAGCAGCAGCAGCCCTTTTCAACCCTATCTTCTTTATTATAAAGCCAACTCCTATAAACCCACTTGACAAAAGAGCCAAAACAAATCCCTTCACATTGTCCCCAGAGAAGCCCATCTTGATCTTATCCTTGATTGTTTCTCTTGTTGCCCTTTTTCTTCTCTCTTCATTGAAATTCAAATCAACCCCATATAACCATTTTATTCTTTTTCTTTGATTTCCCTTGGTTGTGATTGGGCTTGAATAGCAATGACGGGAGCATCCAGAGCAGAAAGAATAAGAAGACAACAACCAAAGGAAAAGACGCAAGGGAATGAGAGGAAGAAAAATCATATAAAACTTTGGGCAATTTGTCGATTTGTGTGCGGCGAAGTTTTTTTTGTTTCCATTCCGATTTGGCAAACGCCATTGAAAATAAGATCAGTACCAAATCAAATAAAATCAAATAAGAAGAATGAAAGAAAGAATGGGAATCAAAACACAGATCTGGAATCAACTACGATCGAGTATGGTGTGATGAGCAGCAATCGCAGACGATTTGGATGAAGATATTACAGGATAAATTTTGTATGGTGTGATGGCGTTTTTACCTGATAGAGATTTACATCTGGAAGATACTTCTTTACAGAAACATTACCACTAGATCCATCTCACAAAAGGGTTTTTTTATTTGAAAACCAACAACAACAGAAACAAAAAGAAATGTATATAAAAGAAAAGTTGAGAGAGAGAAATAACCTCCGGTTTCTTGAAACAGAGAAATGGAGAAGAAGCAGTGGGTTTCAGTTTCTGTTTCGTCAAGATCGAAGCGAGGGTTTCTGTTTCGTCGGTGCCGGAGAAGATTGAATAAAGGGACTGTAGCAGTGGAGTTCTCCGGCGACGATCGATGGTCGTGAGAAGGAAGAACGACGACGATCGACGATGGATGGTTCTGACTTCTGAGCGGTGTTGAGTTCCTGTGATGTGAGAATGGTAAAACTAAAAGTGTAAAACAGTAACTATGAAAGTAGTAAAAACTCAACCCTAAGGGTAAAATAGTAAAATATTAATACTCATGTTACTTCCATACGGTCGGTTCGGTTTAAGCGGTTAACCGTGGGCTCAAACCGATAACCGACCGATGTGGGCGGTTTTTATGATTTTCAAACCGTTAACCGAACCGATCTACTATAAACCGAACCGAACCGCCCGGTTCGGTCGGTTCGGTTCGGTTTTGCGGTTATACCGGATTTTTTGTGCAGCCCTAGAAAATCATCATTAAAAACTATCTACACTTCCCGCAAATATTGTGATAAAAGAGCAGAAGAGGAGAGACAGAGACTACGGCTTGGTGGAGAAAGACTTGTAGGTTGCAGAGAGCCCACACCTAGGTAAGAGTAAAAAAGAAGAAGAAACGAAGAACCCACTTCTCTTTTCCAAGCAAAATTTTATTTATATACATTGGGTAGATGTACTGTTCCACTATAGGTTATTTATGTATTTTCAATCTTTGTGACTCATATTGAAATCTAATCCGCTTTAAATCAATTTCTATTTGCGTTCTATTATTTCATAAATTCTTAACTGGATTTTTATCCATCATGGATAAACAAGAATAGTTGTGTTTTTGTCTTGTAATTATTATAATCAATGTTAAAATAAACCCAATAGAAGAAATTTATTAAGGAGACAAAAACTAGTGGGACTATGTTTTTGAATGGTTTGGATTGTAGATATGGTGCACTCTTATTGATTTTCTTTATGCTTTTGAATAATAAAGTTTCGAAGTTTAGCTTATAAGTTACATGTATAAGAAAGGTCATGCACCACTTTAGAATCTTTTTATGCTTTAATATATAGGGGGCATTCATGTGCATCATTTCCTCACTATATGGCGAGCGACAAACTTGATGGAGCTCACCTAGGGCCCCACTAATCATGGGACTTGGGGGGATGGAAAGAGACATATTGGATGAGCCCATATACTAAGTCTGGGGTCAATCACATGCCTCTAACCCCTTCATCCGTGGCCCACAAACTTAATGATTTTATATTAAAGGAAAAAATCCGACCCTCGATCCAACGGTCCAATCCATTCAGATAAGTGAAAACTTGATGGGTCCAATATAATTCGAGAGTCCCATGTGTGTAGATGGTTCGGATGTATCATAAAGTTCGCCCTACTATATTGTCCCTCACCTAATATGGTGAGGGATGGATGCGCGTGAATATTTTCCTAATATATGGGGGTCATTCATGTGCATCCTTTCTTCACCATATGGCGATGGACAAACTTAAAGGGTCCCACCTAGGGCCCCACTAATCATGGAACTGGGGGGATGGAAAGAGACATCTTGGATGTCCCATATACTAAGTCTGGGGTCAATCACATGCCTCGAACCCCTTCATCCGTGGCCCATAATTATTTACTAATGCACTATACATTATTTTGTTATTCAATTATTGATGCTTATACTTGAAAACTAACCCGTTCAAAATCACTTCCTTTTTGTTTTCCACTATTACATGAATTCTTTATCCAAACAGAGTTTATCTAGGTTTCAACAAATGGCTTATAAGAGATGAAAAGGGGACTGCCAGCCCAACTTTTCGTTTCCCCCCCAAATGCCTGTCCTTCATATCTCTCTCTTTCCAACCCAAACATCCCAGCAACCTCTCTCTCTTTCTCTCTCTCTCTCTCTCTCCCCCCAACCCAAACATCCCAGAAACCTCTCTCTCTCTCCCCCCAACCCAAACATCCCAGAAACCTCACGATCTCTCTCTCTTGTTTCCCACATGGCACCGTCCCAGCAGATTCACGCAGACTTCTCTGCTTTAATATCAAATCACAATCCAGATCTATCGCTTCCTCTCCAACGCCTAATCTTGATCCAGATCTGGATATTAGATGTGTTGATTAGGTTGGGGTTTTGATTTCGAATGATAACTCCGGCCATCCCTCTTTTTTGCTTCCTTTGAATGATTTATTTTTGGAAGGAGGAGGGTTTTTTTTTTTTTTTTTTTAATGAGCTGTTGGCGATTTGCTTCTTTGTTTTTGGGTTGGATTAGAGTATTTGATTGTTCCCATGGTAACTCTCTCTCCCTAGCTTTCTCTCTC
This sequence comes from Litsea cubeba, assembly GCA_012931725.1. Taxonomy (NCBI): domain Eukaryota; kingdom Viridiplantae; phylum Streptophyta; class Magnoliopsida; order Laurales; family Lauraceae; genus Litsea; species Litsea cubeba. The sequence goes on from WHSA01001031.1 coordinate 39,842, forward strand.
TCTTGCTTCCTTTGAATGATTTACTTTAGGAAGGAGGGAGTTTTTTTTAACTGATAATGATCTGCTTATTTGTTTTTGAATCAGATTAGAGTATTTGATTGTATCTGAAGTAACTTAGGTCTTAGTTTGTTTTGTTTAATACAACTCCACATGACTAGCAATAGATAGGTGGCATGGTGCCTTGTTGCCCCTCCTAACTTTTAATATCCTTGCATTTCATACCAATCAATAGGAACAACGATTGGATGGAGGGCATGAACAGATAAAAAGCTCATTCACGTTCTCAAAGAAATCAAGGAGTTGATGTTGAAAGGCCGACTTTTAACTTTTTTTATTCTAACTGTGCTTTTGTTGATACTGAAAGGCCGACTTCCGATGATGACTAATTTTGCCGAAACCAGCTGTTGATCGTGTGCTGTTGATCACGTGTTGTTGTGGGTTGGATGTGATTTAAAATGTCATTGGGCCAATTCTGCAACCTATTTTGTTCCAAGTTGTTTGGAGCCTTTTGTGCACTTTACTGTTTTGAAGGGTTTTTATTTTTATTTTTTATTTTTCTGAGAGCTAAAGATGGGGTTGTAGTTTGATACACATGTAAAACAGTTGATTGTGTTTGAAGTGATGAAATGAAATAGATGTAATATGAGCTATTTTATTTCCTTCATTGTAACATTTGGATTGGATTTTTTTAATGATGTTAATATGGTATTTGGGATGGCTTTTTTCTAGGATGTTGATATGATGTGCTTGGAATTGTTGAATTGAAGTTTTGTTGGATAAATGCATGGATGACCATTTGTCTAACAAGTTCATATTGATTATGGTTTGAAGTGATGAGACAAAATGGTTGAAAGGGGGTAGATTTTGATAAAGTGTGGTTGGGTGCTCATTTTCATTGCTTTATAGTGGCATTTAGATATCAAACCGGTCCAAATATACATAGATTTGACCTAAGAGCCATTTGAAGCCCCATGATCACCACCACACACCACTCTGACTATACAATTATTTACATAAAGATACTCAACACACACGTAGCTGTATAAAATATTTTAGGAATTGTTTGTTTGAAATTCATTTCTTAAAACAAGTTACAGAAACTAGGATATTGGCAATGGGGTGATGCAGAGTTGTTTCTCTATTTTTCAATTACTCAGTCATCATCCCAACCCTGAACTTGGTTACCCATTATTCATGTCACTTGTGATTGGTTGTTTCAAATACAATGAACTGTAGACTTACTCATTTGCTATTTGGTCATCAACTCATCCAGATATTCATTTTCAAGCATAGTGGACCACTCAATTTATAAATGGTCCCAAATAGGGATTTGGTGATTAATAATTGATCATTTATGCCTTCAGATAGTTGGGAGCCATATACATTGACTGATGATTAATAACTTGTCAAATAGTTTACAATAACATCAAAACATTCAACATGAACCACTGGATCTGTCTTTAACATGAAACTTAGTTTGGATATTTCATACACAAACTTCATTTGAAACTACAGATATTCAACACCAGATCTATTTTCAACATGGAACTTTAAACTCATCATAATTCATAACTTTCAACATGAACCCAAATCACCGAAGAACATTCTAAATGCTCAAAATAGCACTGGATCTGTCGCGCCTTTGTGATAATGCATTAAACTCCTTTTCCTGTAGATATGAAAGTAGCAACAAGACCACTTTACTTAGAAAATATAAACAATGGAATGCAAATACTATGATTTCTCAAAACTTGATATCCGTACCTCAAAAACTTTGTTAGAAAAACATCCCATTATTGAATGCTTGAGTCAAAGTGCTCCATAATGTAGCCATTGTTAGGTGATTGGCTTGATTCAATATTATGGCATTCGCTTGTATTTACAAGAGGCATTTCTGATGAAAAAGTCTTAATTTTGAGAATGGTACTGATGCACATCCAAGTTCCATCTTGGTATGTGACACACCTTTAGGTTCTAAACAAAGAGGTAGGATAAGGCTATATGGGCTAAATACCTAAGTGTAAAAGAATGCTAGGATTGATTTTTCAAAAAGAGAGAGAGTAAAGAGAGAGAGAGAGAGAGAGAGAGAGAGAGATTTCTTGTCAAGAAAAAATTGTAATTCTTCAAATGTCATCTCTCGGCATCGTGAGAAATCCAGCAGAAGTGCCTGCAAAATGGTGGGGTTTGGCCAAATCAACCATGTTTAGAGACACCACATCAGATGTCAACAATCGTCCATCTAGGGTAATTAACATAACATACACAACTCAGATTGACCCCAAGGTAGGACTCAAACATGTCCAAGCATATGAAACTGCAGGACTCAAATGGTGGGTCTATACCATTTTTTGATAGGCAACCAAAGATCCCTCAAATGGGATTTTTAGTTCGTTTTTGTTTAAAATTGATAAAGAAATTACCAACAAAACTGTGATCGCTATTTGAGATTATAGCAGAAAAGTGTGTGAATCTGCGACATGTGGGAAACGAGAGAGAGATGGACGAAAAGAGAAAGAGGAAGGAAAGAGGATTAGGATGTTGGATTGTGGGGAAAGACAGAGGAAACGAGAGAGGGGAAGCAGAGGCATTTTGGGGGGGGGGGGGGGGGGGGGGGGGGGGGGGGGGGGGGGGGCAACTAAAAGTTGAGCGGGCTGTCACGTTTTCGTCTCTTATAAGTCATTTGTTGCAACCGTTGGATGATTTTAAACAATTGATGGTCAGGATTAGAGTTTTCACAAGTGTGGTGAGAACAGTTCTCACCTGAATAAATCCCATATATATATATATATATCAATGAGCACACTTAAATGCTCACAATTAATGATCCGCGGCATCACTTGATTACTACTTAATAATGCCATGACTGAGTTTCTAAGATTATGACTTTTCTACGCAATAGCAATTAAATATGTGATATAAATTAGGCGTGGGTATCTGTGTGTAATTCGTTTATATTATAGTAATGATTTGAGTTTGACTCATTTATTATAGTTATCACCAATTCTCTTATCTAGTTTCTTTAAGGGTGTTGACCATGGTTAAATCATCAATGATTGATTCATATTTTAAAAGAAAAGTTGTTCAATTTAGAGGATAATACAATACCGTCCTTGGTACCGATACTTTATCTCATGAACTATATTTGAACTCTACCAAGGATTAATGGAAATGGAAAAGTTTGACATCTTCCCCTGTATCAATTGATATGGAAGATGAATTTCTTCTAGATATTATTTGATTGTATATATTAAAAAAAATTATAGAAAAGCTCAATACTAAAATAATAATTGATGATTTCAACTCAATGAGAGAACTCCAAGCATAGCTTCAATAATTTGATTATTGTGTAATTTCTTACTTAATTTTTTAAAGTTTTTTTTTCTTGGGCCCTCCTTAACAAAATTTCAGGTTCCGCCCTTGATTAAACTTACAGTGATATTGAACAATAAGCGGATTAGTGAACTTAGAAATTTGTTAAGTTTGTACCTAAATTGGTATAAGTGGATGGGAGTTAGCATTGAAGCGGCGCGTTAAAAATCAATGCTATGAGGGAAAATATAAAATTTAGTTTTTTTAATAAAGAAATATATGTGGTTTCTATCTTGATAAGATGAGATAGAGTTAGCTTGAGATTTGACATTTAAATTTGGTTTTAAATAAAGAGATTGATATCTTTTGATAAATTTTTAGTTACAGTTGATTAGATTTAGGAAAGATACCCAAACCATTAAAAATCTAATAACATAAATCATAGTCTAAAACTAAATGTTTAATAGCTTCAAGAGCATTTGCAAACCCTTCATCTTTCAAGTAGATAGAGGCCTCCTTTCTTTAGGTTGTGAAATTGTTGCTTGCTTCAGTTGAAACTCACAAGATCAATATTAGATTAGATGAAATAGCTCCAATGAAGCCTTAAGTAACCTAAAATTCTGGGCCCGTTTGGATATATGGTGAATTGAAGATAGTGAGGTGAAGCATCAAATCAAGAGAGAATAAAATATAAGGTGTTATGATGGTATTTTATTTTTAGTTGTTTGGCATAGAATCTTTTTGACTTTTTGTATAAAAAAGTAGAGTTTTTTTTATCTTTTAGTGGAGAAAAGATGTTGCTTTTTTGACTTTTTTTGAAAACTTCTTAGGTAATTTTGAAATTGTGTACTTTTGATATGACCCCTTGTCATTTCTTGTTTGGATTCACTTTACTTCACTTTTAACTAGTTAATTGCCAAAGTTTGGAGTCCAAATAAACGTTAAAGGATTAGTGGTGTGAGCATGGTATGGATCCAATGAAAAATGAGTAACTTCATCCAGTGCTCATACGCTGGATTGATGACTGATGTCGGTACACCCTTTTCATCATTGAGAAACTCCGAGCAAGGGTGAGAGCCACTCCATCAATTTAAGGAGTTTAATTGCTCACAAAATTACGATGAGCAAAATATATATATATACACATCAATTTACAATTCTCTCAATCACAATCTCTAAAATCTCTCAATCACTTAACAAAACTCTGTAAATCAATGGATCAACATTGTTTCAGTCAATTAAGTATAAGTCTCCAAAGCAAAAAAGGATTTTTAACAATAGCTAACACCATGTCTGTCGTGATTATTTATATTATTCTAAGAGGAATTTACCAAAAAAATCCCATTAGACTCACTATAGAGCAAAAAGGCCTTAGAAGATATGAAATGATCGTAGTAGTCCCAAGTGCCCTTTTCGATTCTTTTTTTTTCGCCGAGCGCCGATATCCCCGCTTATTTTTTTCTTCTTCTCTTCACAGTTAAGTGGTTTCTCTTTTTCATAGTTATGCGGCGATATTCCCTCACTCGTTTATTCTTCCTCCTCCTCCTTCCACCTCTACCAACTAATCAATTACCCCTTATATCCAACTTTGATAGGAATAACCACAATGGGCCGAAGCAAATCATTTTAGGGACTACCAAATATTTGGTACCTCTACCTAAACCAATATGCAATGACCAAATCCTCATTTAATTGATAACCATGTCTCTTCTTGTCTCTGTCCTACAGTTGAAGCTTCTGTTATCTGGGACCAATCATAGGGAGCAATTGCTTAGGCCGGAGCCATCCACCAAATCATAAAAAGTCTACAATGGTCAAGCAGAAGTAGGTGTCAAAGTGGCCCTATCAGAGAACGAGGTGATCAAGAGCGTTAGAACCCAGGCACTGCCCATCCCTGATCATTTATATCAAAGTGTCAAAACAATGCAAACCCAGAAATTCTTCCCTAACAATGAAGAACCAAAATCCTTCATAATTGTCACTCTTTAACTTCAAGTTTATTTTAGCTCCATTCAGGAACCTTGGAGATCCAAGCAAAGATCCTTCCCAGTATGTCACAATGTAACTTATTGTTTAGGTTTCTTTTTACTCCAATCAAGATCTTTGGATGCCCAAGCATCAATGGCCACAACACTAATAAAGATGCAACTAAGCAATGAAGACATGAAGGTCACCAAACACACTTTTAGGGTGCTTACCTTGAGATCTCCTGCTTCCTTCAGTGCATGAGAAGCACTCTACTCACCCCAGGTGATCGTCCCAAAATAGGGTTTGCAAATATAATTTATAACCTAGCTACTATCTCTACTCGTGAGAGTAAAGATATTAACCGAGTGTCGTATCCACTACGACAAAATGGCTAATTTGTATTGGTTCCCAAATTTGTAAATTAATCCTACTAGAAAGTGAAATATTGATTTGGGTTTAATGATTCCTAAATTAGCGAATTAAAAATAAGATTTGATCCAATTAAAGAAAGGTCTAAGGGTACGAATCCACCCCAGCCTCGTGCAATGGCGAATATAGACCTAAGGTTTCACTATCAATGCTTTAAATACTTGTTTTGGTTACAAACCTCCATAGAGTCACCAAATAAATTGTGTGGGTTTAGATATGGGCATAACCTATCTCTATGCCATAGATTATCCTATATTTAACTCCACACACATTCAAACATCATTATGTGACTGGTATTCCAAACTACAAGAATAAAATACCAACACTAGATCTTGCATTAATAAATAAATCAATACATGGATAACATTCATGTCATATAATCAAAGCATCCAGAATAAAACCCTAGAACATATACATCATCATAAACAAAAAACTAGGGCTTCATCACAACCCTAAAATAGAGATTTAGTTACTCATGGAGAGTCTAAAAGGGGGTTGCGCAGGTTTTGGCGTCCGGACGCCAGGAGGTAGTATGCTTCGATTTTTTCTACAATGGCTCTATCTTTCACCAATTAGCTCAGAATTCCTTCTATTCACCTAAAACACTTAAACACATTAAAATAACACAAATAAGGTCATATATTACCATCCTAAGGTGTAACAAAGTCCTTATTGAGGGGCCTAAATAGTACTTTTTAGGCTCTCATCACACCCCCCCCCCCCCCCCCCCTCAACTTACACTTTGCTAGACCTCGAGCAAAGCTAAAACAAAAGAAAAGACTAACTAAAGCCACTTTCGGAGGGAGCACGACTGCACTTAGCATGCGCAACAAGCCTTTAAACCTCTAAGTTCCCCTTAGAGGACGAGTTATACTCTCGTGAGGGTTTGGAGTGAATTTACCCACAAAATTCCTAAAACACAAAAGTCAGGGAGACTTTTCCAAAATAATATCTACGAACACTGGTTATTCTTGATTATGGAGTTTTTAATACACATGTCAAATTTGGTTCACAAATCCTATATGTTGGTCAGAAATCCTTGAAATCTTGTTGGAAAAATTGATTGTGCACGGTGAAAATTGTGTATATATATAGAAGCAGGAGAGCATAAAACGATCCACTAAAAATTTCCGTGAAAACACATCTTCTTCTTCTTCTTTCAAAATTCTAGGTCACCTAACCTCGGTAAAAGATAACATGCTTCCTCTCAAGGCAATTATGGTGGCTTTCACACTATTATTTTTTCAAAATCTGAAACAACACTAGTTTAGTGATATATATTATAATTATATGATCCCCAACAATAGGCAACCTTTTCCATAGCCAGTAAAGATGAACAACTTCCTATCAAGGCAACTATGGTGGCTTTCACACTATTATTTTTTCAAAGGTCGTGACAACACTATTGCAGTGAGTTTTTTTTCTTTTCTCTCTTTTTTTCAATACGGTCCCCAACAATAGGCAACCCTTTCCAAATGCCCTAATTAATTCACCGATTTGTGGATAAATCCAATCAATTAAACCATGATACTGTATGACTGAGGGTTGATTTTCCATCATATTTTTTTCTGAAGTTATCACAAGCATGGGAATCATATCTTCACATTTCAAATTTTCTATACAAAACGTGTCAAGTGAGGGACCAATAATTCATCAATTTCTCAAAACCTCTTTCCTAAAAAAAGATAGTGAACCTTTTTTCTCTTTTTACTCTTAGAATAAAAGTTTCAAAAATCAAGGTATCTTCGTTTCATAAAATTCCTGTTAGAAATCCCCAAAAAAACTAACAAAAATAGCAAAAAAGAAAATTTAACTAAAACTAAAGGAAAATAACTAAAACTACTAAGACGAATCCAAAGGTTAATACCCCACCCCCCAACTTAACCTAACATTGCCCACAATGTGAAGCATGAAAATGAGATATAAAGGACAAGGAAAGTAAATGAAAATGAGGGATATCACCTGGGTACCGCTTTACATAAGGTGGAATGGAGGAAAATGGGGAGGATGCCCCCCCCCCCCCCCCCCCCCCCACACACACACACACACACACACACACACACAACTCGGACCAAAGTACCTGCGAGATGTTAGCGGCAAGTAAGACAAACAAAAACAAAGAAAACCTACGAAGCACAATCCAAACCTGTAAAAAGACATGACTCAGCACTTTCTTCATGTCCACCCCCTTTATGTTAGGAATTAAAAACCTTTGCACATCCCGAGAATGTTGAGAATCATCTTTACAATGAATGCGGTGTATGCAGATGGAGGGATCAAAACTTTTCAAATCAGTAAATGACCAGCCGATTGTACTCTTGTGCTTTTGCAACACATCCAGGGTTTGACTTTCCTAATCGTCAGATAGATCAAAAGCAATGATAACTGGCAAGGTATCCTCGGGTCGAAGAGCTTTTTCCACGAGTTCATCAACAACATTGACTGCAAAGCAGTCATCCTTGTCTGGAGGTTGATGAGAGGCCCTAAAAGCATTCAACCTCACTTTCATATTACCCGAAGGAAACATCCATAACTCTAGTGTGGCAATTAATGTTCGCATTGGCCGTGGCCAAAAAGGGCCGACCAAGAATACCAAGAGTTTGTTTCTTTGATTTTTGCACTGGTTCAGTGTCAAGGATGATGAAATCGATAGGGAAAAAGAACTTGTCGACCTTAACCAGAACATCCTCAATGACGCCCCAAGGCACCTTGCCACATCTATCAACAAGTTACAAGGTAACCTGAGATGGTTTCAATTCCCCCAGCCCAATCTGCTCATACACTGAGTAAGGCAAGAGATTGACACTTACTCCAAGATCCAACAATGCATGATCAATGATGTGACTCCCAATCGTACAAGTAATGGTGGGAGTGCCAGGATCTTTCAGCTTGGGAGAAGTGTCATTATATGGATAATCGAGCTCACTTGCTCGGTGAGCAAAACCTTCTTGGGCACATGAGATTTAGATTTGCGCTTTTGAGTGCATGAATCTTTTAGAAATTTAGTATACGAAGGGACTTGTTTGATAGCATCCAGCAAAGGTAGGTTAATCTTTACTTACTTAAATACCTCTAACATCTTATCCATGGTTGCTCCCTTTCTACTAAAGGGAGATGGTGTTTCAAGACAAGTGGGAAAATGGGCTTTAGGCACATATGGGGCTTCCACAGCCGGGATAGTCCGAGAGGGGTGACCTCCTTTCCTTAAGAAACCATTTCATCCCCAAAACCCTTGGGATTAGTTGTAGGCTCTCTCACATCCTTCTTAGGCTCCTCATTTCTAGTCTCCACCTCACGCCCATTCCTTAACGTGACAGCCATTTTTGCTTGCACATGATAGGTATCATGAGGTTGCGGCCACTACCCAGCTCGAATGATTTTTAGGGTTGACTGTGGGTTGGCTAAGCAAACGTCCCTCCTCTCTTCTATTAAGAGTATTGTCTATTTGCCCTATCTGGGCCACTAGCTTGGCTATGGACTGAGAGTGGGAATGGACCAACTGAGTGCTTGCTTTGAGCTCTTTGAGCTCTTGCAGCACTGTCTCCTCAAAGGATGGATTCTTTTGCGGTGGATAAGGGTTGGGGTGCTAGTATGATTGCTGTGAATGATAGGTGTTGTAATCAATATCAATCAAATAATACCGCAAATGCATGGGTGTCTAGATGAGATAGTGGCAAGAATAGGTCGAACCCACAGGGAGCTAATTAAAAAAACTTTTAGTTTAAGAAAACTAATTAACTAACAATTAAAGAAAATTTTGAGTGTTTAGAAATAAAAGTAAGCAACCAGTTTAGAAATATGAAATCTACCAATTAATAAAAGTGATTAGAGCATAGGAATCTAATAAGCATTCACCAATTATTTATCAAGTAACCCTAATTTGTTCCAATTTTTACTTCAAATAAAAAAAATCAATGTTTTTAATTTGGTAAATCTAACTTTTAAAATCCCTTTTTAATCATAAAAACTCAAAACAAAAGACTTCTTTAATCTCATAAAAGAATAAAAATAATTTAAGAACTACCCATCAAAAGTAAGTATAAACCATCAAAAATTCTAAATCCTAAGCATGGCCTATCAAACCTAAGCATGAGTAGTCAAAAATTAATTTTTATTTTTAGAAATAAAAATAGAGATTTGCCTAGCGCACGAAGACAAGCCTATTCACCATTAAGCACATAATCATGGAACACGAATTAGAACTGCTAAATAAATAAAAAAGCGATTACTTACCTTCATCCATAGCTCTAATCAAGAAAATTAGCCCACCATTGCAAAGAATACTTCTTGACTTGTCATTAAAAATTGCATCTTTGCAACTTCTCCTTCACAAAAACTCTCCTTCAAAACAAGTCCTTGGACATGACCCAAGGCTACCAAAATAAATGAATAAATAAAAAAAAAACTAATGGAAATGAAGAAAGAAAGAAGAGACTTGGAGAGAGAGCTGGACGTGAGATGCTTCTCCACTAGTTGTTGATGCCTTCTTTTTAGCAAAGAATCTCCTCTCTTTTATGACTTGTTTCCTTATTTGTAGAGATTTCTTACTTAGGACTCAAGCTAGGCTTCACACTTGTAAATAATTTGAATTGGAGATGATTAGTTACTAAGTGTGGTCTCTTGAGCTCGAAGTCTTGCAAAATTGAACTCCTCAAAGATCTCTCATGTTGCCAATTTTGAAAACTTTTTGCAATTCCCATATAAAATTATAACAGCCAACTTCCTGAGGTCATATCTCCCTCAATATCGCTCCGATTTATGAAATCTTGGGCTCCACAGATGTCTACTCGAAAAGAGCTTTCCAACTGTGGGTATATTTTTCTAATCTAATACTCAGTTTGAGAGTTATGGCCATTTCATTTTGCTGCACCTGAAAATTCGGAGAATAATGGTGCAATTAAAGGAATTTTCATGTTTGGCATGGAATGGGGTGTGTGGGACTGGGACTGGGACCCATGTTGGACGTCCAAGGCATGCTTGGACTATTTTTTCACTTGCTTATTTGATTCTCTTCCCATATTTGGCATGCTTCCTCACTTGCAACTTTGACTAGTTAACTCCCTTTGCAAAGTTTCTAATTTTCTCTCCCTTTAATTTTGGTTTCCAAATTTAGCAAGTCAACACCATCTTTTCAAATCTGAGTTTCTTCTTTCTTCTTTGAAAGTTTTCAGGCTTACCAACTCCACCAAGATGCCAAGATATGTGGGCCCACCATGAAGGGTGTCCCTTCTTTGATCTCTCTCAAGTTTCACCAATGCAGGTCCCACTCTTGATTTCTCCTACATAAATAAAATTAAATAATGTCAATAATAATCAAGTGTGAGGAATCTAGATGGACTATGCATGGGACCCTACATGCCTACTTAATGCATAAAAAATACCCAACTTTTCAAAAATAACACATCGTGTCAAAATTAGCAGGTATGCATTAGTGAAGCTAAAGAAAAACTAATTTTTGTGTGATGAATGAGATGAAAATCCCTAATTTCACAAAAGTCATGTAATGTAATGTATTTTGACCAAATTTGACTAAGACTCCAACTTTGATGCTCAAATGCATGAAATCATGAAATTAAGTGTAATTCTATTCAATTAACGTAATTAAGTCCGCAAATGCATATAAAATGATGAATGAAAGCTACAATTTTGTGGACTTATCAATAGGCTGCAGGATTAAGAGGAAAATTCTGCCTTTGCGATTGAGAGGATGAAGTGCCCTAGCCGGGCGACTTCCAGGCAAAATTGGGGTGATTGCGCCATCTCGGGTTATAAGTATCTGAAAATGGATCATTTCCCGGTTTGGAGAACCCTAGTGCAACATTAACCTGTTCGTGCACAAATTCAGGAAATTGGGAGCTGCAGGACAATTACTCACAAAATGAGCAGGACTGGAGCACAACGCATAAACACCTTGAAAGGATGGGGATTGGAGAGATTGACCCATAGATAATAGTTGATCCAGCTTTTGGGTCAAGGCAACCACTTGAGCGGTTAGTTTATTAGAGGGTTGAATTTCAAGCACTCCTCTAGGTTTTTGAGAGTTAGAGGCTGCCGGCCTCTCCAACTAGCAGTGGAGGCATGTTGTTGAAAGGTCTCACTCATATTCTCAAAAGGGTCCCATGCCTCATCCTCATTTTTCAACATAATAGATCCCTCGCTGGCGGTGACTACCATGTTTCACCATTCAGGAGACAACCCATCATAAAAGAATTGTACCTAGCAATTTGGTGATGAGGACACTTCCTAATGAGATCCTTAAACTTATCCCATGCCTCATGAAATTGTTCATTATCAGTTTGGGCAAATGATGTGATGGATCGCCGATACTGATTGGTTTTGCCCACGGAGAAATATTTATCTAAGAATTTTTGTTGTAGTTGGGCCCAAGTGGTGATGGAGTTTGCAGATAAAGTACTCGCCAATACTTAGCTTTGTCCTTTAATGAAAATGGGAAAAGAAACATCTTTAGGGCCTCACTACTGAAATTACTTATTCTCACAGTGGAGCAAATAACCAAGAAATCAACAATGTGATTTACGGGTCTTCATTGTTCAAGCCATAGAAAGAAGGAATAAGATTGATTGTACTAGGCTTGATTTCATACTAAGCTGCCTGAACTGTAGGCAGCTGAATACATGATGGTGCCGCGTATTCTGAAGGAGTATAGTGCTCCTTCAAGGGCCGGAGAGGAGGTGGAGGTGGTGGAGGGGGTGGGTTGTTTGCCCCACCTCCATCATTCGCCATTGGTGAAATTGTGTGTGGAAAATCAGAGGAGTGCTTTGACGTTTGAATTGTGCACACACACAACTCTTACTGCAGGTTATATATAAAAAAATTAAAAAAGGCTAGAGCTTACAGTGCTTTGGGTTGAGAAGAGAGATTTCCTTGAGTAAAACTTTGGCCTTTGTGAACTCTCTTGGATCCCTGCACAAATTCTAGAATTTTTTTCTTTTTTATGTTATAATCAATAACCTGCAATAAAGATAGCAAAAGATGTGAGTAAGAATGAAAAAGTAAAATAAATATTTGAAAAAGCAAAACTAATGTTAGAATTAAAAGAAACAAACAACCGTGCTAATTGTCCTTGGAAATGGCGCCAAAATTTGATCGTCACAAAACAGGGTTTGCAAATATAATTTATACACAGCTACTATCTCTACTTGTGAGAGTAAAGATGTTAACCGAGTGTCGTATCCACTGGGACAAAAAGGCTAAGTTGTATTGATTCCCAAATTCCTAAATTAATCCTACTAGAAAATGAAATATTGATTTGGATTTAATGATTCCTAAATTAAAGAATTAAAAACAAGATTTGATCCAATTAAAGAAAGGTCTAAGGGTATGAATCCACCCCAGCCTCGTGCAAGGGCGAATATAGATCTAGGGTTTCACTATCAATGCTTTAAATACTCATTTTGGTTACAAACCTCCACAGAGTCACCAAATAAATTGTGCGGGTTTAGATATGGGCATAACCTATCTCTATGCCATAGATTTTCCTAGATTTAACTCCACACACATTCAAGCATCATTATATGACTAGCATTCCAAACTACAAGAATAAAATACCAAAACTAGATCTTGCATTAATAAATAAATTCAATACATGGATAGCGCTCGTGTCATATAATCAAAGCATCCAAAGTAAAACCCTAGAACATATACATCACCATAAACACAAAACTAGGGCTTCATCACAATCCTAAAATAGAGATTTAGTTACTCATGGAGAGAGATTGACGACGAATCCTTGACGAGATCCCCATTAATGCTCCCTCCGATGCTCCAAAACCAGGCTCCCATTATTCTCTCCAAACTTGAATGCCCTAAAAACGAGTCTTGGGCTTTCTTTTATAAGTTTTTCCTAAAAAACCCTTCAAAACGCGGAGGGAGGTAGACTTCACCCGTGTCTGGCGTCCGGAAGCCAGGAGACAGTATGCTCCGATTCTTTCTACGATGGCTCTATCTTTCTCCACTTAGCTCTGAATTCTTTCTATTCACCTAAAACACCTGAAAACATTAAAATAACACAAATAAGGTCATATACTACCATCCCAAGGTGTAACAAAGTCCTTATTGAGGGGCCTAAATAGTACTTTTAGGTTCTCATCACCAGGTCATCAGAGTTTTTGCTTGCAGATAATGTCAGTCATTGCCTTGGTGGGCTTCATCTCCATTTTCACCTATAAAATTGCATTGGAAGCAGGCTCACATAGATGCCATCAAAGTTGGATATAAGGGGTAATTAATTAGTTGGTAGAGGTGGAAGGAGTCGGAGGAAGGAGGAGGAGGAGGAGGAGGAAGAAGAATAATAAATGAGTGAGCCCGCTCGTATATGCAGTTGAGCGGGGATATTGCCGTTTGGTGAATAAAAAAGAAAATGAATAAAAAAGGGCCATTGGGACTACTACGGTCATTTCATATCTTCTAACGCCTTTTTACTCTACAGTGAGTCTAATGGGATTTTTCCGATAAAATCCCCTTATTCTAATATAGAAACGAAAGAATGAAAGAAAGGATAAAAAAACTAAAAACATAAGAAAGAAAGAGCTCATTGTTGTACTGCATTCAAAGCCTTTCCAATCATAGAAGGAGAGTTAGTATTGTCGTTAGTGTGCCACATCTACTCCAGAGAATAATCACATTTGCTCTTCCAAATGGGGCTCAACTTTTTTCATGTTATAAACTAGAAGATTTTACTGAAAGAATCCCCCGAGTCATTATAGACAAAAAAAAGGGGGGGGGGGGGGGGGGGGGGTGGGTAACCAAAGATATGTATCCATTATAGTGGTCAATGGGCCTTTTTTCTTTTGTTTGTTTGTTTCTTTTTGTTTTTTTTTTGGACAAGCGGTGATATCCTCACTTGCCTACATTCATGAGTGGGGATATCCCCACTTGTTTTTTCTTCTTTTTTCACCTCGTCCTTCTTCCTCCAACTCCTTCCACCTCAACCAACTAACCGCCTACATGAACAATATTTTCCTTTATGATATGACGACCAATACCTGTACTTTTTACAGAGCCATAAGCTCTTATTTCCACAGGTCCAAAAATGGGGCATTTAATTTTAAAAGGATTTGCCTCTACTTTTTCAAAGCAGGTAGAGGGTAAATTGGTGTGCCAAACATCTCTTAATTCTCAAATCTCTGCCTACTTTAGATATTTAGACAAATAGAGGTTGAAAATAGAGATGCCAAAAATGGGGTTATAAGAGAAAGTTGCAGCTCGAGTCATGTGTTCAGATGTTAGGAGCACAAAAGGAGTCTATGCAAAATGCAATAAATTTCTATAGTAGAAAACGACAACACTTCCCTTAAAATCGGTTAGTTTTGAAGGTGACTTGATGCAAAGAATTTTAAAAGAGTTTAATTAATAAAATTTATATTTTCTTTCTAGAGGGTTTTACCCGAAAAAAAATACGTTATGTGGTCATAGGACTGAAACAGACAAATTAGCAAACTATGCACCAAATAGGGTATTTTGCCAAAAAAAAACCCTTTTTTTTTCATTTTTTTTCTTGGGTTGACATGGACCCTCATTTTATGTGTTGAGGGTTGACGTCGACCTTGAGCAGACATGTTTCATCATCTTCTTCCTCTCTTCTCCAAATCCAATCCAATGATGGAGAAAATCACATGAACACCTCTAGAGAGTTTTACCCGAAAAAAATACTTTATGTGGTCATAGGACTGAAACGGACAAATTAGCAAACTATGCACCAAATAGGGTATTTTGCCAAAAAACCCTTTTTTTTTCTTTTTTTTTCGAGGGTTGACATGGACCCTCATTTTATGTGTTGAGGGTTGACGTCGACCTTGAGCAGACATGTTTCATCATCTTCTTCCTCTCTTCTCCAAATCCAATCCAATGATGGAGAAAATCACATGAACACCTTAAATACATTAATCCATTGATCACCTTGTGAACAAAAGGCCTCAAATATACATTAATACATTCATCATTCTCAGTTGTCCTCCCACTGCCACACATGTCTATACCAAGCCAATAGATTTGCCCCCAACGAAGTTATCTGTAACCCCTGGGGTTTGGACATGTCTCTTCTTTTCTAATCCTTTCAACCAAACACTCAGCTACACCTTGACATTAATTATATCAAACCAAGCCCACCAGTGGATTGAGCCCCACCTGCATCACCCAACCAAACACAGCCACTTCATGAATAGATACGAACCTTGTCATCTCCATCCAACCATCCTCTTCTCCGCCCATCCAAACATAATCGAACCCAACCTCACGACGTGGAACACCTATTCCATTTCGCCATCTCCCAACCTAACTCAATTGAAAGCTATACAACCTAACAGACCCACTCATCCATCACGCTCCCACATCTCATCTATTCATTCACCATCATCCAAACACCAGCCACCTAAGGACTGACTCCAGTTCAAACTGTGCCCATGACTCAAACATCACAGTCCCTATGTACAAACAGCCCACTCATCTTCTTCAGCCACAACCTGCAATCTTCACAAAACACCCACTTGACTGAACCACACCTAACCACTAGTTGGTCATCCCTTCCACACTTCATAGCAGGCCCCAACCTCGATCACATCGTAATACTCTCAACCGACCAGAATCCAAACCCCATCTCATACACACGTCCTTGTTGGATTAATGTATTAGAGGTGTCCATGTAAATTTCTCCATCATTGGATTGGGTTTGAGGAAGATGGGAAGAAGAAAGAAGATGAGGAAACATGCCTACTCAGGGTTGACGTCGATCGACCCTCGAGAAAAATGGTAAAAAAGGGGGGGGGGGGGGGGGGGGGGGCGGGGTGTTCGGACGAAATGCCCTATTTGAATAGTTTGCTAATTTATCTGTTTCGATCCTATGGCCACGTAAAGTATTTTTTCAGGTAAAATCCTTTTTTTTCTACTATAAGATGATTTCTTAATTAGTGGTTCAATTTAATCAATCTAACTTCATTACATCATATGTTAGCCATCATTCCTTTATTATATAATAATTTAATACATTTAGATATTGGTTGGAACTTCAAAATGGCATTTTGGCCAAGTAGGGTTTATTTGTTTGCATGTAATTCAATACATAAGAATTCATGGTCATAGTAAATCCAACAAAGCAGTATTTTAAAGAGGTGAAGTGTAGGATATAAGGCGGAGATGTTGATAGGACCTTGACTTTTCTAGGATTTGAATTACTAGGGTGATGGTTCGGTATTCATTTGCCAAGTTTCGATCCCCCTATAAGAGTTTAATCATGCATTGCAGACATGTGAGGTTTTTTATATCGCCTTTAATCTTGGAGATTCTCACTTCACGGAGGACATGAATTAAAAATCTCGCATCGCCCTTTACAGGCTTCTTGTAGGTCAAGATTATACTTCATTTCTTATCTCTCCTTGATTCATTTTTCTTTAAAACAAAGGATATTTAATGGTCGTTTTTGTTATCCATCATTGTTTCTTTATTTTTGTCCAATTTTAGACATACAAGCCTAAGGAATTGTAGGAATTCAATTGCACAAAACAAACGAAGTTGGACAATGATTGGGAACTTGGAATTAATATTTTTGATCATTTAATTAGAGATAATTTTAAATTGACAACTAAAACCAAGTAAGAACTCTCTTTATTATAAGAAATACGTTTCCCGATGTAGAACAAAAAAGAAAAATGATAAAAAAAGAAATACTTTCTCCTTAGGGCCTATTTGTTTGCAATAAAATACATAGGAATTCTTAGTGAAATAAAGTCTACCAAATGATTATTAAGGAGGTGAAGGATGAAGGATATTGATGGACCAGCGCATTCTGCTCGCTCGGTTCTACCGAGGTCGGCGGACGTGGGAGTCCTTTTGGGTCCGACCCTTTCATAACCGGAGGGGGGCAGATGCGTGCATGAACATTTCTTTTATGTGGGTGTGCCAGATTTTCAATTTTACTTGGAATTGCAAGTGGTGATCCGGAGATCAACCTTTGCAAGTAAAAAGGAAATCAACTTCTTTCAAGTTTTCCATTGCACATATATTTAAGAAAAGAGACATTTTCTTGATTTGCCGTGAAAGGTGATTTTTTTGGCATTTATAGCCGATTTTGGCGTTTATATCCGATTTTTGGCGTTTATAGCCGATTTTGACGTTTATAGCCGATTTACAATCCTTATCAATAATGAAAGACAAGAGTTATGATTTTTGTCTCTTTTGAAAAAAATACAAACTACAATGAAAAGCAAGAAAAGGAGGATCTAACTTCTCAGGAGATTGTGGGGGACCTGTTCAGATTGACGGTCGCAAGCCATATGTGGACTTCGCCATCATCCATGCAGATGAGAACAGAGGATACTATTGATTCGCTTGGCTTGGCTATAACCTCAGGTTTTTAGAGGACAAAGACCAAGAGGAGGTCCTATGTCCAATAAAAAGCCAAGTAGACGGGCTGAAAAGCCACGTCTAAGCCATTGGAGGCAGAAGGAGAAGGCAAGGACCTTGGGGGGGTACCCCCCAAGGGACTTTTGTCACCTTGTAGCGGTGGTCGGTGTAGAACTTCCGCAGAGTTTTCTCTATTTCTTTCTCTTAGATTTCTGATGCCTTTTTCTGTCTGAGTTTTCGGATTTTCTGCAGTTTGTTGTGTATTTTCTGTGCCGTCCTTTCTTCTTGGAGTGCTCTCCTATTTATAGGCTTTTTGGTAGCCATTTAGGAGGGTTTATGGGCTTTTATTGTCATTAAGCCGTATAATGGGAGGAGTTACAGGATTTAATTCCTTTATTTTGTAACTCCTTTTTCTTGGCTTCTGATTGACCAGAGGAGATTGAGGGCATTTAATCGCCTTTAATTGACATGATGGGAGGAGTTTCATGGGTTAAATGCCATGAATCTCTTGACTTATAACTCCCGAATGCTTGCTTCTGATTGGGCCATCCAAAGACATAGATTGATGACTGTAATAAAGCTAGTCAATTAATCGCATTAAGTGGTAGCCGAGTAGTTGAAGAGTCGCGGGCCGTGCCGCGTCTTTTGGGATTCTTCTGGCGATGATCAATGATGGATCTTCATGTAGATCGGCATCAGATGACCATGTAACTTCAGGTATTGGTTACCAATAGCGGGTCGGTGCCATCTGTCCTGTCGATTTCTTAATCAGTCGGGTAGAAAGCACACTTTTCTGGTTGACCGGTTGGCGATCAATGTTGATTTCAATACTCTTGATGATTGACCTGTGATTTTGACGGATGTCAGAGGATTTGGTGTCTCAAAAGTATGAATTTTGGAAAATACCAGAGGCCAGACGCTTGCGAAAAAATGGTGAAAAACTGGGTTTCCGGGGCCCTCCCGGCGATCCCGGGCCTCAGGGTCGCAGGGGCTGGCGACCCTGGGGGGGGGGGGGGGGGTTTCCCCCCTTTTGTCCCGTTTTGTGTCTGTTTTTGCTGTTTTTTTATTCTTTTTTTTTCTGTATTTTTCCTTGACATTTTTGATCATTTATTGGCCTGATTTCCCTGTAGAAAACCTGATGAGAATCGTTGCATTTTGTTTTGCAAACTTTCCAATTTTCTGAGAAAGCCGAAGACTTTGTCGCGCAGAGCTGCCGATTTTCCGTCAGAAGCTGAAACTGGGACAAACGATGTCGGAATGACCTGAAATTTGGGGTGAAGCCTCCTGAGTAATAAATAAGACCAACCATAAGCTTTTATTTGAGTTTTGAAGCCATTTGAGGTCCTATCACCAGTAGACTTATTTTTATCGCGATGAAGATGTCGCGGCTTAATGTGAGGTCAACCGATGTCTGATTGACTTGAAATTTGACAGGGAACCTATTGGAGTCATTTTAAGATGATCCATAGGCTCTGTCTTGGAAACCATGGTCCCAGGGAGCTTCACCGCCGAGAGGCCTGATTTAGCTTCCGAGTGTCAAAGTATGGTCAAATGTTGTCGAAATGACCTGAAACTTGACTTGTAGCCCTTTGTAAGAATTTTGAAGCTGTCCATGTGCTCTTTCTGATGAGTGATGGACTCGGTGTTTCTCGCCGCCGAAAGCCTTGATTTAGCGGTTCGAGGGTTAATGTAGGGTAAAACGTTGTCGGTTTGACTCGGAACTTGACGTGGAGCCTTTTGGATGTATTTTGAGACCATCCATCGGCTCTGATCGAATATTTGGTATCTCCGATGCTTTCGCCACCGGGAGCTCCTTTTCAGCTGCCGGAGAAGCGAAGTTAGGCCAAATGATTTTGAAATGGCCCGAAACTTCTTGTGTACTCCTCTTTTGGCTGTTTTGAAGGATCTTGCAGTTTTTGTTTGATTCCTGACAAGATTTGATTTTTTGGAAGTAGCATTGCCTATTTATGGCAGGTTGCGACTTCATGTAGCCTTTTGGATCTTGAAGAAGCAAGGTGACATTTTTGGTATCAACAAATGCCCCCTCGAGGTGCAGCGACGAGTTGCTTAACTTTTGTAGTCGATGTGCCTCGAAGAGATTTTGTGAAGGAGAGCTTGTGACTTGACCAAGAGTCTTTGAGCAGTCTTTCTTTTGGTATTTGTAGCCTTTTGAGCTTCCAGGGGAATTTTATGGTAGTGAAAGGGATCACGTACCATCTCGAGGCAGAGTTTTGAAGATGACAACAGGGATGTGGATTTGGGTTTTGACCTTGTGACCTAACAGGCTGTATGTGGCAGGTTAGGGGGTCGGGTTTGGTTTTGACCGTGTGACCCAACAAGTTGTATGTGGAATGTTAGGGGTCGATTTTGGTTTTGATCTTGTGACCTAACAGGCAGTATGTGGCAAGTTAGGGGACCAGGATTTGGTTTGATTTTTTATGGAATGTCAATTTCAAGATTTTGGCTCAATTTGGTAGATGAGATTGGATGGTTTGATTTTTGGAAGCTCATGGGGCTTGGAATTCTCTTTTGTATGGTCGAATCAACTCAAAAGAGGTACGGAACCATTTTTGTATGCTCTTGGTAAGAGGGATATCTCTTTGACTAAAAGCCCAAATTTTTTTTTTTTTTTGTGCCTAGCTGGTCAAACCTGGCTCATATGGGCTAACCCATGGGACCTTATGCTTTTGAAATGGCTTAGATCTCATATGGTGTCATTTTTATAAAGAATATCAAAAAATATCTCCTTTGGATAGAGAATATCTAAGAATATCTTTACTTGGAGAGAATCTCTCATGTTCCCTTTATTTTAGGAGAGAATATCTCAAGATATCTTCCTTTGGGAAAGAATCCTTCATTGATCCTATCTTTTGGGAGAAAACTCTCATTGATTTCTTTTTGGGAGAGAATCCCTCATGATATCTTTCTTTTGGGAAAGAATCTTTCTAATTTCTTTCTTTTGGTAAGGTTACTAATTAGTAACACTTACCTCTTTCTTCTTTCCTTCTTTGGTTTGCTCTCTTTTATAAAAGTAACGAGGAGGTTGGATCTCTTGCTCTTATTGCTTTCTTTTGCAACAATCCCAAGAGGGCTTCAAGACCAAGAGTTCTTCTTCTTCAAGATCTTCAAGACTTTTCTTCTTCTTCTCCATCAATGGCTTCAAGTAAGCTCCCTTTTTCAAGAAAACTCCATTGTAGGAAAAATAAAAAGTTCTTTCCTTTTTTTTGTTTCTTTTTTTTTTTACGTGTTTGCTCTTCTTCTTTTTTTTTTTTACACTTTTTTTTTATGCTTTCTTCCCTTTTTTTTGCATGTTTTTTTTTCTTTTGTGGGCCGTACGGACAGAACCATACGGATCTGGCCGTACGGCCACGTGGCCTGTGGGCCAGCCCCTCTCTCTCTCTCTCTCTCTCTCTTTTTGTTTTCTTTCTCTTTTTTTTGAGAAAGTTTTCTTTTGTTTTTTTTTTTTTGCTCATCATGATAATGCATTTTTTAAAAAAAAAACAAGATGTTCATGCATGTATATATTTTTTTGTAAATTGAATTGTAGCATGATGTGATAGCATACCTGGAAGTTTTCGCAAATTTGGGAATTTGGAGCTCGCAGCGATGTTGAGCCCTTCCTGATTTTGCGGAGACTTTGAGATTTCAAAAGTTTGGAGTTTCGGAGCTCGCAACAATATTGAGCCCATCTTCAAGCTTTCTATTTCTTTCGGACTAGTTCCTTTTCTTCGGAATTGCCCCGGCATCATGTCAAAATTTCGCCAGTTTTTTTTTTAGCGAAATCGTGTCATTTTGATGATTGATCTTTTTCTTTTCCATCCTTTGCAGGTGGTTCCTCCAGAACGAACAAGGGTAAAGAGCATGCTACCAGCGTACCTCGTCGATCTGCTAGATCTTCTAATCCGACCGTTCAGCAGGCCTGGGAAAAGGTCCAGTATGTTGAGAAAAATCTGGAAGGGTGCGACTCCCTCAACAGAGATGAGATGAGGCAGCGGCTGATCGCTCTCAAGGGAGAGGATTTTTATAAGATCATGGTAAGCAGTCGTCTATGGGTGATGGAAGATCAGAGTGTTTTACCCAAGCCTACCTTCTTCTTTGGTGATGCCGTCCCTAATGACATGACATACCAGAGGAGATGCTTTCAGTTCTCTTTCACAGCAGATGGTGAGAAGAAGACTATTGCTACCCGGTCGACGTTTGATCGCACCGTCTCGATCATAAGCCTTGCCCCCACGAGCTCTAAGATAGAAGATCCTCCAAGCTGGGTGAGAAGGACACATGTAATTAAGACCGGAGTTTTTGTTGGCGGTTCTCCTGGATATGCGAAGAAGTCGCCTACTGACTTAGACATGTTAATGCCGGCCAGTGGTTACCAGGGCTCTGATTATCCATCGGTCGATTTGAGACCGATGGGCCTTGGTATTTTCAGCAGTGACGGCAGCAATTGGATAAAGCCTTTTCGACTTTGTGGCCATTTCAATGCTGACTCCGAGTGGAAGTCATGGACTGATCGCGTCCTGCTGATTGGTGGCGCCGTTTTGAAGGAAGCCGGGATTTTTGATGCGGTCCACGCCTTTAGGGAGACCGTGATCTTTTCCGACGAGGCCTTCATGGCTATGTTGGAGTCATTCTCAAACCAATACCTTCGTTGTGACGAATGGTGAGATTGGTTTTTGTTTGAAGGAGCTGAGTGCCATTACTAGATTGCCCATCCTTGGCAAACTCTATGAGGAGTTTATACCGATCGACATCGTCCTTGAGGAACAGTCTGAGGAGTTCAGGCTTCTGTACTTTCAGCTTGTCGCCTTCTATGATTTTTTGAAGGAGAAGGAGGGTTTGAAAGTTAGATCCAGCAGTTGGAAGAGCTCTAGCTCTTCATTCCCCAACTTGTTTGATAGCAGGGAGTCTTCTGATAGTGTGACCCAGGAAGCCAGGGCTCAGGATCCAAGTTCGAAGAAGATCTTGACTATGCAAGAAGAATTGAGAGATTTCTGTGCGAGTACAAATGCCATATGCCCTGACATTGCACTGCGAGGAGATCTCGCTGTTTACCTCACTTATTGGCTTGGTGAGGCTATTTTTGCTGGAGGAGATGGAACGCACATCAGGCCGCATTGTATTTTTTCGGCTTGTCAGATGGCGTTTGGAGAGCAGCTTGCTTTGGTGCCAGCTCTTTACTCCTACCTGTGTACCGAATTGCAGGCTGCTGCTTTTTTGGTTCGGCTTGGGCTTCCCATGAACAGGGTATTTTCAGCCCACATCTTTTATTCATGGTATGTGTACCACTGTCCTGGCTTCCACCGGCTGGGTGCTGCACAGGATGATGATCCTCTGATGATTCGGCTAGCTAAGGGCAAAGCCGTGTCCGAATCACTTTTGTTTGCCCGCATGAGGATCCGACGGTTCAGGGACGTCGAGATGGGGCAGTCTTCAGTGAAGCTTTCTCCGGAGTTGCGGAAGAAGGCTTTTGATTTTGGTGCCTCCCGAGACTCTACCAAGGCGGGGTCGGGAAGGCATTACTCCTTGACGAACACAGAGAAGGAGTGGCTTTTCAGCATACGTGTCGGCACGATGGTGTACCGCGGACTTCTTTTCGTCGACATCCAGTCGTATGTACCCTCTCGCTTTGCTTTGTAGTTGGGCTTTTCTCAAGGCGTTGTTGGAACGCCTTTAAGCATGGTGAAAAGCTTTGGAGGTATACAGGACGGGAGAAATGCATGGGCTTTTTATAGTGCTGAAGACACTACAGCCATGATCTTTTATCTTGTGTTGTCGACTTCCCGGACTGCCGGCTTTGCGAAGTGGTTCGCGGAGAGCTTTTCGGCATATCAGGGGCTTTCCAAGAAGGAGCTTGATGTGAAGCTGGCATCTGGAAAGGGCCTTGGAAAGTCGGATGGCGTCCTGCGAAAGGAAGTTTGGGCCTTCCTTTCTAGAGAGAAGCACAAGATAGGCTTTCTCGGTGATCAGGGCGTCATTGGTTCTGAAGCTGTTCGAGAAGTACCTGATGAGGCTTTAGAGCAGCTAGAACAGGAGGAAGCCGAACTTGATGCTTGGATGCAAGCGGCACAGAGGCAAGCTTCCATCGAGTCTACTGATAAGGGTAGACCATCCAGTGAGGAGTCAAGTGGGAGACCTGACTCTGATAGCGGGGCAGGTTCCTCTAAGAAGCGAGCCCGCAGGAGTAAGAGGATGAGGAGTCATCATCGCAGAAAAGGGGCAATATGAGGACTCTCCTGACATAGAAGTCCCTCTTACTATTAATGAGGATGTGCCAGTGGATGCTGATGAACCTCCAGAGAAGAGAAGCCGAGAAGAAGAGACCGTTGGTGAAGGTATGATTCTTCCTCTTTTTCTTTCCATTTCTTTTCATGGGATTTTTCCATGTCTTGGTTTGTTTTCTCTCCCTGCTGCTCCTTTATTTTTTTAGCGAAGGAAGATTTGGCGATGCCTGAGGTTCCAACCGATGAGGTGGTGACAGATCCTGTCGGGGCACCTGAAGAAGAACCGAGGGACTCTGGAGTGAATCCAGAATCTCCAATTGGTATAACTTCATTTGCTTCTTTTTTTTGTGTCTGTGACTTGGTTTGCTAACATTTTTCTTGTCAGCTGACTTGCCACAGGATTCCGATGACTTTGAACCATCGATGGACGCAAATGTTAATGATGCTTTTGATGAGTTCATGGAGGAAGAAAGTGTTCCGCCAGTCGTCGAAGAAGGTATTTTGTAGTAACAACCCTGATAATGATTTTCAAATAGGATCATATTCATACCTTTTTGTGTTTCTTTGGCTGGTTTTGAGGTGACAGCGGAGAGTCCGTTGCTTCCTTCAGAACCAGAGCAAGGGATGCCAGAGGTCGATCCAGAGGTAGAGGCTCCTGGGACCAGTTCTGACACTGTTGAGAAGATACCTCGTGCTGAAATTCCTTCTCCAGCAGCTCCAACTGGAAAGAGTTCTTTTGTTCCTCTTCCAATGGGACATGACATGGGCAGCCGACCGACGAAGCGGGGCGAATCTTCAGCTGGGCCTTCTCTTCTTTTTACGAAGGAGGTGGCGGTGCGGGTTCTGAGCTCTTGGATTGAGACTCTCCTTGCTGGACACTTGGATGCCGGATTTGGCATGATCCAGCATGTGCGTGAGATTCTCGGTGATGCCGAAGAGGCTGGCCTGGATGTCACAGGTGCTAGGGCGATCGTTGATAGGATCATTGAGCTGGGTGACAAATGGTTTGAGGCCATGGGTTTGGCTGATGACCAGTTCTTCAAGGAGATGTTCCTGGATCCTACTGATAAGGCTAAGTCTGACCTGGATGAGGCTACACAAAGCAGGAAGCAGATAGTCCGAGAGAAGAACTTAGAAGAGCTAGCCATCATTGGGCTGACACATGAACTTAACATCCTTGATAGGGAGGTTGATGAGGCCAGGAAACGTCTTGAGCATCTGCAGGCACAAGTTGCTGCCAAGTGGGCTGCAATAACAGAGGCTCGCGACAAGGAAAGTGCTCTGATTCGCCGGGTTGCAGATGCTGATCGAGTTCTTGAAAGGAGGTCTCAAGAGAACAAACAATGGCGAACTGCTCGGGATAAGCTTCCCGGTGTGAAAGAAGGATTGAAGCATTCTCCCGCATCTCATGGCAAGTTCCTGAAGAAGCGTGCCTTGGAATCCCTGACGGCTGAGGCCAAAAGTTTGCTTGAGGAGCTGAAATCTTGGCTGGAGACCATTTTTGGTTGAGCTCCTGTTTTTTTTTTTTTTTTTGTAATCAGAAACTATCCTTCTTTCCTTTTTTTTGGTACCACATGTATTTTTTTTTGTGGTGCTTGAGAACACTTTTTTTTTGTACCGCATGTACTTTTTTGGTAATCTTTTTTTTTTTGTTTTACCTACGCTCACTTAAATCTTTTTGTGATGAAAGTAATTGCTAAATGGGATTTGATCAAAAGCTTGTCATTTTGTGAAAATCTTTTGTCAAATGATTGTTTTGGCAAGGGAGCCAGATTTTGTTTGTGGCATGGAAGCCGATTTGTGGCATTGATAGCCGGTTTTGGTGCCATCTATAGCCGGGTTTTTGGCATTGGTAGCCGAGTTTTTTTAAAGCCAATTTTTTTTTTGTTTTGTGGCATTGATAGCCGGTTTGTTTTGGTGGCATCTATAGCCGTTTTGGTTTTCAAAAATGCAAGTATCGACTAAAAGTCGCCTCCCTGCTGAATGTTCTTGTAAGTATCGATGGAATGTCGCATCCTTTCTCATTCGGTTGCGAGTATCGATGGAATGTCGCATCCTCGCGGATTTGGGTGCAAGTATCGATGGAATGTCGCATCCTTGCTTTTAAAAATTCTTGGTTTTGCGGGTACTGACTTGATGTCGTTTCCCCATGATTTTTGAAATTGGTGGTTTTCTCGAACCTTTGGGTCATGGATATCAACTGAAATGTCGCGTCTCCATGGTTTTTTGGGTTTTTTCGAACCTTTGAAATTTGGGTTGTAGATATCAACTGAAATGTTGCATCTCCACGGTTTTGGATTTTGAAAGTATCGACAAAATGTCGCTTCCCTGCTATTTTGGAAGTGTCGAATATGATTCGCATGCTTCCGATTTGTGCCAGTATCGACTAAGCGTCGCTTCCCTGCGATTTTTTGAAAAACCATTTTTTTTTTGTTTAAAGACATGAGGGTCATAAGTTTTGACCTAAAACCATTTAGGCGGTAAAAGGTAGGGTGGACTAGAGTGGAAATCCCTGAATCCGGATTTTATTTC
Organism: Litsea cubeba; assembly: GCA_012931725.1. Classification (NCBI taxonomy): domain Eukaryota; kingdom Viridiplantae; phylum Streptophyta; class Magnoliopsida; order Laurales; family Lauraceae; genus Litsea; species Litsea cubeba. The sequence continues at coordinate 66,658 of WHSA01001031.1, forward strand.
AAACCATGAATTTTGGGTTCAAGGGTTGAAAATTTTGGTCAAGTTAGGGAAAGGTTCCTAAACTTGGATTTTTGAATAATGAAACGATGAAAGTAAGCATTGTTTAAATTTTTAGAAATTTCAACATTTGACATGAAAATTCTAAAAAAGGTGGGTTTAGCGAGCGTGTACCTGGAAACCGGTTTTGGCCGTACAGGCATTGCTCTTACCTAGTTGGGTAAGTCTTCAAGGGTAGTACCTCTTTAGGAACTTGTCGTTGATGGGCAGCATACATCTGTCACCTTCCATGTTTAGGAGTGCGTTGCGCCGTTGGAGAAAACCTTGTTGATGACGTAGGGTCCCTCCCATTTTGGCTCAAATTTGCCTTTGGACTTGTGAGCGAAGACCATTGGTCTTTCTACCGCAAGAACCAAGTCACCCTTTTTGAAGGCGCGTTGCCTGACCTTTTTGTCGAAAGATCCTGCCATGCGTGCTTGGTAAAGTTCAATGCTTTGTTGAGCTTCGAGCCGTCTCTTATCGAGATTGTCCAGCTCATGGAGTCGCAATTTGACATTGCTTTCTTGAGTCATGTCATTTTACAAGGATACCCTCAAGGAAGGAATTTGTACTTCCAAGGGCACGATAGCTTCGCATCCATAGACCAAGGAGAATGGTGTGCTATGGGTTGGTCCTCGAACGGTGGTTCGATAGGCCCACAAAGCTTCAGACAGTTGGTCGCTCCAGTCTCTTTTGTGACTAGAGACCATCTTCTTGAGGATTTTACAGAGTGTCTTGTTGAAAGCTTATGCTAATCCGTTTGCTGCCAGATTGTATGGAGTTGAAGGACAGCTTAGGATTTTATATTTATCGCAGAACCTGTAGAATCGATGATCCCAGAATTGTGGTCCGTTATCATGGATGAATTTTTTGGGTATGACGAAACGACAAATGATGTTGGTGCGCAGGAACCGAAGGATTGATGAGGTCTTCATTTCGTTGAGCGTAAATGCTTCTGACCACTTGGAGAAATAATCCGTAGCGGCGAAGATGAAGCGATGACCTTTGCTCGAAGGGAGAGAAATAGGACCTATGATGTCCATACCCCAGGCTTCGAAAGGCCATGAAATCGCTGTAGGATGTAGCCATTCTGGAGGCATGTGAATGTAATCTCCATGAACTTGGCATTGTTGGCAGCGCTTAGCAAATTGCATTGCGTCGGCTACCATGGTAGGCCAGTAATAACCTAACCTTTTTATCTGATCATAGAGCTTGGGACCAGCATGAACTTCTTTGAGTGTTTCTTCAGCCTCTTGTTGTGACAAGCAGCGTAGAAGTACTCCGTTGAAGGATTTCCTAGCAAAGGATTTTCGAAGGAATATCCAAATGAAAGCTTGGGGTTTGCCTTTGGATGCTTACCCATTCTTTTGGATCTTCAGGTAGGATTCTGAACATAATGTAATCAATGAACGGATCCCTCCAGTCGCCGATTGAAGTTTGAAGGATTGAAATCCGACTTCCAACCACTTGGTGGCATTCAGCAACTGCTTGATGTGTGTTAAGAGGAGGAAGGATTCTTTTTTCGCACACTGTGATTTGCATGTTTTCCCCTTCCTGGATTGCCATAGATGCGGCAAGTCCAGCCAGGGCATCTGCACGTATGTTTTCACCTCTACGAATGTGGGTAATGTGACAGATCTCAAACTTTTGCATAAGCGATTGTGCTTTGTTGTAGTAAGGCAGCAAATCTGGCTTCCTGACTTCAAATTTCTGATTCATTTGGTTGACGATCAGTTGAGAGTCTCCAAAGACCTCCAGCATGGTGATACCGGATTCGATGGCGAGTTCCAATCCTAGGATCAGAGCTTGATATTCAGCTGCATTGTTTGTGCATGGTTCTAGTAGCGAGAAAGCGTGTGGAATCATGTATTTGTCGGGGCTAACAAAGAGGATGCCAACTCCCGAGATCAGCTGTCTTTTTTCATTTGTCCTGGTTGCACCGTCAAAGTACATGTCCCAGAAAGCATTTTGTGAGAAAGTCTCCACATTGTAGACTGGTTCGTCTGGAAGATCATCTCTGAGTGGAGAATCTTTAGGCAATGGATGCTCTGCGAGGAAGTCTGCTAGAGCTTGCCCTTTGATTGCCTTTTGTGGTACATACCTAATATCAAATTATGACAGAAGGATGGACCATTTTGCCAGTCGAGCATTGAGAGAACCTGCCTTTGTGACAAGGACCTTCAAGAGGTTGACCCTTGAGACCAGGTAGACTGTGTTGGAAAGTAAGTAGTGACGCAGCTTTTGTACGGCGAACATCACTGCAAGACATTTTTTTTCGACTGGAGAGTAGCGATGCTCTACACCTACTAGCATGCGGCTGAGGTAATATAAAGCAGCTTCTTTTCTATCATCATTTTCTTGTGCAAGTAGAGCTCCCAGAGAGTGATCAAGGGCTCTTGTGTACAAGATGAATGGTTTTCCAGTGGTAGGAGCAGCTAACACTGGAGGTTCTGTCAGGTATGACTTGATATCTTGGAATGCAGCTTCACAGTCAGCATCCCAGACAAAGTTTACACCTTTTTTCATCAACCGGAAGAATGGACGGCATTTCCCCGAAAGATTGGAGATGAACCGTCTGATGTAGGCCAATCTCCCTTGAAGCCCTTTGAGTTCTCTCAAGGTTCTTGGAGAGGGCATTTCTATAATGGCTTTGACTTTTATGGGGTCAAGCTCTATTCCAGCTTTCCGAACTAGGAATCCGAGGAACTTACCCGACGAGACGCCGAAGAAGCATTTCAAAGGATTCATTCGCAGTTTGTGTTTGCGAAGCCGGAGGAAGACTTCTCGAAGGTCTTCAAGATGATCTTCTTTTCTTTTCCTTTTGACGGTGAGGTCATCAACGTAACATTCAACCGTCTTGTGCTGCATATCTTGGAATATCTTCATCATAGCCCTCTGATATGTGGCACCAGAATTTTTCAGACCAAATGGCATGACAGTGTAGCAATACACGCCAAATGGGGTCCGAAAGGATGTATGTTTTTCATCCTCAGGATGCATCTTTATCTGATTGTAGCCAGAGAAACCATCCATGAATGTTATTCGCTCGAATCCATAGGTATTATCAATCATTACCTCTGGTATGGGGAGCGGAAATTCATCTTTTGGGCATGCGCCATTCAGGTCTCTATAGTCAATACAGACCCTAATCTGCCCATTTTTCTTTGTCACGGGGACAATGTTGGGGATGTTGTTCCTCACGGATGAAGCCGACGCTTTTGAGTTTTTGAACTTCTTATTCAATTTTACCCATCACATCTGGACGAAATCTTCTTTGGCCTTGCTTGACAGGCTTGATGTCTTCTTGAAGATTGAGTTTGTGGACCGCTATTTTGGGGTCTAAGCCAGGCATCTCAGCGTAAGACCATGCAAAGCAATCAATGAACTCACGAAGAAAGGCGATATACTTTGGTAACTCATCATCCTTTATATTCTTCCTTATGAATACAGGACGTAGGTTATCTGGTGTTCCCAAGTCTATCTTTTGAACATGATCTTCTGTTGGAAGGTTCGAAGGTGGTTCCTCCATAATATTTTCGGAGGCTTCCAGCTCAACGAAACCTTCTGGGGTTTCAAGGGCATTTCCAGACCAAGGTTTTGTTCCTTTCCACGGGTCTTCTTGATCGGCAATTTTCCCAAGGCTTGCTATGAGATGATCCCAATCGCCTGTTGAAACTGGGTCGAAGTAGGCTACTTCTTTTAGAGATGAGGGTTCTTCTGGGTCAGAAGAGCACATGTCTGTGCCATCGGATAACTCTTCTTCATTCTCAGAGAAATCGTGCCAATTGGATGAGCTTCTTGGATCTTTGTCAGGTGACTCATTAAAGAGATATCCAGGGAGATCGATGTCTTCATGGACTTGAGATGTTGAGGCTTGGTCAGTAAATTGACTTTTAAGCCTTTGTGTCAACTGTCTCAAAGGAGTGTCGAGATCGTACCCTAGCCCGTGTGAAGACTTTTCTACCTGGCCGTAGAGTCTCCAATCTTCCAGCTGACTTTTGGTCAAGGCGGGCCCCAATGGCGTGAGAATACCGTGGCCTTCTCCCAAACCGACTGGGTTTTGAGCGTCATAGCCCATTTTCTTCATAATAGCTTGTGCCACAGAACTATATAAGGATAGTTGAGGCATACCTTTATTTTGGAAAGGTTCAAGCATGGAGTTTGATGAAGAAGCATCCGATCTATGGAAGAAGATTGGCTTTTCCTTTGCTAAAGTTGCTGGAACAACGAATGAAGCTGACGTAGGATCTTTTATGTCAGAACTTGTCTCCATTGGAGTAAGAGCAGGCTGAACTTGCTGAGTGTCAGCTTGGCTTGATGATGTGTCGTCTTCTGGCTCTGAATCCGAATCCGTGTCTTGCATGATAGACACGAAAGAGACAACAAATTTGCCCCCAGGCTTTTGCTTTGCCTTCTTCACTTTAGTTGTGATGACCAAAGGCTTTGAAGGTTTGAGGGAGATGATGAAGGGAGTTTGAATGTTCTCTTCGGATTTACCGGATGGTTTGTTTTCTTCCGGTGATTGTTGAGGAGCTTTGCCTTCATCTTTCTAGAGATTTTCGGCAAAGGATGCTGTGTACTTCTCCTCTTCTTCTTTTTCACCTTCATTCATTTGTGAGTCTGCGAAGTGGACTTCTTTACCTTTGAAGGGTTTTCTATCCGCAAAAACTTAATGTATCATGCCGTCGTCGCCAACAAACTTGATGCATTAATGTAAAGTTGAAGGGACAACACCATTCTCGTGGATCCAAGGACATCCGAGAAGGATGTTATAGCATGAAGGGGTTTTTATTGCATACACTGTGACCTTAGAGATAAGATCACCGATCTGCAACTTGAACCTGATTTTGCCGATAGGCCTTTGAGTACTCCCATCGTATCCGAAGATAGATACAGATGTGTGGCTAAGCTTGCTGGGTGGGATGCCTAACTCTTCGAGAGCCGATGTGGAGATGAGGTTGAGTGCAGAACCTGGGTCGATCGGAACTCTATGCATAGGCATTTCCTTGATGTACCCTGTGAAGTACAGGGGTCGGATGTGCCTGGTTTCGCCAAGTAGGAGGTCGTCCTTTGTGAAGGCGATGGTTGCACTGGCTGTTTTTTTAACCGAGAGGCATTCAATGCATGATCCCTCAGTTTTCTTCTTTTCTCCCTTTGAGGAAGCTTCTGAGTTTTTGACCCGGTAATCCATTTCAATTTGGAGGACTTGCGGGGCATGTTTGTCGACATCCTCATTCAACTTTTGTAATTCTGAAATGAGATTATCACGAGTGTGCGGAGACATTTGCAACAAATCTAGGATGTGCAGACATGCAGGTATGTGCTTGAAGTGTTCAATCAAGTCATACTTGAAAGCCTCCATAGGGCCTGCATGTTCATCATTGTTGCCACTAGGGGTCCTTACAACATCTTTTCCCGAAGGATTTACATATGTAAAGGAAGATTAATTGTAATTTTTGTGGTAGTCCCGGCCAGAGTGGGTGCCTCTACCAACTTCGAGAGCTTCTTGAGAAGGGTCTTCGTTTGGAAGATTGTCATCAGGATCAAGAGGCTGTCATTTTTCATTTGCTGAGGACGTATCAGCAGCAGAGTTGCCATCCTCAGTGATTGTGTTGCACGGAGCATTTTCTTGGAACAAGTCCTGAACAGCATCCAGCAACCTTTCTTATTCGTTGACCGATTCATCGTCCCAAGCATCAATAGCTGAGAATTCTTGAGTCAGTAAGGGTGTGAACTTTGAAGTCACAGTCTCAGGAGAAGAAACCTGAGAGGGTGTCATCTTAGTGAAAGTCACGTGAGATGAGGTGGCTCCAGAAGATACATTGCTAGGCGTCGCCGGAGTGTAAGTGATCTCATCAGACGATGCTTCGGAAGAGCTATAATCCCGAATTATCACATTACAGGAAGCTCTGACAGGAGACGTTGCCTGATCGGAGTCAGACTCATCCTCGGATGTAAGAGGATCGTCTATCCAGCAATTTTCTCCATTTTCAGGAGTTAAGGGAGGATTGCGAGGAAGCTCGTTGACGCGGTCTTGCTCTTGTTCTAGAGCGAGACGCTGCAAGATCCTTGCATATTCTTCAAGATCAGGCATGGGAGCCAAATCTTCTTCTTCATCAACTCTTTGTGGCTCAACATAGTTGATTTCCACTGGAGCAATGATGGGTGCTGGTTCAACAGCATTTTCTTGTATAGCCTCTTGGTCTTCTTCATCATCAGACTAGGATCCTTGTGGCTGTAGGGGGTTATACCAGATTACTGGCATAAGATGAGTCTCAGGAACTCATTCTTCATCGGAGAGATATTCTCCTGTTTCAAGGGATTCCTCCCACTCGTCGGTGTAGTTGGATTCGAATCCATCATCGGTGTCGCTGGACTCGTATCCATCAATGGAGAATCCAACTACCGAATTGCAAGAGTATGATGCCTCCTGCGTGGCTTCTTTGAATTGAGGTGGCATGAAATCACTGAGAGTGAGTTTTCTTACCCCCTTTGAAGTCTCTGGAATGGATGTTTTTGTTGCCTCCAGTGAAGCGGTAGAGGAAGCCTCTGCCTTTTCTTTGACTTCTTGTTTTGGCTGGGTCTTCTCTTGTCGTTTGAGCTTGAGGAGATATTTCCTAGCCTGCCTTCGCTGTTGAGCTGTAGGGTTTGTTTTCACGACCTCCCAATTTTCATCTTCCAGGAGATCGGGATGTACCCATATGGGCTGTCCCTCTGGTGTCGGGTAAGGAACCAGTTCCTCGGACGCTTGGACTGAGTTTATCACCTGGAAGGAAGTAGTGATCTTCTTCTTTGGTGATTTTGATATTTGTCCACATGTCACCATGTTGACGGAGGCAGACCCATAGTTTTTGTCAAAGGTGATGACTCCATTTTTCCACATCTCGTTTATTTTCTCCCTCACAACGAAGCATTGATTGAGAGGATGCGAGATCATCTGGTGGTATGGACAGTACCGATGATCGTTGGTTTTGCCAACATCACCTGGTCTTTTTGGTTCAGGGAAGGTGAGCTTGCCGTTTGCCACAAGAGCCCCGAAGATTTCATCAACATCTTCATCAAATGGGTATTTCTTCTCTACTCGTTATTTGGAGGCATTTGAGAGTTCAGGTCTTTTACCAGTAGCTTTGTTTTCAGCTTTCTTTGGTGGCTGAGGAGCTGACTTGGTTTGCACATTGAGGACCTCTTTTTTCTTTGGTTTTGAGGTTGCAATGGCGGTTGGCTCTTTTCTTGATGAATTCTGAGTGTTGAGGTCTTTAATCACCGTTTCAGCTTCCATGGAAGCCTCTAGGAGTTCTCCCAGGTTTTTTTATTTGCTGCCGATGATCATGGAGCAGATTCTAGCTCTCATATTGTTTCGACAGATGTCGACTAGCGACGCTTGTGGCAGTACATCAGAGCATTTGTACGCCATTGCTTTCCACTTATGAATGAAGTCATATGTTGACTCATTCTCCGCCTGTTTTAGGCTGCATAGTTGAGCCATAGTAGCGGGATGATCCTCACCTTTGAAGTGAGTCAGGAAGTGTGTCTCTAGCATTGCCCAATTTTGGATGAGGTCCTCCGGCAGAGTGGAGTACCAATCGAAGGCCGTACCTTTTAGGGTACTTGCAAAGAGGCGGATCTTGAGTGCATCTTGATCCGCGATAGCTCCCGTTAGGATCTTGAAGTGGATGACGTGCTGTCTGGCTGATCCTTTCCCCGTATATGTTTGGAGAGTAGGATGCTTGAATTTTGTGGGGAACGGGACCGAGTCCATCCATAAGGGATATGGTGGCTTGATCCCATGCTCCTTGAGTATATCCTCTTCTTTTGCTTTGGCGAGGATACCATCTACGTCCTTTTTGGTAAGGGCGCGTGACTCATTTTCTTCTATATTTACCTCATCGTCTTGATGATTCGGAGGAGGTTCATTGTTCGCCTGATTTTGGAAGGCGAGGAGAAGGTTTTCCATCAGAGTTTCAATCCTCTGCTGGCCTTGTTCCAACTGCTGGATGCGTGTGATCGCATCATCTTAAGGTGGATTGCGGGGTGGTGGCTCAGAATTTGTAGCCAAGACGTTCATCTTTCGTGATTCGAACGAAGAAACTATCCTGGTAACTGAGCTGGGGCTCATTCTTTTTGAAGAAGAGCTTGAGAAAGGATCACTCTGCCGTCCTTTGCTTGAAGGAGCAGGGAATTCTTCTGAATGTCTTCTTGTCCTGGAGACGCTGCGGGTCATCGGACGTCGGATATGGATTTTTGTTGCTGACTTTTGGCGTCTTCTGGTTTTTCCAACCATATGGACAGCAGCAACTTGGTTGGGTCTTTCTTTTTCGACCCATTTGGGAGAGACTTGAAGTGTAGGAGGCTGGGTCCTTTGCTTCTCTAGTCTCTTTTGCCGATACGACGCGCGGCGGCGTATACGATGAGCAATTTGAGCTTCAGTCAGCTCTAGTTGGGCTTTGACGATGAAGGATGTGCTCCCTCGGGCGCAGCAGCCGAGCCTGTCTTCTTTGTAGCGGGCAAGGACAGGATGCGAACCCGGTCCTTCGCCTGTTGCAGTGAAGCTTTGAATTTTGGAGTTCGGCCCCTGTAGAGATGAAGGGTCGAACTGCAGGTTTGTAGGCCTTAGCAGGTGCTTGCAGAGGCCTTGTGATGCATGACTTGATTTTGGGCTTGTAGGAACAAGCCGGCTCATTCTGGGTTGACTTGAGAGTCAGATTGGAGATGGGTCTCTCCTATTTTATGTCTCTCCTCTTTCATGTAGGCAAGAGGGTAGAACTGGTTCTCCTTGAGTGGGGCCAGGAATACTGGCTTGGTGGATATTTGGGACCTTCTTTGTTTTGGTGAAGGTCTTGGGGACCAAGTCTTGGAATAGACCTGGTTGTTTGCTGGTCGAGGCTTCGTGGGGCTGCCACGGGCTTCGGGCCTTCTGGTGCTCGCCTTTAGTGTCACGGTAGTGACACGTTGAGAGGCGAGTTTCTGCTTCTTGGAAGGAGCAGTTTGTTCCTCAGAAAGTGGGAATGGTCCCAGCGTCCCAAAGACGATAGTCCGGGGAGTCGAGGTTGACCTGGAGTTCAGAGAGTTGCCGAGGGAGTTGACGCTTCGGCAGCTGATGGGGCGCTTGTAGGTGCGCGTGGTTTGCTTCTGTTGAAGCATAAGTTGGTGCTTGTTCTCGTCGAAGGTAATGGTTAGTGAAGCTGCGATTGTTAGTTTTCGAAAAGTTTCTGAAACAAGACCACATCCATTAGTAATCACAAGAATATAATGATCATAAATGGGAAGTTCTATGGTTTTGTCTTTTCAAATTGCTCGAGGGAGATGACCCAAGCAATATGAAGAAGGCAGAAAGCCATAGAGTGTACAATTGTTTTGATCGTAGGTATGGTAAGCCCAGAATGAGCGTCCCAGTGACTACGAGAAGCAATTGTGAACTTAAATTCGACTTATCGAGAAGCAGAGCTTGCTCGAGGTAAGAAGAATATAAAGTTGGAGTTACAAATGTGCCAGTCGCGAATACAGTAGACCCTGAAAAGGCGTACTAGTACCGCTAGACACAAATGTTTGGAGACCGCATCCATGAGATGAGATTCCCTGTTTTGAAAGGTCAAGATTGGATTCATCAAAGAGAGCAGATGGTATTCCGATCCAAATACGGTCTCTGCGATTTCCGCGAGTGCCAGTATTCAGAAGGAAATGAACCATAATTTCTCGGATCTGAATCCATAAATGACGAGTTTTTTTTTTTTTTTTTGAAAGGCCAATATCGGGTTCATCAAAGAGAGTAAAAAGCACTCCAATCTGAAGACGGGCTCAACGATTTCCGCGAGCGCCAGTGCTAAAAAAGGAGAAGACCAAGATTTCTCCAATCTAAACCCAAAATGACGGAAGTTTTTATTTTTAAAAAAAATTTTCAAGATTTTTTTTTAAAAAAATCTTTTATTTTATTTTATTTTTTATTTTTTTATTTATTATTTTTTTAAGGATTTTTTTTGAAAAATTTTTATTTTTTATTTTAAAATTTCTATTTTGAAAAAATTTCATTTAAAAGACGAGAGAGTATGCATAGGCCTCCTAACCCGGTCTTGTGAAATCTCGATTGATAGAATTGCCCCCAGGTAAGGGTAGGATTACTTAATGAACCCATTTGGAGGACCCTTGCCTAGAACAGTCAAGCTGTCTCCACACTCTGGACAAGGCTTTTCTTAAATCAACCATGATCAAAGAACGCAGTTGGTTTAACATTAGCGTTCTATGTCTTCTTATATATATATTTAGATCTTTAATGAACTCATCGAAGAGAAATGATGGTCCAAAACCTTAGTCGAACAGGCTCAACATTTCTGCAAGCACGATGAACGATAGGAAATGATCAAGGTTTCTCAATTTTGAATCCAAAATGAAAAATCTGATTTTTGTTTTTTTTTCTAATGAACTCATCGAAGAGAAACGATGGCCCAAAACCTTAGTCGAACAGGCTCAACATTTCTGCAAGCACGATGAACGATAGGAAATTATCAAGGTTTCTCAATTTTGAATCCAAAATGAAAAATTTGATTTTTTGTTTTTTTATTTATTTTTTCTAATGAACTCATCGAAGAGAAACGATGGCCCAAAACCTTAGTCGAACAGGCTCAACATTTCTGCAAGCACGATGAACGATAGGAAAGGATCAAGGTTTCTCAATTTTGAATCCAAAATGAAAAATCCGATTTTTTTTGTGTTTTTTTTTTCTAATGAACTCATCGAAGAGAAACGATGGCCCAAAACCTTAGCCGAACAGGCTCAACATTTCTGCAAGCACGATGAACGATAGGAAAGGACAAGGTTTTTCAATTTTGAATCCAAAAGTTCGATTTTTTTTTTGTTGAAAAGAGAAAGAGTGGAAATAACTTCAAAGAAAGAGTGGAAATAACTTCAAAGAATTAGAAATTTCCAAAAATTCTCATCTCATTTTTTTTTAGATGCAGAATCCAACATAGGCCACCAATTAGAAAGTAGTCAAGGAATCAAGAAAAGAAGTATAAGCATAGAGCAATAGATATGATATGCAAATATTTCATTTCTAGCATCGTGTTCTCAAATGAACGAGTCCCACCGGGTGTGCCAGCTTGATGAACCAACGCATTCTGCTCGCTCGGTTCTACCGAGATCGGCGGACGTGGGAGTCCGTTTGGGTCCGACCCTTTCGTAACCGGAGGCCAGGGGGGGGGGGGCAGATGCGTGCATCAACATTTCTTTTGTGTGGGTGTGCCAGATTTTCTATTTTACTTGGAATTTCAAGTGGTGATCCGGAGATTAACCTTCGCAAGTAAAAAGGAAATCAACTTCTTTCAAGTTTTCCATTGCACATATATTTAAGAAAAGAGATATTTTCTTGATTTGCCATGAAAGGTGATTTTTTTGGCATTTATAGCCGATTTTGGCGTTTATAGCCGATTTACAATCCTTATCAATAATGAAAGACAAGAGTTATGATTTTTGTCTTTTTTGAAAAAACTCAAACTACAGTGAAAAGCAAGAAAAGGAGGATCTAACTTCTCAGGAGATTATGGGGGACCCGTTCAGATTGACGGTCACAAGCCATATGTGGACTTCGCCATCATCCATGCAGATGAGAACAGAGGATGCTATTGATTCGCTTGGCTTGGCTATAACCTCAGGCTTTTAGAGGATAAAGACCAAGAGGAGGTCCTATGTCCAATAAAAAGCCAAGTAGACGGGCTGAAAAGCCACGTCTAAGCCATTGGAGGCAGAAGGAGAAGGCAAGGACCTTGGGGGTACCCCCCAAGGGACTTTTGTCACCTTGTAGCGGTGGTCGGTGTAGAACTTCCGCAGAGTTTTCTCTCTTTTTTTCTCTTAGATTTCTGATGCCTTTTTTTGTCTGAGTTTCTGAATTTTCTACAGTCTGTTGTGTGTTTTTTGTGCCGTCCTTTCTTCTTGGAGTGTTATCCTATTTATAGGCTTTTTGGTAGCCATTTAGGAGGATTTATGGGCTTTTATTATCATCAAGCCGCATAATGGGAGGAGTTATAGGATTTAATTCCTTTATTTTGTAACTCCTTTTTCTTGGCTTCTGATGACCGGAGAAGATTGAGGGCATTTAATCGCTTTTAATTGCCATGATGGGTGGAGTTTCATGGGTTAAATGCCATGAATCTCTTGACTTGTAACTCCCGGATGCTTGCTTCTAATTGGGCCGTCCAAAGAAATGGTTTAATGACTGTAATAAAGCTAGTCAATTAATCACATTAAGTGGTCGCCGAGCAGTTGAAGAGTTGCGCGCCGTGCCGCGTCTTTTGGGATTCTTCTGGCAATGATCAATGATGGATCTTCATGTAGATCGGCATCAGATGACCATGTAACTTCAAGTATTGGTTGCCAATAGCGAGTCGGTGCCATCTGTCCTGTCGATTTCTTGATCGGTCGGGTTGAAAGCACACTTTTTTGGTTGACAGGTTGGCGATCAATGTTGATTTCAATACTCTTGATGATTGACCCGTGATTTTGACGGATGTCAGAGGATTTGGTGTCTCAAAAGTATGAATTTTGGAAAATACCAGAGGCCGGACGCTTTGAATCGCGAAAAAAGGCGAAAAATGGGGTTTCCGGGGCCCTCCCGGTGATCCCAGGCCCCAGGGTCGCCGGGGACCCTGCGAGGGTTTTCCCCCATTTTGTCCCGTTTTGTGTCCGTTTTTGCCGTTTTTTTATTCTTTTTTCTTCTGTATTTTTCCTTGACATTTTTTTATCATTTATTGGCCTAATTTCCCTGTAGAAAACCTGATGAGAATCCTTGCATTTTTTGTTGCAAAGTTTCCAATTTTCTGAGAAAGCCGAAGACTTTGTCGCCCAGAGCTACCGATTTTCCGTCAGAAGTTGAAACTGGGTCAAACGATGTCGGAATGACCTGAAATTTGGGGTGAAGCATCCTGAGCAATAAATAAGATCAACCATAAGCTTTTGCTTGAGTTTTGAAACCATTTGGGGTCCTATCACCAGTAGACTTATTTTTATCGCGATGAAGATGTCGAGGCTTGCTGTGCGGTCAACCGATGTCCGATTGACTTGAAATTTGACAAGGAACCTATTGGAGTAATCTTAAGATGATCCATAGGCTTTGTCTTGGAAACCATGATCTCGGGGAGCTTCGCCGCCGAGAGGCCTGATTTGGCCTCCGAGCGTTAAAGTATGGTCAAATGTTGTCGAAATGACCTGAAACTTAACGTGTAGCCTTTTATAAGCATTTTGAAGCCGTCCATGTGCTCTATCTGATGAGTGATGGACTCGGTGGTTCTTGCCGCCGAGAGGCTTGATTTAGCTGTTCGAGGGTTGATGTAGGGTCAAACGTTGTCGGTTTGACTCGGAACTTGACGTGGAGCCTTTTGGATGTATTTTGAAACCATCCATCGGCTCTGATAGAAGATTTGGTGTCTCCGATGCTTTCGTCGTCGGGAGCTCCTTTTCAGCTGCCGGAGAAGCGAAGTTAGGCCAAATGATTTTGAAATGGCCCGGAACTTATTGTGTACTCCTCTTTGGGTTGTCTTGAAGGATCTTGCAGTTTTTGTTTGATTCTGACAAGATTTGATTTTTTGGAAGTAGCATTGCCTATTTATGGCAGGTTGCGACTTCATGTAGCTTTTTGGATCTTGAAGAAGCAAGGTGACATTTTTGATGTCAATAGATATGAGATGAAGAGTGAAGGATATAAGGTTAGATGTAGATAGGCCCTTCACTCTCCTATGTATTGAATTGGTGATGGGATGTATTTTATTTCCCATCCTCTTTTAATTCTATTTTCCTTACGGTTCTTTTTTTTTTAAAATACATAGTAATTGAACAAGTGGTTAAAAATGAAGATCAAATGTAAATTTTCAAGAATGAGCATCAAATAAAATCATTTTTTGGTTTTATTTTCCAAAGAGAAAATGTGATTTTATATTATTTTGAGAAATTCAACTTTAATCTTCATTTTTAACCACCTTATATACTCAATTTTTTTTGTGCAGAATGCAAACGGCTAGCCCTAAAAAGGTGATTTGATACTCATTTTTAAAAATAAGAGGATTTTATGGGAAAATTTTTGGAATATGGCCATTCTTCGCGAAGGGTCTCCACAAATTGTACAGTACAAACGAGGTCCGCCAGAACCTCTTCCGTTTTCTTTTAATGATGAAGGGTGTGACGCTAGCGTCGCTCGTGTCTGATAGGAGCAACGCTAGCGTCACTTTTACGTGATTTTTTTAAAACATAGAACTCCCTTTGTTTCTTATTCCTCTTGTTTTTTCCTCTCCTCCCACCAATTTCTCTATCTTCCTCACTCCATTATCTCCCAATCATCTTGAAAAAACAGTATCACATGCTTTATAAAAATATTATTATTGATTGACATACAATTTCTTTCTTTCTTCTTTTCATATTCTCAAGATTTATCTTGAAAAGTGAAAGAGACGGGAAATAAAAAAATGACAGACATAATATGGAAGAACGGTACCAATACCAATATTATGCTTGTACATTATCATGTAGAGCTTATCCTAAACCAATGAACCCATCCATGAGAAAATGAGTAGGGTAAACATATATTCGCTTTTCCGCCGATATGAATAGTGGTAAACCTATATCCGTAACTTTTCCTCTTTCACAGCTTTCGCAGCTAGAAAACTTGTATTTGTAGCTTTTCCGCCGATATGAATAGTGGAAAAATAAAAATAGTGAAAAACTTGTATTCACAGCTTTTCCGCCGATATGAATAGTGGAAAACTTGTATTCACAGTTTTTCCACCAATATAGTGAAAAACTTGTATTCACATCTTTTTCCGCCAATATGAATAGTGGGAAACTTGTATTCGTACCTTCTCTAGGGTTGGGTGAGAAATGGAGTTAGGGCTATCGAGAAATAGAAAGGAGATGAGGAAGAAGAAGACATGAGGAGCGACGCTATCATTGCTCAGAAAATATACAAAAAAAGAGAAGAAAGTAGCAGGAAGAGCGAGTTTGTGTTGTACGCTCTGCTGGGACCCTTCGCAAGTAATGGCCAAATTCTAAGACTTTTTCCGTAAAACCCTCTAAAAGTAACCTTTGATATTCATTTTTAATTTATATAAATCCTATGTTACTCAAATCATATATTTTTTAAATGGCTATGATACCCGGATACGGCAAATTACTTGTGGTACCCATACCGATACGGATACCGATACGGGATACCGCAAGATACGGCTTGGATACGGGGGAAAATTTCAGGATACGGCTTGTGTTATTTTTCGCCCAATACTTCTGCAGATTTAATTTTCCATTTCGGCCAATTTCTGTCTCTCTCTTAGTTTGATCAAAAGGAAAACAAAAAAGAAGAAGAGGATGAGGAGGAGAGGAGGAGGAGACCCACCTGCTTCGACTGGGGCTGTTGCTGCTGCTTCGACTGCTGCTGCTGCTTCTTCGACTGCTGTTGCTGCTTTAAGCTCCAGGTGCCAGACTGCCAGGTATTCCTCCTCTTTTTCTTCCTCCTTTCTTTTTTATTTTTTCTTTCTTCTTCTTTCTTCATTTTTTTTTCATTCATTCGTGCCCTAGAGATGCCAACGAAAAGGGCGAACAGAAGCCATCGTTGTTATAAACAAGTATGGGCAGTTGGGCTTGTTTTGTTTCTCTTTTTTTTTTAATGCTGGGCTATTGAGCCCGTCAGCCACAACCCATTTTTCTTTTCTTCTCTTTTTAATGTTGGGCTACTGATCCAATCAGCGACTCGGCCCACCATTTTTCTTTTCTTCTCTTTTTAATGTTGGGCTACTGATCCAATCAGCCACTCAGCCCACTTTTCTCTTTTTTCTCTGAGATATTGTATTGTGAGGCCCACCTCATTGAAAATTTGAAACAAACAGTGGGCCTTGTAATATTTGATCTCTAAATTGAGATAAAATAAGCATTCCACCTAAAATAAATCCCTAACTAAATATTTATATTTATATATTTCTAGGAATGCCGTACCCGTATCTTAAAATTTTAAAATTGACGTATCGGACGCTCGTTCCTGTGTCCCGTATCCATACCCGTGTCCATATCTGGGCATCATAGGTTGGGTGGTGTTCATACCTTATATCTCTCATAGGGATTGATCTGAAGGCCTTCAGGTTGACAATATCACTCCAGCAAAAAGCAAAAGAACTTTTTTAAACAAAAGGCCTTAAAAAGACTCTTTTGAAATGAAGATATAACATAGGGGTTTATTTATAAAAACCTCCAATTTCACAAAGACCTAAGCCAGCAATTGCACTCATGTTATGATTTTCCTGTCTCCTTCCCCATCTCATTTTCCCTTTCTCCATTTCTCCTTCTCTCCGTATCACGAGCTCCCAAGTCGGAACCGACGCTGCCTAACGTAAGTCTCTCTATTTCTCACATATGGTTCTTAGATTTTGATTTGAGGCCTTTTGGACACTTCCCTTTGGGATTTTGAGGCTCTTAATGTTGATGCCTTATCTCGGATTCTAACCTTGAGGAGTTTGGGGGCTCTTAGTGATTTTGATTTCACGATTTTTCTTATTTGGGGTTTTTTTTTTTTCAGTGTAATAATGTCCGATTTCTCAGCTTTATTTAATTTTTTTCAGCTGGGGTTGTTGATTCCATGTGGTGCCTGGTCTTGTGATTTGGTGATTTCTGTATTTTTGGGGGAATCTATTGTCTTTCTCATTATATGAATATTTGATCTATTTTCCATTTTCTAAAATCTTATTTGCATGATTTATTTGTGTGATCTTCTTACCATTGATCTTCATTGAATACCTGCCACCTGCTTGTTTTTATTCCTTATATTATATAATCTTCCAACATGTGAACTTATTCACTCAATTATCTTTTCTTACAGATCAAAAAAAATAAAAAATAAAAAAACAGAGAGAATTATCATTTCATTATTTTATGAAATTTTATGCTTGTTACTGAGGTTGGTTTGTTGTGGATTTGGGTTAGCTGTAGATTCTGGAGATTTTCAGTTATGGCGGAAAATCGAAATGGAAATTCTGGAAAACCCCTTCCTCCCAATGGAAATGCGACCAAGGGAGGGAACAATTACACAATCAATCTCGATAATTTCGAAAAGCGGATTAAAGGGTTCTATTCTCACTGGGAGAAAAACAAAACCGATCACTGGGGTGCTTCAAATGCACTTGCAGTAGCAACGCCCCCAGCTTCTGATGACTTGAGGTACCTGAAATCCTCAGCTTTGAATGTGTGGTTGCTTGGTTATGAATTCCCAGAGACTATCATGGTTTTCATGAAGAAAGAGATCCATTTCATTTGTACCCAGAGGAAGGCCTCTCTGCTTGAAACCATTAAGAAATCTGCCAAAGAGGCGGTTGGAGCTGATGTTTTGATACATGTCAAGCCAAAGAACGATGATGGAACCGGCTTGATGGATGAAATATTTCGTGCTATCAGTGCAAGATCGAAATCCGATGGTCACGATAACCCTGTCCTTGGGTACATTGCAAAAGAGCTTCCGGAGGGGAAGCTTTTGGAGTCATGGACGGAGAAGCTGAAGGCCTCTGATTTCCAGCTTTGTGATGTAACAAATGGATTCTCTGAGCTTTTTGCTGTTAAGGAAGACACAGAGATTACGAATGTGAAGAAAGCTGCATTCTTGACTGCATCCGTCGTGAAGCACTTTGTTGTACCAAAGCTTGAGAAGATCATTGATGAGGAGAGGAAGGTTTCACATTTCTCTTTAATGAATGACACAGAGAAGGCCATACTTGACCCTGCGAAGGTCAAGGTCAAACTGAAGGCAGAAAATGTTGATATCTGTTACCCTCCAATCTTCCAGAGTGGGGGTGAGTTCGATCTCAAACCGAATGCTTCAAGCAATGATGAAAATCTGTACTATGATTCAACAAGCGTGATCATATGTGCAATTGGTTCGCGCTACAACAGCTACTGCTCAAACCTTGCCAGGACATTTTTGATTGATGCCAATGCTATGCAGAGTAAGGCATATAATGTGCTGCTGAAGGCACATGAGGCGGCAATAAATGCATTGAAGCCTGGGAACAAGGTCAGTTCTGTTTATCAAGCAGCAGTTGCAGTCGTGGAGAGAGATGCTCCTGAATTTGCTTCTTTCCTGACGAAATCTGCAGGAACAGGTATTGGGCTCGAGTTCCGTGAGATGAGTTTGAGCTTAAGTGCTCGAAATGATCGGATCTTGAAGGCAGGGATGGTTTTTAATGTGTCTCTCGGATTCCAGAATTTACAAGCTGAAACCAAGAATCCAAAGACTGAAAAATTCTCAATGTTGCTTGCTGACACAGTTATTGTCAAGGAAAAAGCTGCTGAAGTTGTAACTTCTATTAGCTCCAAAGCTGTAAAGGATGTTGCGTACTCGTTCAATGAGGGTGATGAGGAAGAAGAGCATCTAAAGGTCAAGTGCGAGGTTAAAGGCATTGAGGCATTCTCATCAAAAGCAACTCTGAGATCAGACAACCAGGAGATGTCAAAAGAGGAGCTCCGTAGACAGCACCAGGCAGAACTGGCTCGGCAGAAAAATGAAGAAACTGCTCGGAGGTTGGCTGGTGCTGGTAGCGCAACTGGGGATGGACGTGGTTCTGCAAGAAGTTCAAGCGACCTTATTGCCTACAAGAACGTCAACGACATCCCCCAATCAAGGGAATTGATGATACAGATTGATCAAAAGAATGAAGCTATACTCTTGCCAATTTACGGGTGCATGGTGCCTTTTCACATTGCTACCGTCAAGAGTGTGACCAGTCAGCAGGACGGTAATCGCACCTGCTATATCCGTATAATCTTCAATGTTCCAGGGACCCCATTTAATCCCCATGATGCAAACTCAATGAAATTCCAGGGTTCTATTTATCTGAAAGAGGTCTCTTTCCGCTCTAAGGATCCAAGGCACAGCAGTGAAGTGGTGCAGTTGATTAAAACCCTCCGGCGGCAGGTCACATCGAGAGAGTCTGAGAGGGCTGAAAGGGCTACTTTGGTTACGCAGGAGAAACTGCAACTTGCAGGCTCTAAATTTAAGCCAATTAGATTGTCAGATTTGTGGATCCGTCCACCGTTTGGTGGTCGGGGAAGGAAGCTCACAGGCAGCTTTGAAGCGCATGTTAACGGGTTCCGCTATTCTACCTCCAGACCCGATGAGCGTGTGGATGTCATGTATGGGAACATCAAGCATGCATTCTTTCAGCCAGCAGAGAAAGAGATGATAACTCTTCTACATTTCCACCTTCACAATCATATCATGGTAGGAAACAAGAAAACCAAAGATGTGCAGTTCTACGTTGAGGTGATGGATGTTGTCCAGACCTTAGGTGGAGGGAGGAGATCAGCGAATGATCCTGATGAGATAGAGGAAGAGCAGCGGGAGAGAGACAGGAAGAACAGGATAAACGCGGAGTACCAGAACTTTGTCAATCGGGTTAATGATCTTTGGGGGCAGCCGCAGTTCAGAGGGCTTGATCTTGAGTTTGACCAGCCTCTGAGGGAGCTTGGCTTCCATGGAGTCCCTCACAAGGCTTCTGCATTCATTGTTCCAACATCCAGCTGCTTGGTTGAACTGATCGAAACTCCATTCCTGGTGATTACCTTGAGTGAGATCGAGATTGTAAATCTGGAAAGGGTTGGGCTTGGCCAGAAGAACTTTGACATGACCATTGTTTTTAAGGACTTCAAACGTGATGTTCTCCGCATAGATTCGATTCCTTCTACATCTCTTGATGCCATTAAAGAATGGCTTGACACGACGGACCTCAAGTACTATGAAAGTAGGCTGAACCTGAACTGGCGGCCTATCCTGAAAACTATCACCGATGATCCTGAGAAGTTCATTGAAGATGGCGGGTGGGAATTCTTGAATTTGGAGGCTAGTGACTCAGACAGTGAAAATTCAGTGGAATCTGACCAAGGTTATGAGCCATCTGATGTGCAGTCAGAATCAGAATCCGAGGATGAGGGTGATGATAGTGAATCTCTGGTGGAGTCAGATGAGGATGAAGAGGAAGACTCAGAGGGGGACTCGGAGGAGGAGAAAGGGAAGACCTGGGAGGAGTTGGAGAGGGAGGCGAGTAATGCTGATAGGGAGAAAGGTGCCGAGTCCGACAGTGAAGATGAGAGGAAGAGGAGGAAGATTAAAGCTTTTGGGAAGTCCCGTGTTCCTGATAGAAGGGATTCGAGAGGCATCCCACCTGCCAAGAGGCCAAAAATGAGGTAAATGTGTCGGTGTTTTTTGTTGCTGTTCAGTACAGTTTCTTAGTTTAGACCTTTTCACTGGAAGCTTCTCGTGTGAAGTTATAAAAAAAAAAAAGGCGCTTCTCTTTTGTGTGAACCTGTGTTTAGTGGGGTTGTGGTACTTTGTTGGATATTGTTGTGGAGATTTAGACATTGCACTTCAGCTTGTTCTAATGGAAATGGAACGATGGTTGTATCTTTTTGCACTAATATGCACCTTGCAATAGTCCTAATGGAGTGATGATTGCATCTTTGGTGTAATTCATGGCAGCAAGATGGCTGCTATAAAATATATAACTGAGTTCATGCTGCTAAGATATGCAGAACTTATATATGTCCATCATTTAACAGATACTTACAGGCTAAATTTGTATGAATATGGATATGTGTGTCGGAATCTATGGATAGCAGGTTTTCATTTTGGCAATTCCCAAAACATAGGATTAATTTTAAATATAATTTTTTTTAAATAAATAACAATGATTTGCAAAAATAGCACCAGTAGAATATTATTTACAAATCTTACTCTAGTGCTCAAGTAATATGTTCTTCAATTTTAGTTAGATTTCCAAAGAAGAAAAGCTGAAAGTTTTATGAACTAAAAAATGTGTAAACTAGCAATTGAAGAATTCATGAAGAGTCCTCATGGTGTCATCTCCAAGATGTAGCCAACACAGGTGCGTTGCTCATTTATTCTGAACATTTAGAATCTGATATGCTTTCATTTGAGGAGATTTGACCAACACAGATATGTTACTAATTTTTAAACAATTCATGCAGCATGGTTCTTAGGATGCTCTCCTTCGTCATTTTTGTGTTTTCAGGCCTCCACCTTAAACATTTTACCCTCTTTGCATATGCATCATGGCAGTACATTTCTTATTTTAACTGGTTTATTTGCTAGACCACTAGTCCAAGGGTGTCCTTATGGATGTGGTCATCTTTCATTGATCCAAACTGTGATTGAAATCATTCTCCTGCACCGAGTAATCTTAATCTTGCTTGTGTTTCTTCTATCTGCCATTGAACATAGAGTGCTGGTTAATGGTCTTCTCAAGGTAATTCAGATAGTTACAGTTTGGTGTGAAGCCCTTTGGTTTATTTCCCATCAGCAATTGACCCTACTGATGATCGATAATGTGGGTAACTGGAAGGGGCATCAGCATGTGCAGAATGCTTTGTACATGATGTAATTTGCTTTTCGTCATCACAGTTTCCACCTGATTGGATATTGAGTGTTAACAGTCGGTTGATCCTAATCTAAACGTTGACAGTAGCAAGATACAAATTCAAGATTGCAAAGCATTAAAATTTTGTGCCACTGGCCACCTTTTTTCCATCTACAAGTCGACTGTCTGATGCAGTCCTAGTGCATCATGAGGCTCAAAGTCTAGAAATAGGCCCACAACCAGTTGGCCCACTTGGCCTAACCCATAATTGGCCAAGTGCATAGTCAACTGGCCATTGGACTTACTCTGGTTAGCTACCCCATTGGGCACATCTATATCTACCTTTGTCATAGTTAACAATTTGATTAATTTGCATTAGAGCTCACAATTCGTAATTCTAGACTTAAACTGACCAGGAAACTCAATGGAGTAGGTTCATTTGATTTGCTTTTTAATTTGTTTTAATCAAAGTTGGAATTCAACAAGTTCGATGAAGCAATTCATCTTCTCCCATGCTTTTAATTTAGTCCGTCACTAATGCCCACGTTTAAAATCCATCTAAAATCCAGCCACCTAGTATCTCACAATTAGATTGATTACATGTAAATCATGGCTAAAATAAAAATAAAAATAAAACTTCATGATTTACTAATGATCAATCTTAAGGTGGTTTAGCTCCAATTTGAGTTACTAGTTAGATAAGGATCAACACAACTAGTGCTTTTGAGTGGCTTGTACTTTTAGGCAGGCACATTTACAGTTCACTAATTATTCACGCGTTGAACTACAAATAGTATTCAGATTTCAAGAATGGCTACTTACTCAAGTGGTAAGGAGCATCAGTTTTTATCTGGCTACTCGGAGTTCGAATCCTAGATATGTCACTTCTATCCGCTTGTGCGAGCTCCTATTCCACTTGTGTGGGCTTTCTTCCCGCGTTTGCGGACTTCCTTCCCACTTTAGTGGGCTAGTTTTTGGTATGTACGAGGACCATGTAACTATCACCTACACAGTTTTGGAATTTCTAAGAAGGTTTCTTATATATGTATTTTTAATCTAGCAAGTTCCTAGAAGATTTTGTTGATCTACTTTCTTAGTTTACATAATTCGAAGAAGATCTTGTAGATCTAGCAAAATAGCTGATTGGAATTAGTCAGGGAGACGTAAAAAACAATCTTTATGAAAAAGGAAAATTGACATGTAATCATCTCAAGAAAAGAAAGAAATCCTCTACAAGATTAGATCAGAGACTATCATCCCGTGCTCTAGAAATTTCCTTGTATTTCTCTCATTTATGCATTATAAGCATTCAAAAGATACTTATCTTTGCTCTATCAGATATGATGTGTCTCTGTCTCATTGAGAATGCGCCCACCATGTATGATGATTCCATGGGCTACCGACAATGATGACTCCTGCAGCAGGAAGGTCGAAAAGACTTGTGTAATGGCTCCAGCCCAACAATTCCACTATATTTTGGTAAAAGTAAGAGACTCTGAGATTGTCTTGCTTCGATTCTCGTATCTTAAATTAGGTTTTCTTTTGATTGTCAATTTCACTAAGAAAAAGGGAAAAGAAAATCCAAAGGAAATCAACCCAAAAACACCTCCTCCAAGAAAGAAAAAAAACAAGAAAAGAAATATTGATTGGTTTTTTTTAATTCTGCAATCCAATTACTTGTAATTTTCATTTAGATTATTTGTTGCATTCTTTTAAAGTTTCGAGAGTGTTTAGATAATTGCATAATGAAATATCAATAAATTTGGATATTGTAAGATTTCATTATCACTGAACAGAATAGCGTCATATGATAACTAGCAAAACTGGCTCGTGCTAAGTTCGGGCCAAAATATAAAAAATAGAAAGGGTTCGCAGTTGACAGCGGACAAGTTCCCAAAATCTAGAACTTTGGGAATTTTGGACCCATACCTCTAGGATCATGACCCTTAGCCTAACTACAATTAATATATTAGGATTGGCCCTTTTGTGAGGGGATGTTTGAGCTTGGCGTCTCCTCACAGTTGGTCTATGGGACTCGTATGGGGCCATGTGGGTGGCAAGCGGAATTCTGGGGTGCCAATAACTTCGGGAGCACCAAATAACCATACGAGCATCCCAAGCCCGTGGATCCACTGTGATGGACCATATAAACCCTATATTCGAAGGACAATCATAAACCTAGGTCGGTTAGTACTTTTCCCCTTGACTCCTTAATCATGCTATCCGGTAGGTTAGTGACTTTGCACATTACATGACACGAGCATTTATCCACTCTATTCATTATTATTTTGTGTTGGTTTGGTGTGTATGCAAGACTATTATGGGATGTTGGGCATTGAGGACTACTTGGTTGTGGTTTGGGTATGTCATGTGAAATATGCGTGTGGGGTAGTCCTCCTCGTTTGACCCTGCCATATGTGTTTGGTGGTAATACCCAACAAGGGCTTGGTTGTGGCACTGAGTGTGTGAGATGTATGGTCCTTGATTCTTCGAGTTTGGCACCCCTCGGTGGACTAGGTCTCCCACGGTTTAGAGCGCCTCACCGTAGATTAAGGTTGAGGTGTGTGTGTGGCTATCGTCTGCAGATCGGGAGATGGTTGTACGCCATTGGGCAAGCGTACATTATGGGAGATAATGTGCAGCTGCGTTGTTTTCATGCTTTTAATTGCCAAGCTTGCCTGGGTATGTTTGTATTGGGCCCATGAGGGTTGCCATGTTGGCATGTTGCTAGAGAGTGTAGGTAGGGCTTCATCTTCGGACGATTCATGTGGTTGGTACTTATTCATGCTTTAATGTCTAGCATTCCGTATGTTATTGCTCTTTTGATATATTACTGTCATTACTCTATTTGATGCATATTATATTGTTATTCACATTTATTTACTTGCTAGATTATCGTAATCCGATGATACCACATTTGGTGCTTAGGTACCATAGTTGTCATTTATGTTTCGTTCCGGCCAGAATGGCCAGTCGTTCTGTTTCGGCTGAAATCTTGGATTTCGGTGGAAACTCCTAGATCTCGGCTGAAATAGGCGAGTATCAGATTTTCATTTGAGTTTTTTTCCTATAAAAACCTAGCTTCTTCTCAGTTTTTAACTAGGTGAAGAAGCAAAAGAAGAAGATGAGGAGGAGGAAGATGGGAACCTAACTGGAGCTCCAGACTGCTCACCTGCTACCCACTCGCCATTTCCAGTCGCATGGCACCCCTTACCCCTGCTTTCCTCGTATGAAATCTTTTGTGAAGCAGTCTCATCTCACCTCGTCTAGAATGTTCTCTATCAAAGGGGAAAGGGCAAATGCCCTTTTCAAAATGGTTTTACCCTTTTTCATTTTTCTATTGTTATAAAAAAAAAAACTTTTTTGTGGCTTTATTTATTTATTTATTTATTTATTTTTAAGACCTGAAGAATTGATTTGAGTGCTAATGACCTTGGACTTTCTGTAAGGTGTGTGTGAGCATAATATGACATTAGTCAAATGTAAATATAATGCTAAAATTTTAGTATTTATTTTATTCTTTTATTTATATATTTTTTTATTAATTTATTTTTTTGATAAGTTACACTTAAAAGTTTAACCAAAATTCCGAAACTCCGAAATATTTCATTTTGGAGGCCAAACCAGAATGGATATCGAAATGGAATTGACAACTATGTTAGGTACCGATGCCCTGATCGACAACCCCAAGTATAGGGCTGCGATGTAGTAATAATCTGGTGAGGCCAGATCGATCCACAGGGAGCAATGTTGTTTAAAAAACTTTCCAACTTTTAACTTGTCCTAATTGGGAACTAAATCTAGTCTAAATAAGAAACTAATTAAATTACATAAACTTTGCTAAAAGAAATTAATGTAAAAAGTTTAATGACAATGCTTTCCAAAAATAAAAGAACTATTGTAATAAAGAAAACCTAATATAAGCAATCATAAAATATCTAACAGCCTGCAAAAGAACAAACTCATCAAAACAACCAATTTAATATGAAAAATCAAAACAAAACTTCCTAAATTAGATCCCACTTTCCAAAACAATTTACAATGCAAATATGGATGATTTATGATTCCCTAAATGCAAAGAATGCAAGTTTCTAAAAATCTGATGAATGCTAAAAATTTTCAAGTATGAAAAAACTTGTGCACATGCCTTTCTTCACTGGACTGTACGACCTACCTAAAATAATCCAAACCTAGATCTATTGGCTGCAATTCGAACCTTGATGGTGCATGAACAAAAAAAAAAAAAAAAAGTGAAAATAAAATTAAGATGAAAAAGTTATTATCTCCTAAAGATGCCTAGTTGAACAGTTTTGTACTAGAAATCTGCTATTTTTCAAGGAAAAAAATCCACGTTTTCCTGATTTTCCCGCTCGCACACTTTGTGAACACGGTCGGGTCAAATCTGTTGAAACTGTGCAGAATTTTTCACTATTAACATACCAAGTCCGAATTTAATCTTTCTAATCAGTGCACAAACTTTGATTTTCAGCAGCAAAATATAATTTTAAACATGAAACCTGATTCTAATGAATGCACTAATCACTTTTCAGCCATAGATCGTGCAAATAACATAAATAGAAAGTTTCTAATCTAACATAAAAGATGCAAATAGAAGTTTCCTAATCAGTAAAATTGATGTAAAACTAATCAGGAAATTTACTGAAAATAAAAAGAACAAAGGTGGAAAAATAAAAAGTGGAAAAAATGTATCAAACCTCTAGAAACTAGACGATCATACAAGCATTGAAAATGCGATTATGAAGTCCTCTCTTCTGAGAGTAGGAAAAAAAATGCAAGTGATTAGGTGATGTCTCTTGACTTTAAATTCATTTTTTTTTCAAAATCTTAGATCTAATCATGTAAAATATTATCTCCAATCAAAACACATAAAAGAACTAGAAATAGAAAACTAAACCACTTATATAAAGAACACACATAATCAATCCAAGTAGTGTCTTTATTCCTTGATCTTTGAGTACAAGAAATTAATATTCTCCAATCTTTTTCATTCTCTCAACATGGCCTCTCAAACTATGCCTAAAAGAATTAAAAGAAAGGAGAATAAGAAAGGGACCTAGAGAGAGAAAGGGAAAGGGGATGGTTGGAGTGTGGCTCTTGGACGTGTGAACTAAAAGGAACCAAGTGCTTGGATGTTCCATGTAGTGGCTGGCTGCTTATATAGATTTTTGTGCCCATAGGTTTGCTAAGATTTTTTTTTTGGTAGAAATAAGATATCATTAAATGAAAGAGAAAAACAACTAGAACAAAAGTGAGGAGTAGCAGGCAAAAAAAAAAAAAAAAGAAAGAAAAACTCATCCTATGTAGGCTGCAGAACCTCCCCAAGCCTCACATGAGAGCTAGACTCATAAGACATCTTCGCAAGTTCATGAGCAAATACATTTACATTTCTAGGAACATGGGCAAAGGAGATCTCTTCAAACTTGGAGATAAAGTCTTTGATATCCAACAAAATAGGATGGATTGACCAACCCATCAACCCATTTATTGCTAGAATCACCTCACGGGCGTCTGACAAAAGTTTGATATTGCTGAAACCCTGCGACGTAGCTTCCTTTAGCGCATGAAGAATTGCCCTTGCCTCGGCTTCTTTTGGGGAGTTAACCTTGGGACCATCGATAAATCCTGCATGCAGCCAAGAACCATCAAACCAAATAGCATAGCCAAATCCTGCTTTACCATCTGCGACTCTAAATAAGGCATCTGTGAACACTTGAGCCTTGCCTTTAGTGTACCAAAAACTCAAATCCCGGTGAAGTTTTGAGGATTTTTGATGATCCTCTTTAGCCTTGCTCATAGGTTGACAAACCAAACTATGAGCATATAGGATTGTGGACATGGGCTTAAATTTTATGCCCCTGAAAATAAAATCATTTCTGGTTTTCCACAAGGCCCACCAGAGAGCCAAAACCCATGATTTAGTTTGAGGATGGGTTGGAGGGCTCAACGATTGGCAAAAA
The DNA here is from genome assembly GCA_012931725.1 of Litsea cubeba. NCBI lineage: Eukaryota > Viridiplantae > Streptophyta > Magnoliopsida > Laurales > Lauraceae > Litsea > Litsea cubeba. The sequence goes on from WHSA01001031.1 coordinate 94,055, forward strand.
TTCAGAAAGGAAATCCACCAATCCTTAATTGTAGTAGGAACTATGGAATGTGAAAGCATTCCAATGTCAGATCCAAACCAAGCCGCCCTAGCATGATCACATAGAAAGAGAGCATGCTCCACCGATTCTTCTGCTTTTGTGCAAATAGGGCATAGGGCTTCATTGGAGATATTTTTGTCATAAAGCCATTTGCGTACCTGAATTGCGTTATTAAGGCATTTCCAACAAAAAAAAAAACAGAACTCATTGGAGATATTTTTGTCATAAAGCCATTTGCGTACCTGAATTGCGTTATTAAGGCATTTCCAACAAAAAAACAGAACTCTTTAAGGGAGAGGAAGGCGCCACAACGTCTTCCAATTAAAGGCGGATCTTGGGCCATCCCTGCATTCTCCATGGATAATTTTGTAGGCAGTTTTTGCAGATAACTCACCCCCTTTTGAATAGGGCTAAACTTTCTTGTCGTCTCTACTAGTGCATGGAATATAGATTTTCAATAAACTATCCACGTCAACAGAGTTATTAAAGATATTTTTAATAAGTTGGTCATTCCATCTTTTGTCTAGGCTCCACAAATCTTTAATGACAAGTTCTTGATTAATCATATTGGATAAAGGTTTCCTAAGACCCCTCTCCGTTGGAATCCAGTTACAATTCCAGACCGAAATTTGCTCCCCATTACCTTTGATCCACCCTACACTTTCGTTAATAAAATGAGTTGCTTCTACAAATCCTTTCCAAAACCAAGAGTTTCCCTTTTTAAATCTTGCCTCCCATAAAGATTTGTTCCGACAATATTTTGCTTTCAGAATCCTTGTGCTTAAACGATCTTCATTAGTTAGTCACCTCCAACATGTTTTTGCTAGGAGTGCTAAATTGTTTTCTTTGATATCTCTAATTCCAAGCCCACCTTCTTCGATGGGGCAACATATTTCTTTCCATTTAATGGTGTGGACATTCTTTTTATCAGATTTGTCACCCCAGAAGAAACTTCTAAACATTTTGTCCACCTCATTAGTGGTTTTTTAGGGTAATTGGAGAACAAACATATTATAAACCGGGATAACAGAAACAACTGATTTTATTAGGGTACTCCTGCCTGCTTGTGAGAGTAAGGGTATTTGCCAAGACATGATTTTGCTCTTAATTTTAAAAATAAGAGACTGAAAGCTAATGTTTCTATTCTTATTCATGATGAGGGGATTTCCTAAGTATCTTTCATTTTCGGTCATGAGCCTAACGCCTAGGACTTTATCAAGTTCTTTTTTTCTAAGGGTGCATGTTCCTTTGCTAAAATATGCGGCAGATTTATCAAAATTAACAAGTTGCCCAGAAAGAAAACAATAATCATCAAGAATATTTTTAATAACTATGGTCTCATATAAATTAGCCTTGCAAAATAGGAGACTATCATCAGCAAAGAGAAGTTGGGATATGCTAGGTGCAGATCGAGACTTTTGCTCCATGTATGGCCCCATTTTCTTCCTCTATAAGAAGCATTCAGGAGAGGACCTCAGCACCCAAGATAAACAGGTAAGGAGAAAGGGGATCCCCTTGCCTAAGGCTTCTTATAGGTGTGACCAACCCAAATTGGGATCCATTAAGAAGGATGGAGAAAGAGACCGATGAAATACATTCCATAATAATTTTAATAAAGTCTTCATGAAAACCAAAGGCTTCTAGAACTATTCCTAGGAAATCCCACTCTATACGGTCATAAGCTTTTGCCATATCTAGTTTTAGCCCCATAAATTTCTCCTTCCTCTTCCTTTTAAAAGAGTGGATCACCTCATGTGTTGCAATGTAATTGTCAGATATAGCTCTGCCTTCCACAAAGGCACTCTGGTAAGGCCCAATGATTTTATGAAGCACCTTTTTAAACTTGTTTGCCACTACTTTAGCAATAATTTTATAAATGACATTACATAAGCTAATGGGCCTAAAGTCATTGACTTTTTGAGGGCAACTCTTCTTTGGGATAAAAACTATAAAAGTCTTATTTAGCTTCCTAAGGGAGTACTTATTTTTAAAGAAGTCTTGCACAAGGTCTATGATATTCGACCCAATCGAATCCCACATATGTTGATAGAATTTAGCCGGGTAATCATTAGGGCCCGGAGCTTTTAGGGATTCTATTTGAACACAGCTTTTCTGACCTCCTGTTATGAGGGAACAGCTATGAGGTCTTGATTTTCTTCTGGTGTAATCAAATTAGTAATCAGGTTTTTAATCTCGCTTAGGTTTCTAGTGCCAGATGAAGTCATAGTTTGTCTTAGGGAATCACACAAAGTCTCTCCAATTTCTTCTCTACTATCCATCCAATAACCGCTATTGCTTTTGATTTTCTCAATTCGATTGTTTTTCCTTCTATTAATCGTACTTGAGTGGAAAACTTCGTGTTCTTATCTCCTTCCTTCAACCAAAGCTCCCTAGATTTTTGTTTTCATAGTTCCTCTTCCCTACATAGGTACTCATCGAGCTTTTCGTTTAGCTTGGTTTCAATTTCCACTGAAGCAAGATTAGAATCTTTATTTCTTAATCTTTCAATTTGAAGTCTAGTTTCAGCAATAACTTCATCAACTTTCTTGAAACTAAGTTTATTCCATTTGGTAAGGTCCTTTCCAAGGAGATAAAGGGTGCGGTCAATATTGTTTCCATTAACCCTATAGGGTTTGGTCCATCTGTTAAGGATGATTTCCTCACAGCTCTTGTCCCTTAGCTACATGGAGTGGAATCTGAAAGGCCTAGGAAGCGATGGAGACTTTGGCTTTCCAAGAAAGAGGATGGGAGAATGGTCGGAGCCCCCGGCAGTAAGCACGGAGAAGGTTGCCTCTGGGAACAGATTTCGCCATTCAAGATTCCCAATGGCTTTGTCAAGTCTTTCCTTCACATGTGCTAGACCTTTCCTCTTGTTGGACAAAGTGAAAGCTGGGCCAGTTGATCCGAGGCCCATCATTTTAGATTTTTCCATAAACTCTATAGCATATTTGTAGGGGTGTGCATCGGTCGGTCGGTTCGGTTATTGACATATTTTTAACCTAACCAAAATTTTTCGGTTAATTTCAACCATTTAACCAAACCAAAATTTTTTAGAGGATTAACCATCGGTTCGGTTAACCTAAAATATCGGTTTAAATTTCGGTCGGTTCGGTTAATTCCAGTTAAGATTCCCATTTTAAAAAAAAAAAAAGGTTTTAAGATTTTATAGTGTTAGAGTTTAGGGTTCATATTATTAGAGTATAATTTTATGGGTTAAGTGTTTTATCGGTTCGGGTTAAGTTTATAACATGACTATAGTTATATAGTTTTTAGGGTTTAAAGTTTACATTCATAAGGTTTTATAGGGTTTAGGGTTCCCATTAAAAATAAAATAAAAGGTTTAAGGTTTTATAGTGTTATAGTTTAGGTTTTATATTATCATATAGTTTTATAGGTTTATTGTTTTATCGGTTAGGGTTTAAGTTTATAACATGACTATAGTTATATAGTTAATAGAGTTTAGGATTTATATTTATAAAGTTTTATATGGTTTATGGTTCCCAATTCAAGAAAAAAGAAATTGTTTAAGGTTTTAAATTGTTGGGACCTTTAACCTTAAGATTTAGGGTTTAATGTCAATGGTTTATATTTTTTTGTCATATTATTAATTTCATTATCATATTTAATCTTGATAAATATAAATATATAATATAATGAAGGTGCTACGTTACATGGTAACTTGGTAAGTTACTAAGTTGGTACTTGGTAACATGAATTAATACTTATTAATTGATATATGCTATATTTATTTTAAATTTTTATATAAGTATTAATAGATTTTCATATTATATACATGTACACATTTTATTATATATATTATATATTTATATAGTATGCTATAATTTCGGTTCGGTTCGGTTAATTTGGTTAATTTTTTCTGTTAACCGAACCGTTAACCGAAAACCGAAATATTCAAATATCTTTAACTATATTTGGCCTTTTGGGCATTAAATTCTTTGCGCCGCCATCACCCCCCCCCCCCCACACACACACACACACACACACACACACACACACACACACACACACACTTTTCATGTCTATTCAAAATTTCATTGAAGTCTCCTATCATCATCCAAGGTCCCACTGTTTGTTCGCCAATTTCACTCATGGTATTCCAAAAACTTGCATTTTTCTAGTGGATATGGTGGTCCTTGGATAAAAGTAGCAAACCAAAAAAATCAGCTTCGTTAGTAATTTTGCAATGGATGAACCATTTGGCTTTACGAATAACATTTAATTTGATAGAGTCCTGCCATAGGAGTGCCAAACCACCGGCAGTGCCATTGGCTTGGACCACTTCTTTTTTTGCAAAATTCAGCTTCCTGGATAATTTATCCTTTTCCTTTTCGGATGTTTTTTGTTTCCGAAATGAATATAAAATCAGGTTGATGTTCTTTGCATAATCTTTTTAACTTCCGACCTGTCGAGGCCGATCTAATGCCTCTACAATTCCAAACAATGCCTTTCTCAGAAGCTGAGGTTTGCTAAGAATTGTTTCCTAGTTAGGCTCTCCTTCCTTCCTTGCAAAGACTATTAGCTTAGGTTCCAAGAAACTTCTTGGTTAGGAAAATATTCCCTTCCAAAATAGTTCTCTTTATGAGCAAGCCTTGCCAGTTGCCAAGTAGAGCTCCAAAATATTGCACGTGAGGATCTTCCAATTAACTTCAAATTTTACCATGAATGAGGATTCCATCGCCCAAAGCATGTGTGCTTGGCTGGTCATTTTCCTCTTATGACAATCATGTTGACAAAATCATGGAAAGATGAGATCTCATGTGTGTCCCATCTAAGGTCTCGTAGATCCACATGACAAGGCAAAGAAAATTGCATAAAATAATGGGATTCTGTGTCATGTGATCCCCATGTGAACATGTGTGAGCTTCATAAAATCCACCACGTGAGTATGTGTTTTAGTGGTGGGGACCACAACTCATGGATTCCTGAAGTTGGATTTAAGAGTGGGTCCATGGCCTGACAACTATTCTCTTTATCTCTCTCAAATTCCACCAATTCACATACCCCAATTCTTGATTTCTCCTACAAATTGAAAGAAATAAATTTATCATTAATCATATGTGAGGAATATGAACATCAACCTAACATGCCTGCTTGATGCACAAAAAATGACGAACTTCTTAAAAATAGCACATGGTGCCAAAATTAGCAGGTATGCATCGATGAAGTCAAAAAAAAAAAAAAAATTTTGGAGTGATGAATGAGATGAAAACCCCTAATTTCACAAAAGTCATGCAATTCAGTGTATTTTGACATATTTTGACCATATTTCCAAAAATAACCCCAAATGCATAAAATCATTAAATTGAGTGCAATTCAATGAAACTGAACCTCATTAAGTCCACAAATGCAAATGAAATGATGACAAGATGACCTAATTTTGTGGACTTATCATGCCCCAAGGGAGTTGAAGGGTGAGATGGTCCCGGACGTTCCGCAAGATGGCGGACATTATGAGTGGAGTGCCGATGACGTAATCTGAGGACATCAAACGAGCTCTGGAGAGCCTTCATTACCCTTTGGGACTTATTCATTTTGGATGACTTAGATATGTAAATTTTGGGCCATCGACATACCATTGCCCACAAACCTAATTCTAAACTACTTATAATCTTGTGGAAATTAATGCACTTTTGTTACTTGCATCCACTCTGTTTTTATATATGTTGTGTTTATCTTGCAATCTATGTAGATTGTATGTATTGATGATTCCGCGATTTGGTTATTTTGTTTAATAATGTTTTTTTTTTTTTTTGTCGCTCAAACTCGCATTTTTTGTAGTGACTCATTTTATTTCAACATACTCTTTAACGTTATGCATAATGCATGAATAATTACTCCACTTTTACTCTATCCCTTGCAAACAAACATGCATTTTTTAAGAATTGTTATACATGCAACACATTATCGAATTATTAAGCTAAATCTTTTTGAATGCGTCGCCGGGTGAAGTTGGTTAATCAGGACTTCAAAGAAACAAAGATATAGACTCAACTCATTCAGCTATAGTACCAAAATATGGGATCCAGCTTTAAGAATTACAAAGTGGGTCCACCTTTAAGAATGACAATGTAGCCCCACCATTTTAGAATTGTTATACATGGGACCCACCTTTAAAAATTACAACATGAGATAAACTTTTAAGGAATTGGAGCATAAGAGCCCACCATTAGAAATATTTTCATGAATATCACAATGTGGGACCCACCTTTAAAAATTACAACATGAAACTCACTCTTTCAGAAATTGTGGTAGTTAGGGAAATACAAAATAGAACATCCATTTTAGGAATTATAATGTGGGGCCCACCTTTAGGAATCATGCTGTCTAGTTTTCTAGCATTTGGAAATTTAGTTAGTTCATCCCAAGTTCCGGCCATTTGTATTTCAATAACTCTCTCATGTACATAAAGCACAATCATGTATTTAAAGAATTTTATCAATCCAAGGATGGGTCATGTTTGGATTAAATCAATTATAACTAACTATAAGCACATGTGTTGATTGTCGTTATAATCGATTTGAATTTAACGAGATAGGACAATTTAAATAAAAGTAGATTTATATAGGCTCACTAACTCCCACTAAATGTACTATAGCAAATGTCTATGTTACAATACATTCATGCCTTTTTATTTTAATACCTTCCATGTCCGCCAAAATCAGTAGTCCAAATGAGAATGAGCAAGGACCATGACATAATTATGTTTCTATTTTTTATTATAAAAATGATAGTTTTATCCTACATCCATTAAATAAAAATAAGTATCATTATTTACAAAAAAACCATTAATTTATTCCGAGACCCTGGTCTCTCACTCGGTAACTCTCTTACCCATGAAAGCCTAGTCATGTGTTTTAAAACTTTGATCAATCCAATGATGGGTTATAAATGGATTGTTGTTAGAAAAGAGAGAGACTGAGAGAGAGAAGATTAGAGGGAGAAGAGAGAGATTTTCTTTTATCTCATTATGTGTGTAAATACAAAGAGAGAGAGAGCCTATTTATAGGCAAAGTACCCTCATAATTGAGGAATCATAATTCTAACCCTAACTCATCTAAAGTAGGCATCCACCCAAGATCCATATCTCATAACACTCCCCCTTGGATTGAAAGAAACTGCGATTCAGATCTGAACATCACTAGCGGAAGACGTTCATGGCTAATTTGTAACATGACAGATTTTGAAAAATCTGATTTGGCAGCATAAATCAGCCATAGTGATCGCATAAGAACTCCATGAATTCATGACCAATAAGTGTATAATTAAAGGAGAATCAAGAAGACTATTACCTCGAAGATTTGTAGACTTCAAATCTCTGAAAAAATAGATCCAAAGGGCCGAACTCAGACTTGCAAATAACAAACAAATTGCTGGAATTTTCTGCAGTAGTATTGCCTTTGATCTTCTTCTCTAGCTCACTTCCAAATCTGATTGGCTAAGATGGTGGGATCTTAATCTAGGAATTGAGAACTATTTTTCTAAGGAAAAATCTCAGACCTTAAGCTATATATCTTCAATGAAGAAGAAAGCAACCAAAAGCTGGACGTGTGGGACTCTTACTTTCATAGGCATGGACGTCCAAAGGGGAATATTGTGTCTCCTTTTATAGAAACTATGAGAATCCTTTCCTTAAAGACTATCTCTTCTAATTCTCATAGATGTCCTAAAAGGAAAGTATAATCTAAAGATTTATTTCTTTTTAGAAACACTCCAATTAGAAAAGAAAACTAAAAGAAACATCCCACAAACTTTAGCAATTAGTAATCCTAGTTGTACAACCCTTACTAATTTAAGTTTCTAATTCAAAAAGGAAACTTTCTTATGGGAAAACTAATCCAAAGAGGAGTCCAACTTTTCAAGTAGAGAGACCTACTTAAAGTTGGAAACCTTACCCATGGAAATCCCATTATGGACGTCCCACATACTAATGCACACCATGGCCCACAAATAATTTATCTAGAATTAAATTCATGTATGCCATCAAAGGCCTATTTGAATTTAAACTCAAAATTATTTTTCCACTAAAAATAATTCAACCATATGTTATTTAAACATTTTAGGAAACTATGCCAATTTTGGAAAGTGACTAGAGAAGGGACCAAAAGACATATTTGCCATTGGCTCCCAAAATGACCAAAATGTCTATGCTAAACCCATAGCAACATAAAGACCATTTTAACCTTAACTCATTCCACTAAAGAGTTATGGTTGAACTCCAGGGACAAATATATAATATAATAAGCTCGTCATAAGATGACAGTTGTCTTCGACCTACTAAGTATAATGACCTGAATGCCCCTCTATGTAACATCCATAATCGAGTCACGTTATCACATGTACTATCAACCTTCCCGATTACATCTAAACCTTAGAACTTCATATTCTTAACTTAATCATCATCCGGATATCATTCTCTTGGTCCAGGGAGCGACCCACAAGTTCAATATCCATATGGAACATCCATATATTAAGATCTTAGATTTTGATGATTAATCGGATAATTCTAAAGGGACGATCATTCCATCATTAGATGGCATAGATTCTTTATTGCATCTGTACGTCCCAACTGATCAAGTCCGAGTACCCAAAACACAGAGCTGTTGACCCATGAAAAGAATCTCACCCATAGTGAATTAAAGCACAAGAACTTGACTTCGTCAGTTCATCCACAAATGCTCAAGATTAAGAGCATTGGTCACTCAGTACGTAGCATGAGGTGACTTGATCTCTCTCTATGATAGTACTATTTTAGAGATCACACCTATCATGGTCCTGTTTAATGCATTTCATATGCACTAATGAGATAAATCCGGGAAAGCCCTCCCATGACTTAGGTAAGTCACCCTGAATACATGAGAGTCTCTCATTATAACTTATACCAAGATGAAGTGCCCAGCTCCATCTTTCAGTTATGAACAAATATGTTGTTTCCAGTGTCCATGAATTAGACCTATCTGTGTGTAGACAGTACACACCTAATTCATTTACTAGAAACAATGGACCTTACACAACCATATATATATATACATGTTTAAGCAGAAAAGAGTCTTCCATTAAATAACCAATAAATATCCAGTAACAAAAGATGAGAGTGCAGCTAGTGGGCTTTAGGGCATACACCAATCCCAACATGGATGACCACTATTTAATGACAGTTGCCTCATTAAAAACTTTGCTAAGGAAAACCTAGTGGAAAAAACCAAAGCGAAGGAAAAAAGAGTACAACATTCTTCAAGATCATTGAACTGGTATTGGACGTGCATAATGTTGCCTCGTTAAAACCTTAACTAGGAAAACTCAGTGGGATAAAACCTAGAAATGGAAAAAGAGTACTGCGCACAAATGTCCTGGGTAGCATACTTCAGGATGCTCCCTAATAAACCACTCCCCATGATGATAGCAACCATTTACATAGTTTGATTATGAATTCTACACATGCCAATCTCATAAACAAACTTCTGGAATACTGATTTTGGCAAAGATTTGGTAAACAGATCAGTCAGGTTATTACTCGAACAAACTTGCTTGACTTCAATTTCATTGTTCTTCTAAAATTCACGAGTGAAGAAGAACTTTGGAGTTATATGCTTGTCTTGTCTCCTTTAGTGAAACCTTCTCGAATCTGTTTTATGCATGCTTCATTATCTTCATAGATAATATTCGGGATACCTGAAATAGATGGTAATTGACAAGAACTACGAACATGCTGAATCAAAGATCTTAGCCATACACATTTCCGACTGGCTTCATAAAGAGCCAAAATCTCAGCATGGTTGGAGGAAGTAGCTGCCAAAGTCTGTTTAGTAGACCGCCAAGAAATAACAGCATTACCATTAAGAAACACATAACCTGTCTGTGTTCGACCCTTATGAGGGTTAAAGAGATAACCTGAACCTGCATATCCTACAAAATTGAAATATCTACGATCATAAGAATAAAAAATTCATAACTCAGTTGTTCCATGCAAATATCATAAGAATGTTTAATACTAATCCAGTGCCTTAATTGGATTGAGTATGTACTCCTTGGCTTTGCTTCAGGCAACGGAAGTCCTTCGGTGATTTATAGAACGTGGTTCTGTGTCCCAATCATCATCATCATCATTTCTATTTCATCTCTCTCTTGAATAATTATAAAGTATAGAGATCCCTTCATTATCTGGTATCGGTTAGGGGCTTCCAAAGTCTCACCAGGGACTTTCATTATTCTAGAGAGAACGGATTTTACCATAACCTTTTCAAGAGCGTTATGTGCCTCTTCGAGATGAACTTCTTCAGGAGCGTTGCGTATCTCTTCGGGAGGAACCTCTTCAGGAGCGTTACTTGCCTCTTCGGGAGGAACCTCCTCAGGAGTATTGCTTACCTTTTCGGGAGGAGCATTTTGTGCCTCTTCAGGAGGAACCTCTTCAGGCAGGTTACGTGCCTCTTCGGGAGGACGTGATGATGATTGCTCATTTCTCATTTTCTGCAGAGCTGAGTCCTTTAAACCTATAGGGCTGTCACGCTTCTTGCATGTTTCATTTTCACATTGTGAAGTGCGTGGATCTAAATGAGACAGACTGAAAGTATTCCATGTTAGTTTTGACGTTCTTCAGGACCGGGTTGTTCTACAGGAACAATACGTTCTTCATGAACTATCTTATCTCCCGTAATGGCGAGAATATTGTCTCATCATATGGGCTCTTTCGAGCCTTCAATTATTTGCACAGGTCCAGCTATGATGGATACCTTTCGTGGAATGAACAACAACTCTGAGAAAAATTTTCTGATTTTTCATAATGGTGTGTTATAGCACTATCTGCCAAACATAGATTGTCCTCAGTTCCATGATTCATCAATATAACTATGCAATCACATGATAAAACTGAAATAATTAAACAATTCACCATAAATTAGGACATTAATGAAAAATAAAGATCCCCATCATAAAGAAAAAGTCGAAGAAACTTCCATCTCAAATGAATTAAAAATTTTTTTTGTGAAGTTTTAAAAGTTATTGGTCTTCTAGACCATGCCAAGGGGGGCTCCCAATATAAATGCCTCATTATTCAGAGGCTGGCCGATGAAAATTTGAACAACTCCATCATCATTCACCATCCGTGAGTGGATTTTTAGTCACAGGCCAAGATTCTAGGTTGATCGACGTTGCCGACAGGACTCACGCCCCCTGATTAGTTTGGCCATATGGGATCCATTCTGTGTGAGTCCAACACCCATAAGGTCGCCCATGGGTCCATCTTCGGATCCCTGGGCTTGATTGATCATGTGGGATTGGTCAGCCGATGAAAAGTTGGAACATCAGGTTCTCAACTTTAAGAATTAGAATGACTGGTTCTGTTTGAATTAGAACTTCAGGTTCATAGCACATGAATTAGAAGTGTTAAGTATAGACAAATAAGTTGACCAATGAAAAGTTAGAACATCAGGTTCTCAACTTTGATATCAGAACTGCTGGTTCTTTCAAGACTCCAGTCTTGATTTAGAACTTCAAGTTTATAATACATGAAATTAGAACGGCAGGTTCTGTCAAATCTTCAGGTTTGAAGTAGAACTTCTGGTTTTAATAATTGATCATAACTTCTGATTCTGTCAAATCTTCAGGTTTATTTTCATAGCCTTATAATTTGTTTGGATTGGAACAAAAAACTTTAGGTTTTGATTTATGGATATGAATTTACAGGTTCATATCAGTATTCCAACTTCTAGGACTGTTGGTCCATAGATCGGTGAACTTCAGGTTCAGATTTAAAACTTTTAGTTCTATTTTGCGATCCATTTATAGTATTGATAAATTTAAATTAAAATAAAAATCACGCAAAAAGATGAACAGTAACCAAACACTATAATTACTGTATCATAAACTATTTTTATGCATTCTAATGGATTTGGATTTAAATTATGATTTAGATACCATTTACCGTGATTACAATCTAAAAGAAATTTCTGACTGTTGAAGTGCTGATCTATTGTGTTTATTAGATAATGCTCGTCGCCACGAATATGTAAAAGCAACCCGTTCGTCGATCAAATATGGAATGGAGGACTTCAAACTTTAATTAAACTGAACATCACTGGTGCGCGTCACGAGCAGGAAAATAGCACGGGTGTTAATTTATGCACCCACTCTATACTCTATGCCTATCCCTATTGTTGGAATCTCAGTTAGAAGAAATTAGAAAAAAAAAAAAAGCAGCCTGCAGCATGTACGTTCATCAGAGAAATAATAACTAGGCAACTACCATCAGGATGAAGGCCACTAATCACGTGGCTTTCTCCAGAAATAATCACATCACATAACTTCCGCATGTCATGTCAAATGGTTAGTTGGGATCATCCCCTCTAGCCGATTGGGCCATGCTTGCTTTTGATTAGAACTACTTAAGAGGTGGGCCACACATGCTAGGCTGGACGTACTTTCTAGGCATTATGAACTAATCTTTGCCTGCCCTCATCCCAAGCTGTAGGCCCAGTTCCTTCGATTAACACTGTTGTTTGTTTGTTGACACTTCATTTTTCGGATCTGAACTATTCATCTCGTGGGGTTACAAGATGGAGATGACCCATATCATAAATCAAAAGATGAGCCATTTCAACTTTTTTAATCTTTATTTTTAAAAATATCCTTGGACAAACTTCACTACCATTGACGTGGGGACCCACATTAAATTGACATCTTGATGATGATGATAATGATTTTATTTTTAATTTTTTATTTAAAAATCCATGAAACTTTGAAAAGCTATAAAAGCCATAATGGAGTATTTTTCATATGTGGGCCCATCACAACAAAGCATCATTGTGTAATCTGATTTTTAAAAGAGCACGTTTATATGCCAAGTTCTATACAAATAAATCCTATAAAGCATCAAATCAAGAGGGAATAAAATGTATGAGAGCATCGGATCATCAGTCCAATTGAAAAATGAAGTGGATCATCAATCTAACCGTGGAAAGGCCTCACTTCATCGATATCGCAAAAGAATTGTCAGTTGATCTTTACATTATTTAAAATCCCAGGTAAACAGAGATGCAAGTAATTTTGCTTGACTGTGATACCTCAAGTATTTTTTTAAAGGTTAGTCTATATTAACCTATTCTAAGTAATCAATCTAACAACTAGCCATGTTTGATTAAAGTGAAATATGGCAACTAAAATAATTGAGAAAGTCAGGGGTGATGCGGCATACCAAGTTATGGTGATGTGGCAGACTAAGATTGGTTCACTCATGAAATCCTAGGCTGGGGCAAAAGAATAAAAAAAAAATTTAAAGTTTTGTGAAAATATTTTTTAATTTGAAAAAATATTATTTTTCTTTGCTTATTATTTTAAAGCTGCTTTCTAGAATGATACAAAGTTGACCGATTCAACACGAACCATTTGAATCTATAGTATAGGGTAATATTACCAACGAATAAATAGGGGTGCTACTAAATAAAAATGAAGATGTTTGATTAAATAGTCAATTATCCTATATGATCAACTTTTATTAGAGTAAAATTTTATATAAATTTTTAATCGGTCGGCCTCACAATAGTATTAGAGTTCACTCGTTTAGATAAACCAGGTTCTCTCTTTTACGAGTCAATGCCTCAGAGGATTACGAGTCCAGACTCAATGACATCATGGGTCACATGTGGTCGGTTACACGTACCAGAAGAAAGATGGCATGGATGATTAGGTGTTGGGTGCTAATTTATGCACCCACTCTATACTCTATGGCTATCCCTATTGTTAACTGTCTTAGCTTTGTATACTACACACTTTGGAATCTCAGTCAGAAGAAATAATAAAAAAAGGGTCATTTCTCAGCATGGCACATCAATCACCATTCACCAACCATTTTGATAGAAAAGACTCTTGATAGTTGACAAAAAACAAAAAATAATCATGTGGGGTGAGCCACATGTTGTAATTCTACTTAGAACCAACCACCTATGAGCTGGACCATACCATACCACACCATTAATGGTCTCTTCTTTATGCTTAAAACGTTATCTGCGGCTCCAAATATGAACATCATGAATATAAAGATCTCTCTCCTATAAGTATATGCAATACACACAATATTTTATAGTAATTTGTGTAACAGATGTTGGTGAGACTGGTGAGTGTTTCTTTTCATTTCTACTGAGCCATTGCTCTCACAGCAATCCAAAAGTATTTTATGTATCTCTCTAAATATATATAAATTTAAATTTCATGAGAGTTATTATTACATAGCAATTGAAGGTCAGAGAAAATGTTGAAATCCTCATTCTATAGAACTATTAGCACTAATCTCATGAAGTTAGTCGAGTTTAAGATTCTCCACATGGGGCCCACATTTTGAGAGCCCAAACCACAAAGTTTGGTTGACGGGTTACATTGGGTCCCACAAATTAATGTTTACTAAAAAAAAAACTAGAGTATAGTATAGTAAAGTAATTCTAGAGACATGTGGATGTGGTCATCTCTCCCTCTCAGTCTCTCTCATGCACTCATGTATGTGTGCCTAATGATGAGTGTTCAAATTGCAAGACATATTTGGGATTTGCAACAATCTAAAAAACAATGTACAATGAATAGGGTGCCTGCAACCCCATCACATTTTGACTGTTGCCCATCCATCACACAAATAAGTGATAGGACCCCATAAATGCCTAACCGTCAACGACGATATCATTACAACTCATTCTATCCGTATCTGTTTCATATACTATTTAAAAAGATTTTTATTCCCTTCCGTACACGAAGATGCACGCCATTGCCACTCTCGTTGGATGTATGACTCTTGATCGAATATATTCTCTGAAACAACCGAATATATTCTATGTTTTCAGAGAATATATTCTCTCTTGGCCAGTACTAAAGGGCTCGACTGGTGCTCACATCTGCTCATTTGGGATCCAGGCCAAAGAACTTTGTTTTCTCAATTCTGCTTGGTTCTTCTTAGCAATATACATACCACCAGAAGATATGAATTTGGATCAACTGAGGGTTTGGGCCAATGATCTGCGATTGTCAAGTGGTTCAAGTGATCAGGTAAATATACACTTCTTTAATTATTTCAGAAAATATTCTTTATTAATTGTAGATGCCCAAGTGAATGTATATTGTTGTCAGGATTATATTCTCAGAAATGAAATAATACAAGAAGACGAAAATGTGGATGAAAACATTACAAACGAATTTTCCACCGACATGATATGATATTAACTCAATTCCAATTATGTTTTATTTTGTCAATTTTTAATAAAAAGTTGTTAATTTCTAACAAAATTAATAAATTTTCAAGTATTCAATTCGCGCCTATCTCTAATTGATTGGATTCAAAATACTGGACGTAATTTAGGATATATCATTGTCATTAAAAGGTCAGAGACTAGCATAATCGGGAAGAGTCCTAGACTGTTATTCCAATGTGATCGTGGTGGCACATACAGAAGCAATAAAACTTCCACAACGGTTACAGGCACCAAAAAAATTGATTGCCCTTTCAGACTGAAAGGGGTGAAAATGCGAACAGGTGATGACTAGATGGCAAGGGTGGTATGTGGAACACATAATCATGCTCCCGCATCATATATGAAGGGACATCCATACCTCGGTCGGCTCTCTGAATCCGAAATCCAGTTGATGGAACATTTGTCCACGAAAAATGTGAAGCCACAAGATATCTTGACATCGTTGAAGAAGCAGAATCCGGACAATGTGTCTACCATTAGGACCATATACAATGCACGCCAGAAATCTCAGACTGCAAAGAAAGCCGGTAAAACCCAAATGCAAGTTTTCATGTCATTCTTACAACGTGAAGGATACATTTTCGAGAGTCGAATAAATGTTGTAACCAATGAGCTTGAAGATTTATTCTTCGCACATCCAGGATCATTAGAGCGATGGCGTGCATTCCCGCACGTGTTATTGATGGTTGCAACATATAAAACAAACAGGTACATGATATGCCACTCTAGATATCTGTGTCCTATATTGATTTAGCAATATTAAAAAATCTGTAAGTTTTTACATATCTGTGTCTTAAACAAATAGGTACAGGATGCCTCTCCTTAAAATTGTCGGCGTGACTGCAACTAATATGACATTTTTCATAGCATTTGTGTTCATGCACTCAGAAAAAGTGTTCAATTATACTTGGGCTTTAAGGTGTCTGCAGTCAACAATGGATGGATGCACTGGTCCACGAGTTATTGTCACGGACAGAGAGTTGGCTTTGATGAATATGTCTGCCCAGGTATTTCCCGATACTAAGAAATTACTCTGTAGGTGGCACATTGATAGGAGTATTTTGAGCAAGTGCAGGCCATCAATAACAGACAACAAATCTTGGAATGCATTTTACAAAATGTGGAATTTGTTGCTGGAATCTGAAACTGAAAATGCGTATGTGTGCAAATTGGCGGACCTTGAGGTACTGTTACAAAACTTTCCAGGTATGATTAATTATCTCAAGGATGTATGGTTGACACCTTATAAGGAGATGTTTGTATCCGCCTGGACCGACAGATATCTGCATTTTGGAAACCAGATAACTAATAGAGTTGAGAGCCAGCATGCGAAGTTGAAACAATACTTGGAGTCATCACAGTCAGATTTGGTGACATCGCTGTTGTTTATTCACCAAGTCATCCAATCACAGGACATAGCTATCAAAGCGAGTATTGAGCAAAGCAAAACTATCGTCCAACATTGATTCAATATACCGCACTTCCAAGAATTATGTGGTTTCGTTTCAAGCATGCATTGCATCTGATTTTGAAGGAATTTGAGTGGTCTAAGGATCTCGGAGAAGTTTCCTACAAATGCGGATGTCGACTTCGTATGAGCTATGGACTGCCATGTGCGCACGAGCAAGCAATATATTTGAACGATGGTCATCCCACACCAATTGATTCCATAGATAAATTTTGGAGAAAACTTGATTTATCACCGTGTGTGTCTCTTCAAGACGATGACATCAATTGTGACGTCGAGCTACAAGTGTTCACGGAACAGTTTAAGCAGCAAACAAGGCATGGTAAATTCAGTCTTTTAAGGAAGTTGAGGGAGATAATCACACCATCAACAACTTCAATTCGTGAACCTGCTGTTAAGACGAATACTCGTGGACGCCCCTCCTCGAAAAAAAAAGTTGCAACAAATACTCGTGTTAATTCGTCTGCATTGAGTCTGATTCCCTTCATTCTCAGGAACCAAGCAGAAACAATTATTCGTTTGGAGGCCCCGACTCGAAGGACAGGGAAGACATATCAACTCGTGCTAAAAGATCAGATCAGACGAGGTCTTATATGTGTCTAGACTGAGACACAACTTGCTTAGTGTGAGCCAGATCTGTGACAAAGGCCACGAAGTTGTCTTCACTAAGAATGGGTTTGCTATCAAGAAGTGTAGCAACGGCAAAACAGTGGCTACTGGATCTAGGACTGCTGGAAATCTCTATACATTGTCAGATGGAGCTGAAAAGACTTGCTTGATGAGTCGGACAGAGGAAAGTTGGTTGTGGCACAAATGCCTTGGGCATCTAAACTTTGATAACATGTCAAAGATTTGCAATTCAAAGGCTGTCAGAGGTATGTCTACAGTTGAAAAGCCTTCCAACCCCATTTGCGATTCTTGCCAAAAGGGAAAGCAAACGAGGGTAATGTTCAAGTCAAAGGAGCATCATTCAAAGAAACCTCTTGAGCTAGTGCACACTGATCTCTGTGGACCTGATGCGAACTCAAAGCACCAATGGAGATAAGTATTTTATGTTATGCATTGATGATTATACTCGTATGACATGGGTATTGTTTCTTAAGCATAAACATCAAGCACTTGATCGTTTTAAAGTGTTTAAAGCACAGGTTGAAAATATGCTTGGAAAACGTATCAAGATTTTAAGGTCTGATCGAGGCGGTGAATTCACATCTGAAGAGTTCACTAACTATTGTGAGCACCATGGCATTCAAAGACAATATTCAGCCCCTAGAACTCCACAGCAAAATGGAGTTGTGGAACGGAAAAATCGCACCGTGCAAGAGATGGCTCGCACAATGCTAACTGAGAGCAAGCTAGCTGACAAATACTGGAAGGAGGCAATCCATAGGGCTGTATACATTCAGAATCGATGCTTGATCAGGCCACATGAAGACAAAACTCCTTATGAGCTATGGTTTAGGAGAAAAGCAACAGTCAAGCACTTCAGAGTCTTCGGTAGCAAGTGTTACATCAAGCGTCTTGAACAAAATCCGGGCAAATTTGATGAAAGAGCTGATGAAGGTATATTTCTGGGTTACTCCTCCTCTAGTAAGGCTTACAGATGTCTTAACAAAAGGACCAGAAAAATCATAGAAAGTGCCGATGTTAGAATTGATGAAAACCGTGAATCAAAGAATGTAACTCATTATGACAGTCCAGTTTATGAGGACTCGAGTGAGATTGATGATGAAGTGGCTGAACCTAATGATTCTGAGAAATCAAAGGATGACTCAGAGGATGCTACACCTAGAAAGAAAAGCACTTGGGTAGAGCAACACCCTAAGGATCAAATCATTGGAGATCCTGAGGCCGGTGTTAAAACAAGACAAAGTGTAGTTAGCAATTACTCACTTGTGTCCACCATTGAACCCAAGACTGTGGCTGAAGCCAGTCTCGATGAAAGTTGGTTGAAAGCTATGCATGAGGAGTTGGAGCAAATTGAGAAGAACTCCACATGGGAACTAGTTTCTAGACCTACCGATAAGAATGTTATTGGTACTAAATGGGTCTTTCGGAATAAGCTGAATGAAGATGGTCAGGTCATACGAAACAAAGCAAGGTTAGTTTGTAAAGGCTATGCTCAAGTTGAAGGCATAGATTTTGAAGAGACCTTTGCACCGGTGGCTCGTCTGGAAGCCATTCGTATGTTTCTTGCATTGGCTGCATACAAAACCTTTAAGGTATTTCAGATGGATGTAAAGTCAGCCTTCTTGAATGGATTACTTGAAGAAGAGGTCTACATTGAGCAACCTGATGGTTTTCTCATTAGCAAAAATTCAGACCTAGTGTGCAAGTTGAAAAAGGCTCTTTATGGGCTGAAACAAGCGCCAAGGGCGTGGTATGCAAGGCTGGACCTCTATCTCCGCAAGATCGGCTTTGGAAAAGGACTGGTTGATAGCAATCTTAATGTCAAAACAGAGTTGAGCAAACAGCTGGTTGTCATTGTTTATGTCGATGACATAATCTTTGGTGGCAATGATGAGGAAATGTGCAGGAATTTTGCTGAAGAGATGAAGAAAGAATTTGAGATGTCAATGCTTGGAGAACTAAAGTTCTTCCTTGGTTTACAAGTTCAGCAGCTGAAACATGGTATCTTCATATCACAGATGAAATACATCAAGGAAATGATGAAGCGTTTTAACATGGAAGAAAGCAAGCCAGTGAGCACACCAATGACAACGAACACAAAGCTAAGCAAAGATGATAAGGGTTCGTCCGTTGATCACACCACTTATCGTTCTATGATAGGAAGCTTGCTTTATTTGACTGCTACAAGACCGGATCTTCTGCAAGCAGTATGTATGGTAGCTCGATGTCAAGCATCACCAACTGAGACGCACCTTACAGCAGTAAAAAGGATATTTCGATATCTGAAAGGTACCATGGAGCTTGGCATTTGGTATCCTAAAGGCAAATCCTTCACTCTTGTTGCATACTCTGACGCCGATTGGGCTGGATGTATAGATGATCGCAAGAGTACAAGCGGTGGTGCATTCTATCTCGGTGAAAGGTTGGTGGCATGGCACAGTAAGAAGCAAAATTCAGTATCCCTTTCTACAGTTGAAGCGGAATATATTGCAGCGGTAACTTGTTGTACGCAAGTGTTATGGATGCGGCAAATGCTCTATGATCTAGGAGTTCCGACAACGGATCCTACGCCGATCCTCTGTGACAACACAAGTGCAATTCACATCTCTAAGAATCCTGTTCAGCATTCTAGAACGAAGCATGTTGCAATCCGCTATCACTTTCTCAAGGAAAAGGTTGCAGACGGTGAGGTAAAGTTGGAATATGTTCCAACTACTGAGCAAGTTGCTGATATCTTCACAAAACCTCTACCAAAGGAAGTCTTCGAGTATCTCCGGAAAAAATTAGTAGTTACTCACTCTCCTAATCCTTAGGAGTTGTGCTTGAAAGGGGGAGCAATATATTCCTTGAATATCCTATTCGCTCCTTGGTTGGTCCCTTTGGTCTTGTTGTCAAAGGGGGAGAAAGCTATTAGAAAGCTATGCTAAGAGAAGTTATGCGAAGAAGTTATGCTATGATAGCTTGGGGGAGATTGGTATCAAGAATGTGAATGTGAAGATCTTGATTCTGTTGGTTTATGGTTCTGAAGAAGCTTCATGAAGGTCAACTGGTTCAAAGTGTTCCAAGTGTTGAAGTTCCAAGTGTTGCCAACAATTCCAAAGGGGGAGATTGTTGGAATTTGAGATGCCTTGAGAAGTCTTATGAAGCATTGAAGTGTTTAGTATCTCAAGTATCATCTTGTGTTTGAATTATTGTCAACACAATGTCACAAGTGTGGTGTTGATATTATGGTGTTGATAGAGCTTCAAAGAGTTTGGACATGAGAATTCCATCTGTCAACCGGTAGTTCTACCGGTAGAAAAGGCTGACCCTGAGATTTCTATCAGTCAACCGTAAGTTCTACCGGTAGAAGTGGCTGAAATTCTAGCAGAGAGTTTGGACACGAGAATTCCATCTGTCAACCGGTAGTTCTACCGGTAGAAAAGGCTGACCCTGAGATTTCTATCAGTCAACCGCAAGTTCTACCGGTAGAAGTGGCTGAAATTCTAGCAGAGGTTTGGACACGAGAATTTCATCTGTTAAACCGGTAGTTCTACCGGTAGAACACTCGGGAAACCAGAATTGTGCAGAAATAGAAGTTTTGCACGAAAATTCAGGAAACTTATGTATTTCGTTTGGGACTCTTTCTAAACGAATTCTAGCCTAATTTGAACACTCTTTAGGGTTACCAAAACCTATATAAAGGCTTGCTAAGTTCGTTTTCATAAGGAGAGAAGAGAATAGAGAACAAAAGAGAGGGTTTTGGAGAGAAGAGTGATTGGAGAAGGAGTTGTTGCTGTGTGCTGTTGTGCTGCAAGTTTCTACAGCAAGTTGGACGAAAATATGCTCATGAAGATGGTGATTCGTCCATAGATAAGTGTCTCTCTTTTTATGCTTTAAATTTCAATTTGTAAGGGATTGAGAGAGAGAGATTGTAGAGGGGAAGGGCTGTAGAAAAGTTTTATACTTTAATTCTGTAGAACATCAAGTTGGTGCTTGATGTTAGGGGTTTGGTGATCCTATCTGTTGGTGCAGATAAATTGTAAAGGGAGTAGGTGCTTCCTAGATAGTTGGTGCTATCTGAAACTTAAGGGTTGGTGCTCTTTGTCATTGGTGCGACTAAATAGATTCAGACCTGTTCCGGATCGGTGTTCGGACAGTCTTTGAACCGTGGATGTAGCTTTTTGGTGAACCATGTTAAATCTGGTGTCTTTGTGTGATTTGATTTGTTTTTGTTGTTAAATTGGACCTGTTTTTAAGGGATCACTGATTCACCCCCCCTCTCAGTGATCGCGATATCTAACAAAGTCGCTGCCAAGTGGACTGCAATAACAGAGGCTCGTGACAGGGAGAGTGCTCTGATTCGCCGGGTTGCAGATGCCAATCGAGTTCTTGAAAGGAAATCTCAAGAAAGCGAACGATGGCAAACTGCTCAGGATAAGCTTCCCGGTGCGAAAGAAGGGTTTCAACCCACCCCAGCATCTCATGGCAAGTTCTTGAAGAATCGTGCCCTGGAATCCTTGACGGCTGGGGCCAAAAGTTTGCTTAAGGAGCTGAACTCTTGGCTGGAGACCATTTTCGATTGAGCTCCTGATTTTGTAGCAGAAACTATCCTTCTCTCTCTCTTTTTTTTTTATTTTTAGTACCACTTCTATTTTTTCGTACTCTTTTTTTTTTGTAGTGCTTGTGAACACTTTCTTTTTTTTTTTGGTACCACATGTATTCTTTTTGGTACTCTTTTTTTTTGTTATCCCTACGCTCACTTGAATCTTTTTGTGATAAAAGTAATTGCTAAATGGGATGCTCTTCTTTTTTTTTTTTGTTTTGTTATCCCTACGCTCACTTGAATCTTTTTGTGATAAAAGTAATTGCTAAATGGGATGCTCTTTTTTTTTTTTTTTTTTGTTATCCCTACGCTCACTTGAATCTTTTTGTGATAAAAGTAATTGCTAAATGGGATTTGATCAAAAGCTTGTCATTTTGTGAAAATCTTTTGTCAAATGATTATTTTGGCATGGAAGCCAGATTTTTACTTGTGGCATGGAAGCCAATTTTGGCATGAGAGCCAGCTTTTTTTGTGGCATTGATAGCCGGTTTTTTTTTTGAAAGCCAATTTTTTGTTTGTGGCATGATAGCCGGTTTTGTTTTGTGGCATTGATAGCCGGTTTGTGGCATTTATAGCCTGTTTTGTTTTGGTGGCATTGATAGTCGGTTTGTGGCATTTATAGCCTGTTTTGATGGCATTTATAGCCGGTTTGGTTTTCAAAAATGCAAGTATCGACTAAAAGTCGCCTCCCTACTGAATGTTCTTGCAAGTATCGATGGAATGTCGCATCCTTGCTCATTCGGTTGTGAGTATCGATGGAATGTCGCATCCTCACGGATTTGGGTGCAAGTATCGATGGAATGTCGCATCCTTGCTTTTCAAAAAATTTGGTTTTGCGGGTACTGACTTAATGTCGTTTCCCCATGATTTTTGAAATTTGTGGTTTTCTCGAACCTTTGAGTTATGGATATCAACTGAAATGTTGCGTCTCCATGGCTTTTTTAGGTTTTTTCGAACCTTTGAAATTTGGGTTGTGGATATCAACTGAAATATTGTGTCTCCACGGTTTTTAAATTTTGCAAGTATCGACGAAATGTCGCTTCCCTGCAATTTTGGAAGTATCGAACGTAGTTCGTATGCTTCCGATTTGTGCGAGTATCGACTAAGCGTCGCTTCCCCGCGGTTTTTTTGAAAAACCATTTTTTTTTGTTTAAAGACACGAGGGTCATAAGTTTTGACCTAAAACCATTTTGGTGGTAAAAGGCAGGGTGGACTAGGGTGGAAATCCCTGAATCCGGATTTTGTTTCAAACCATGAATTTTGGGTTCAAGGGTTGAAAATTTTGGTCAAGTTAGGGAAAGGTTCTTAAACTTGGATTTTTCTTTTTTTTGAACAATGAAACGATGAAAGTAAGCATTGTTTTAAATTTCTAGAAATTTCAACATTTGATATGAAAATTCTGAAAAAGGGTGGGTTTAGCGAGCGTGTACCTGGAAACCGGTTTTGGCCATACAGGCATTGCTCTTACATAGTTGGGTAAGTCTTCAAGGGTAGTACCGCTTTAAGAACTTGCCGTTGATGGGCAGCATACATCTGTCACCTTCCATGTTTAGAAGTGCGTATGCGCCGTTGGAGAAAACCTTGTCGATGACATAGGGTCCCTCCCATTTTGGCTCAAATTTGCCTTTGGACTTGTGAGCGAAGATCATTGGTCTTTTTACTGCAAGAACCAAGTCACTCTTTTTGTAGGAGCGTTGTCTGACCTTTTTATCGAAAGATCCTGCCATGCGTGCTTGGTAAAGTTCAATGCTTTGTTGAGCTTCGAGCCGTCTCTCATCGAGATTGTCCAGCTCATGGAGTCGCAAATTGACATTGCTTTCTTGAGTCATGTCATTTTGCAAGGATACCCTCAAGGAAGGAATTTGTACTTCCAAGGGCACGACAGCTTCGCATCCATAGACCAAGGAGAATGGTGTGCTATGGGTTGGTCCTCGAACGGTGGTTCGATAGGCCCACAAAGCTTCAGACATTTTGTCGCTCCAATCTCTTTTGTGACTAGAGACCATTTTTTTGAGGATTTTGCAGAGTGTCTTGTTGAAAGCTTCTGCTAACCCATTTGCTGCCGGATTGTATGGAGTCGAAGGACAGCTTTGGATTTTGTATTTGTCGCAGAACCTGTAGAATCGATGATCCCAGAATTGTAGTCCGTTATGATGGACGAATCTTTTGGGTATGCCGAAACGACAAATGATGTTGGTGCGCAGGAACTGAAGGACTGATGAGGTCTTCATTTCGCTGAACGCAAATGCTTCTGACCACTTGGAGAAATAATCCGTAGCGGCGAAGATGAAGCGATGACCTTTGCTCGAAGGGGGAGAAATAAGACCTATGATGTCCATACCCCAGGCTTCGAAAGGCCATGAGATCGCTGTAGGATGCAGCCATTCTGGAGGCATGTGAATGTAATCTCCATGAATTTGGCATTGTTGGCAGCGCTTAGCAAATTGCATTGCGTCAGCTACCATGGTAGGCCAGTAATATCCTAACCTTTTTATCTGATCATAGAGCTTGGGACCAGCCTGATGAGCTCCGCAAAGACCAGCATGAACTTCTTTGAGTGTTTCTTCAGCCTCTTGTTGTGACAAGCAACGTAGAAGTACTCCGTTGAAGGATTTCCTGTAAAGGATTTTTGAAGGAATATCCAAATGAAAGCTTGGGGTTCGCCTTTGGGTGCTTACCCGTTCTTTTGGATCTTCAGGTAGGATTCCGAACATAATGTAATCAATGAACGGATCCCTCCAGTCGCCGATTGAAGTTTGAAGGATTGAAATCCGACTTCCGACCACTTGGTGGCATTCAGCAACTGCTTGGTGTGTGTTAAGAGGAGGAAGGATTCTTCTTTCACACACTATGATTTGCATGTTTTCCCCTTCCTGGATTGCCATGGATGCGGCAAGTCCGGCTAGGGCATCTGCACGTATGTTTTCACCTCTACGAATATGGGTGATGTGACAGATGTCAACTTTTGCAGAAGTGATTGTGCCTTGTTGTAGTAAGGCAGCAAATCTAGCTTCCTGACTTCAAATTTCTGATTCATCTGGTTGACGATCAGTTGAGAGTCTTCAAAGACTTCCAGCATGGTGATACCGGATTCGATGGCGAGTTCCAATCCTAAGATCAGAGCTTCATATTCAGCTGCATTGTTTGTGCATGGTTCCAGTAGCGAGAAAGCGTGTGGAATCATGTATTTGTCGGGGCTAACAAAGAGGATGCCAACTCCCGAGATCAGCTGTCTTTTTTCATTTGTCCTGGTTGCACCGTCAAAGTACATGTCCCAGGAGGCACTTTGTGAGAAAGTCTCCACATTGTAGACTGGTTCGTCTGGGAGATCATCTCTGAGCGGAGAATCTTTAGGCAATGGATGCTCTGCGAGGAAGTCCGCTAGAGCTTGCCCTTTGATTGCTTTTTGTGGTACATACCTAATATCAAATTGTGACAGAAGGATGGAGCATTTTGCCAGTCGAGCATTGAGAGAACCTGCCTTTGTGACAAGGACCTTCAAGAGGTTGACCCTCGAGACCAGGTATACTGTGTTGGAAAGACAGTAGTGACGCAGCTTTTGTACGGCGAACATCACTGCAAGACATTCTTTTTCGACTAGAGAGTAGCGATGCTCTGCACCTACTAGCATGCGGCTGAGGTAATATAGAGCAGCTTCTTTTCTTTGATCATTTTCTTGTGCAAGTAGAGCTCCCAAAGAGTGATCAAGGGCTCTTGTGTACAAGATGAATGGTTTTCCAGTGGTAGGAGCAGCTAACACTGGAGGTTTTGTCAGGTATGACTTGATGTCTTGGAAAGCAGCTTCACAGTCAGCATCCCAGACAAAGTTTACACCTTTTTTCATCAACCGGGAGAATGGACGGCATTTCCCCGAAAGATTGGAGATGAACCGTCTGATGTAGGCCAATCTCCCTTGAAGCCCTTTGAGTTCTCTCAAGGTTTTTGGAGAGGGCATTTCTAGAATGGCTTGACTTTTATGGGGTCAAGCTCTATTCCAGCTTTCCGAACTAAGAATCCGAGGAACTTACCCGATGAGACGCCGAAGAAGCATTTCAAAGGATTCATTCGCAGTTTGTGTTTGCGGAGCCGGAGGAAGACTTCTCGAAGGTCTTCGAGATGATCTTCTTTTCTTTTGCTTTTGACGGCGAGGTCATCAACGTAACATTCAACCGTCTTATGCTGCATATCTTGGAATATTTTCATCATAGCCCTCTGATATGTGGCACCAGCATTTTTCAGACCAAATGGCATGACAGTGTAGCAATACACGCTAAATGGGGTCCGAAAAGATGTATGTTTTTCATCTTCAGGATGCATCTTTATATGATTGTAGCCAGAAAAACCATCCATGAAAGTCATTCGCTCGAATCCACAGGTATTATCAATCATTACCTCTGGTATGGGGAGCGGAAATTCATCTTTAGGGCATGCGCCATTCAGGTTTCTATAGTCGATACAGACCCTGATCTGCCCGTTCTTCTTTGTCACGGGGACAATGTTGGCCAACCATTCAGGATGTTGTTCCTCACGGATGAAGCCGACGCTTTTGAGTTTTTGAACTTCTTGTTCAATTTTATCCATCACGTCTGGACGGAATCTTCTTTGGCCTTGCTTGACAGGCTTGATGTCTTCTTGAAGATTGAGTTTGTGAACTGCTATTTTGGGGTCTAAGCCTGACATTTCAGCGTAAGACCATGCAAAGCAATCAACGAACTCACGAAGAAAGGCGATATACTCGGGTAACTCATCATCCTTTATATTCTTGCTTATGAATACAGGACGTGGGTTATCTGGTGTTCCCAAGTCTATCTTTTGAACAGGATCTTCTGTTGGAAGGTTCGAAGGTGGTTCCTCCATAATATTTTCGGAGGCTTCCAGCCAACGAAACCTTCCAGGTTTTCAAAGGCATTTCCAGACCAAGGTTTTGTTCCTTCCCACGGGTCTTCTTGATCGGTAATTTTCCCAAGGCTTGCTATGAGATGATCACAATCGCCTGTTGAAACCGGGTCGAAGTAGGCTACTTCTTTTGGAGATGAGGGTTCTTCTGGGTCAGAAGACCACACGTCTGTTCCATCGGACAACTCCTCTTCATTTTCGGAGAAATCGTGCCAATTGGATGAGCTTCCTGGATCTTTGTCAGGTGACTCATCAAAGAGATATCCAGGGAGATCGATGTCTTCATGGACTTGAGAAGTTGAGGCTTGGTCAGTATATTGACTTTTAAGCCTTTGTGTCAACTGTCTCAAGGGAGTGTCGGGATCATACCCTAACCCGTGTGAAGACTTTTCTACATAGCCGTAGAGTCTCCAATCTTCCAGCTGGCTTTTGGTCAAGACGGGCCCCAATGGCATGAGAATACTGCGTCCATCTCCCAAACCGACTGGGTTTTGAGCGTCATAGCCCATTTTCTTCATAATAGCTTGTGCCACAAAACTATATAAGGATAGTTGAGGCATACCTTCATTTTGGAAAGGTTCAAGCATGGAGTTTGATGAAGAAGCATCCGATCTATGGAAGAAGATCGGCTTTTCCTTTGCTGAAGTTGCTGGAACAACGAAGGAAGCTGACGTAGGATCTTCTATGTCAGAAGTTATCTCCATTGGAGTGAGAGCAGGCTGAACTTGCTGAGTGTCAGCTGTTAGTTTTATGGACTCAATCCAGTAGATGATATAATAAATTGATTAAATTCTTTATTTATTCATATATTCATGTTTACTTTTCATGAGATGAATGGTGATTTATTATATACTTGCACATAACCAATACGAATGACATGATGGTTCATGAGATGAACCAGGGTCCACAAGTATATTAGATGTAACACATGTGTATGGATGAGATCCACATACGGGAGACATGTGTGGCAAATCTTATACTTAAATATTATCACAACCAGTGATGAGACTGGACATCTCATACTGATAAGGTTGCAGTACTTTGATCACTATGAGATAGTGTGATTTGTCTCGATCATCAGAATGGAAGATTCTGGATCATAGTGCTGGTACATTTGATGTATTGAAGGACCATGAGAAGCACATTATAAACACTGTCTTTATTTTAAGGTCTGCTCTCATAATTCCCTAGCAATAGGCTCTCAATCCTGAGACATTATTGAACTCAAGTTTCTATCTATTCATTTGCTTTGAGTCACCAATGAGTGAGGCCAACTGTAGGTCAACACCTCGGTGATTTGGGTACATGGTAGTAGAGCTGTGGGAACATTCAATAGTCAAGATGGAATCTATCTCTAATATCCCCTTGTGTCAATTAATGGATTTATCATTGGTAAGTGCGCACCCATTCCGATTAAGAGTTAATTGGAAAGGTACCTATTGATCATTATAATTAATTGGGGCTCAAGGATAATAAGATATGGATCTAGTTTGGAAGACAGGTCCAATTGATCCATGGATATTGATAGAGGGGTCTACTTGTGATAATGTGGAAGTTTAGGGTCTTCTATGTAATATTCCTAAGACTGGAGTTCAATTGCATTTATATAGTGGAGTTATTTGCAATTAACTATGGGCCCGGATTACACATGAGATGTGGGGCCGCGAGTCCCAGTTGGAGCCAGCTTTCTAAGGAATCCCTAGTGGTCCCCACGCTAGCCCAATTATTAGAAAGTATCTAATTCTAGTTGAACTCTAAAAGGAAAGTTACTATTTCTATTTGAAGTGAGACTTCTAATAGTGGTAATAGTAGACTTACTAATTTTAGTAGAAGTGAGACTTCTATTTTAATTAGAAAGGAATTGGAAAGTTACTAATCATATTTGAAGTGGGACTTCTAATTATGATATGGTAAGTTACTAATTAATTAATGGAAGTAAGACTTCTATTTTAATTAAGAAGAGATAGTTACTAATTTTTGGAAGTAAGACTTCTAATGGAAATTAGTAAGTTGGGCTTGCAAAAGCTATATATAGAGGAGTGCAAGGCTTGGACGTCCCATGGATAAATCCACCTAGGAATTCACGCCCAAGGCTCCCTAGTGTAAGTGTTGCACGAGCTCTTCTCCTCTTCCCTCTTCTAGTTCTTCTTCTAGTTCCTCCCTAGGGTTCCTAGTAGTTTTCTCTTGGAGATCCCACCATCTTCTTGAGAAAAAGGAGAATCTGATACGGGTCATAGCGTGGAAGATCAAGAGGTCTTGGAGATCCCTATTTGATTAGTGAAAGCGTTTCATCATCAAAGAAAGACGCAACTCCTCCATTAGAGCCCAACCGAGCTCCAAAGGTATAATCCACTTCTTTACATGTTGTAAATTATTATGGATGCTTGTTAGTTGCTGTTTCTATCCTCTAGATAGATTGTATTTACTGATCATGATGGCTGAGATTGAGGACATAGATCTTGGATTGGGTTTTATAGCCTTCTGGATAATTGATCCCTGCATCAAGTGGGTCAAAAGTTTTTGAAACCTATCCTAGAGGCCCACCCTATTTCCAACATCAGCTTGGCTTAACGATGTGTCGTCTTCCGGCTCTGAATCCGAGTCCGTGTCTTGCATGATAGACACGAAAGAGACAACAAATTTGCCCCCAGGCTTTTGCTTTGCCTTCTTCACTTTAGTTGTGATGACTAAAGTTTTGAAGGTTTGAGGGAGATGATGAAGGGAGTTTGAATGCTCTCTTCGGATTTACCGGTTGGTTTGTTTTCTTCCGGTGATTGTTGAGGAGCTTTGCCTTTATCTTTTTGGAGATTTTCGGCAAAGGATGCTGTGTGCTTCTCCTCTTCTTCTTTTTCACCTTCATACATCTGTGAGTCTGCGAAGTGGACTTCTTAACCTTTGAAGGGTTTTCTGTCCGCAAAGACTCGATGTATCATGCCGTCGTCGCCAACAAACTTGATGCATTGATGTAGAGTTGAAGGGACAACACCATTCTCGTGGACCCAAGGGCGTCCGAGAAGGATGTTGTAGCTTGAAGGGGCTTTTATTGCATACATTGTGATCTCAGAGATAAGATCACCAATCTGCAACTTGAACCTGATTTTGCCGATAGGCCTTTGAGTACTCCCATCGTTTCCAAAGATATATACAGATGTGTGGCTCAGCTTGCTGGGTGGGATGCCCAACTCTTCAAGAACCGATGTGGAGATGAGGTTGAGTGCAGAACCTGGGTCGATCTGAACTCTGTGCATAGGCATTTCCTTGATATACCCTGTGAAGTACAGGGGTCGGTTATGCCTGGTTTCTCCAAGTAGGAGGTCGTCCTTTGTGAAGGCGATGGTTGCACTGGCTGCTTTTTTAACCGAGAGGCATTCAATGCATGATCTCTCAGTTTTCTTCTTTTCTCCCTTTGAGGAGGCTTCTGAGTTTTTGACCCGGTAATCCATTTCAATTTGGAGGACTTGCGGGGCATGTTTGTCGACATCCTCATTCAGCTTTTGTAATTCCGAGATGAGATTATCACGAGTGTGCGGAGACATTCGCAACAAATCTAGGATGTGCAGACGTGCAGGTATGTGCTTGAAGTGTTCAATCAAGTCATACTTGAAAGCCTCCTTAGGGCCTGCATGTTCATCATTGTTGCCACTAGGGGCGCTTACAACATCTTTTCCTGAAGGATTTACATATGTAAAGGAAGATTGGCTGTAATTTTTGTGGTAGTCCCGGCCAGAGCGGATGCCTCTACCAACTTTGAGAGCTTCTTGAGAAGGGTCTTCGTTTGGAAGATTGTCTTAAGGATCAAGAGGCTGTCGTTTTTCATTTGCTGAGGATGTATCAGCAGCAGAGTTGCCATCCTCAGTGATTGTGTTGCATGGAGCATTTTTCGGGAATAAGTCCTGAACAGCATCCAGCAACCTTTCTTCTTCGTTGACTAATTCATCGTCCCAAGCATCAATAGCTGGGAATTCTTCAGTCAGGAAGGGTGTGAACTTTGAAGTCACAGTCTCAGGAGAAGAAACCTGAGAGGGTGTCATCTCAGTGAAAGTCACGTGAGACGAGGTGGCCCCAGAAGATACATTGCTAGGCGTCGCCGGAGTGTAAGTGCTTTCATCAGACGATGCTTCGGAAGAGCTATAATCCCGAATTATCACATTACAGGAAGCTCTGACGGGAGACGTTGCCTGATCGGAGTCAGACTCATCCTCGGATGTAAGAGGATCGTCTATCCAGCAATTTTCTCCATTTTCAGGAGTTAAGAGAGGATGTACTGTACCTGATGGTCTTCAGGGACTTCAGGCTCTAGATTGCGAGGAGGCTCGTTGACGCGGTCTTGCTCTTGTTCTAGAGCGAGATACTGCAAGATCCTTGCATATTCTTCAAGATCAGGCATGGGAGCTGGATCTTCTTCTTCATCAACTCTTTGTGGCTCAACATGGTTGATTTCCACTGGAGTAACGAGAGGTGCTGGGTCAGCAGCATTTTCTTGTACAGCCTCTTGGTCTTCTTCATCATCAGACCAGGATCCTTGTGGCTGTAGGGGGTTATACCAGATTACTGGCATAAGATGAGACTCAGGAACCCATTCTTCATCGGAGAGATATTCTCCTATTTCAAGGGACTCCTCCCACTCATCTGTGTAGTTGGATTCGAATCCATCATCGGTGTCGCTGGACTCATATCCATCAATGGAGAATCCAACTACCGAATTGCCAGAGTATGATGCCTCCTGCGTGGCTTCTTTGAATTGAGGTGGCGTGAAATCACTGAGAGTGAATTTTCTTACCCCCTTTGAAGTCTCTGGAAGGGATGTTTTTGTTGCCTCCAGTGAAACGGTAGAGGAAGCCTCTGCCTTTTCTTTGACCTCTAGTTTTGGCTGGGTCTTCTCTTGCCGTTTGAGCTTGAGGAGATGTTTCCTAGCCTGCCTTCGCTGTTGAGCTGTAGGCTTTGTTTTCATGACCTCCCAATTTTCATCTTCCAGGAGATCGGGATGTACCCATATCGGTTGTCCGTCTGGTGTCGGGTAAGGAACCAGTTGCTCGGACGCTTGGATTGAGTTTATTACCTTGAAGGAAGTAGTGATCTTCTTCTTCGGTGATTTTGATGTTTGTCCACATGTCACCATGTTGACGGAGGCAGACCCATAGTTTTTGTCAAAGGTGATGACTCTGTTTTTCCACATCTCGTTTATTTTCTCTCTCACAACGAAGCATTGATTGAGAGGATGCGAGATCATCTGGTGGTATGGACAGTACCGAGGATCGTTGGTTTTGCCAACATCACCCGGTCTTTTTGGTTCAGGCAAGGTGAGCTTGCCGTTTGCCACAAGCGCCCCGAAGATTTCATCAATATCTTCATCAAACGGGAATTTCTTCTCTACTCGTTCTTTGAAGGCATCTGAGAGTTCGGGTCTCTTACCCGCAACTTTGGTTTCAGCTTTCTTTGGTGGCTGAGGAGCTGACTTGGTCTGCACATTGAGGACCTCTTTTTTCTTTGGTTTAGAGGTTGCAATGGCGGTTGGCTCTTTTCTTGATGATTTCTGACTATTGAGGTCTTTAATCACCGTTTCAGCTTCCATGGAAGCTTCTAGGAGTTCTCCCAGGTTTTTTGATTTGTTGCCGATGATCATGGAGCGAATTCTAGCTCTCATGTTGTTTCGGCAAATGTCGACTAGCGATGCTTGTGGCAGTACATCAAAGCATTTGTACGCCATTGCTTTCCACTTGTGAATGAAGTCATATGTTGACTCATTCTCCCCCTGTTTTAGGCTGCACAGCTGAGCCATAGTAGCGGGATGATCTTCACCTTTGAAGTGAGTCAGGAAGCGTGTCTCTAGCATGGCCCAGTTTTGGATTGAGTCCTCCGGCAGAGTGGAGTACCAATCGAAGGCTGTACCTTTTAGGGTACTTGCAAAGAGGCGGATCTTGAGTGCATCTTGATCCGCGATAGCTCGCGTCAGGATCTTGAAGTGGATGACGTGCTGTCTGGCTGATCCTTTCCCCGTATATGTTTGGAGAGTAGGATGCTTGAATTTTGTGGGGAATGGGACCGAGTCCATCCATAAGGGATATGGTGGCTTGATCCCATGCTCCTTGAGTATATGCTCTTCTTTTGCTTTGGCGAGGATACTGTCTACGTCCTTTTTGGTAAGGGCGCGTGACTCATTTTCTTCTCCATTTACCTCATCGTCTTGATGTTTCAGAGGAGGTTCATTGTTCGCCTGGTTTTGGAAGGCGAGGAGAAGGTTTTCCGTCAGAGTTTCAATCCTCTGCTGGCCCTATTCCAACTGCTGGATGCGGGTGATCGCATCTTCTGGAGGTGGATTGCGGGGTGGTGGCTCAGAATTTGTAGCCAAGACGTTCATCCTTCGTGATTCGGACGAAGAAACTGTCTTGGTGACTGAGCTGGGGCTCATTCTTTTTGAAGAAGAGCTTGAGGAAGGATCACTCTGCTATCCTTTGCTTGAAGGAGCAGGGGATTCTTCTTAATGTCTTCTTGTCCTTGAGACACTGCGGGTCATCGGACATGGATTTTTGTTGCTGATTTTTGGCGCCTTCTGGTTTTTCCAACCATATGGACGACAGCAACTTGGTTGGGTCTTTCTTTTTCGACCCATTTGGGAGAGACTTGAAGTGTAGGAGGCTGGGTCCTTTGCTTCTCTAGTCTCTTTTGCTGATACGACGCGCGGCGGCGTATACGACGGGCAATTTGAGCTTCGGTCAGCTCTGGCTGGGCTTTGACAATGAAGGATGTGCTCCCTCGGGCGCAGCAGCCGAGCCTGTCTTCTTTGTAGCTGGGCAAGGACAGGATGCGAACCCTGTCCTTCGCCTGTTGCAGCGAAGCTTTGAATTTTTGGAGTTCGGCCCCTGTAGAGATGAAGGGTCGAACTGCAGGTTTGTAGGCCTTAGCAGGTGCTTGCAGAGGCCTTGTGATGCATGACTTGATTTTGAGCTTGTAGGAACAAGCCGACTCATGCTGGGTTGACTTGAGAGTCAGGTTGGAGATGGGTCTCTCCTCTTTCATGTAAGCCAGAGGGTAGAACTGGTTCTCCTTGAGTGGGTCCAGGAATGCTGGCTTGGTGGATGTTTGGGACCTTCTCTGTTTTGGTGAAGGTCTTGGAGACCAAGTCTTGGGATAGACCTGGTCGTTTGCCGGACGAGGCTTCGTGGGGCTACCACGGGCTTCAGGCCTTCTGGTGCTCGCCTTTGGTGTCACGGTAGTGACACATTGAGAGGCGAGTTTCTGCTTCTTGGAAGGAGCAGTTTGTTCTTCGGGAAGTGGGAATGGTCCCAGCGTCCCAAAGACGATAGTCCAGGGAGTCGAGGTCGACCCGGAGCTTAGAGAGTTGCCGAGGGAGTTGATGCTTCGGCAGCTGATGGGGCGCTTGTAGGTGCGCGCAGTTTGCTTCTGTTGAAGCATGATTTGGTGCTTGTTCTCATCGAAGGTAATGGTAAGCGATGCTGCCATTGTTAGTTTTTTTCGAAAATTTCTGAAACAAGACTACATCCATTAGTAATCACAAGAATATAATGATCATAAATGGGAAGTTCTATGGTTTCGTCTTTTCAAATTGCTCGAGGAAGATGACCCAAGCAACATGAAGAAGGCAAAACGCCATAGAGGGTACAATTGTTCTGATCGCAGGTATGGTAAACCCAGAATGGGCATCCTAGTGACTGCTAGAAGCAATTGTGAACTTAAATTCGACTTATCGAGAAGCAAAGCTTGCTCGAGATAAGAAGAATATAAAGTTTGGAGTTACAGATGTGCCGGTCGCAATACAGTAGACCCTGAAAGGGCGTACTAGTACCGCTAGACACAAATGTTTTGAGACTGCATCAATGAGATAAGATTCTCTGTTTTGAAAGGTCAAGATTGGATTCATCAAAGAGAGCAGATGGTATTCCGATCTGAACACGGGCTCAGCGATTTCCGCGAGCGCCAGTGCTCAGAAAGAAATGAACCATAATTTCTCGGATCTGAATCTAAAAATGACGAGTTTTTTTTTTTGAAAGGCCAATATCGGGTTCATCAAAGAGAGCAAAAGGCACTCCAATCTGAACACGGGCTCAGCGATTTCCGCGAGCGCCAGTGCTCAGAAAGGAGAAGACCAAGGTTTCTCCAATCTAAACCCAAAATGACGGAAGTTTTTTTTTTTTGAAGATTTTTTTTAAAATCTTTTCTTTTATTTATTTATTTATTTATTTTTATTTATTTTTTTAAGATTTTTTTTTGAAAGATTTTTATTTTTTATTTTTTATTTTAAAATTTTTATTTTTATTTTTTAAAAATTATTTTTTTTAAAAAAATTTATTTAAAAGACGAGAGAGTACACATAGGCCTCCTAACCCGGTCTTATGAAATCTTGATTGATAGAATTGCCCCCAGGTAAGGGTAGAATTACTTAATGAACCCGTTTGGAGGACCCTTGCCTAGAACAGTCAAGCTGTCTCCACACTCTGGACAAGGCTTTTCTTGAATCAATCATGATCAAAGAACGCAATTGGTTTAACCTTAGTGGTCTATGTCTTTTTTTTTTCAATTATATTTTTATTTTATTATATATTTTTTAATGAACTCATCGAAGAGAAACGATGGCCCAAAACCTTAGTCGAACAGGCTCAACATTTCTACAAGCGCGATGAATGATAGGAACGGATCAAGGTTTCTCAATTTTGAATCCAAAATGAGAAATCTAATTTTTTTTGTTTTTTAAAATTTTTTTTTAGATCTTTAATGAACTCATCGAAGAGAAATGATGGCCCAAAACCTTAGTCGAACAGGCTCAACATTTCTGCAAGCGCGATGAACGATAGGAACGGATCAAGGTTTCTCAATTTTGAATCCAAACTGAAAAATCTGATTTTTTTTGTTTTTTTTTTTTGAAAAGAGAAAGAGTGGAAATAAAT
This sequence comes from Litsea cubeba, assembly GCA_012931725.1. NCBI lineage: Eukaryota > Viridiplantae > Streptophyta > Magnoliopsida > Laurales > Lauraceae > Litsea > Litsea cubeba. Next base: position 129,821 of record WHSA01001031.1, read on the forward strand.
TCAAAGAATTAGAAATTTCCAAAAAATCTCATCTCATTTTTTTTTAGATGCGGAATCCAACATAGGCCACCAATTAGAAAGTAGCCAAGGAATCGAGAAAAGAAATATAAGCATAGAGCAAAAGATATGATATGCAAATATTTCATTTCTAGCATCGTGTTCTCAAATGAACGAGTCCCACCGGGTGTGCCAGCTTGATGGACCGCGCTCCTGCTCGGTTCTACCGAGGTCGGCGGACGTGAGAGTCCGTTGGGTCTGACCCTTTCGTAACCGGGGGGCAAGGGCGTGCATCAACATTTTTTGTGTGGGTGTGCCAGATTTTCTATTTTACTTGGAATTGCAAGTGGTGATCCGGAGATCAACCTTCGCAAGTAAAAAGGAAATCAACTTCTTTCAAGTTTTCCATTGCACATATATTTAAGAAAAGAGACATTTTCTTGATTTGCCGTGAAAGGCGATTTTGTTGGCATTTATAGCCGATTTTGGCATTTATAGCTGATTTTTGGCGTTTATAGCCGATTTTGGCGTTTATAGCCGATTTACAATCCTTATCAATAATGAAAGACAAGAGTTGTGATTTTTGTCTCTTTTGAAAAAATACAAACTATAATGAAAAGCAAGAAAATGAGGATCTAACTTCTCATGAGATTGTGGGGGACCCGTTCAGATTGACGGTCGCAAGCCATATGTGGGCTTCGCCATCATCCATGCAGATGAGAACAGAGGATGCTATTGATTCGCTTGGCTTGGCTATAACCTCAGGTTTTTAGAGGACAAAGACCAAAAGAAGGTCCTATGTCCAATAAAAAGCCGAGTAGACTGAAAAGCCACGTCTAAGCCATTGGCGGCAGAAGGAGAAGGCAAGGACCTTGGGGGGGGGGGGGTACCCCCCAAGGGACTTTTGTCACCTTGTAGTAGTGGTCGGTGTAGGATTTCCGCAGAGTTTTCTCTCTTCGATTTCTGATGCCTCTTTCTTTCTGAGTTTCCGGATTTTCTGCAGTCTATTGTCTGTGTATCTGCCGTGCGTCTGCTGTTTCACTGTTCTTTCTTCTTGGAGAGCTCTCCTATTTATAGGCTTTTAGGTAGCCATTTAGGAGGGTTTATGAGCCTTGATTGTCATAAAGCTACATAAAGGGAGGAGTTACAAAATTGAATTCTTTATTTTGTAACTCCGTTTTCTTGGCTTTTGATTGGCCGGAGGAGATTGAGGGCATTTAATCGCCTTTAATCGCCATGATGGGAGGAGTTTCATGGGTTAAATTCCATGAGTCTCTTGACTTGTAACTCTCAGATGCTTGCCTCTGATTGGTCCGTCCAAAGAAATGGATTAATGACTGCAATAAAGCTAGTCAATTAATCGCATTAAGTGGTCGCCGAGCATCTGAAGAGTCGCGGGCCGTGCCGTGTCTTTTGGGATTCTTCTGGCGATGATCATCGATGGATCTTCATGTAGATCGACATCGGATGACCATGTAATTTCAGGTGTTTATTGCCAACAGGGGGTCGGTGCCATCTGTCCTGTCAATTTCTCGATCGGTCGGGTAGAAAGCACACTTTTTTTGATTGACCGGGTGGCGATCAATGTTGTTTTCGATACTCTTGATGATTGACCCATGTTTTTTACGGATGTCAGAGGATTTGGTGTCTCAAAAGTATGAATTTTGGAAAATACCAGAGGCCGGGCGCTTCGAATCGCGAAAAAACGGCGAAAATCGGGGTTTCCGGGGCCTTCCCGGCGATCCCGGGCTTAGGGTCGCAGGGGCCTGCGACCCTGGGGGTTTTCCCCCCTTTTGTCCCGTTTTGTGTCCGTTTTTGCTGTTTTTTTATTATTTTTTCTTCTGTATTTTTCCTTGACATTTTTGACCATTTATTGGCCTGATTTCCCTGTAGGAAACCTGATGAGAATCCTTGCATTTTATTTTGCAAAGTTTCTAATTTCCTGAGAAAGCCGAAGACTTTGTCGCGTAGAGCTGCCGATTTTCCGTCAGAAGCTGAAACTGGGTCAAATGATGTCGGAATGACCTGAAATTTGGTGTGAAGCCTCCTGAGCAATAAATAAGACCAACATAGGCTTTTTTTTTGAGTTTTGAAGCCGTTTGGGGTCCTATCACCAGTAGACTCGCTTTTGTCGCGATGAAGATGTCGTGGTTTGATGTGCGGTCAACCGATGTCCGATTGACTTGAAATTTGACAGGGAACCTATTGGAGTCATTTTAAGATGATCCATAGGCTCTGTCTTGGAAACCATGGACCCGGAGAGCTTTGCCGCCGAGAGGCCTGATTTAGCTGTTCGAGGGTTGATGTACGGTCAAACGTTGTCGGTTTGACTCGGAACTTGACGAGGAGCCTTTTGGAAGTATTTTGAGACCATCCATCGGCTCTGATCGAAGATTTGGTGTCTCCGATGCTTTCGCCGCCGGGAGCTCCTTTTCAGCTGCCGGAGAAGCGAAGTTAGGCCAAATGATTTTGAAATGGCCCGAAACTTCTTGTGTACTCCTCTTTTGGCTGTCTTGAAGGATCTTGCAGTTTTTGTTTGATTCTGACAAGATTTGATTTTTTGGAAGTAGCATTGCCTATTTATGGCAGGTTGCGACTTCATGTAGCTCCTTGGATCTTGTAGAGGCAAAGTGACATTTTTGGTGTCAACAAATGCCCCCTCGAGGTACAGCGACGAGTTGCTTAACATTTGTAGTCGATGTGCCTCGAAGAGATTTTTGAAGGAGAGCCTGTGACTGGAGCAAGAGTCTTTGAGCAGCCTTTCTTTTTCGTATTTGTAGCCTTTTGAGCTTCCAGGGGAATTTTATGGTAGTGAAAGGGATCACGTACCATCTCGAGGCAAAGTTTTGAAGATGACATCAGGGATGTGGATTTTGGGTTTTGACCTTGTGACCTAACAGGCTGTATGCGGCAGGTTAGGGGGTCGGGTTTGGTTTTGATCGTGTGACCCAACAAGCTGTATGTGGAATGTTGGGGGATCAATTTTGGTTTTGATCTTGTGACCTAACAGGCTGTATGTGGCAAGTTAGGGGATCTAGTTTTGGTTTTTGGTTTTGGTCTTGTGACCCAACACGCTGTATGTGGCAAGTTAGGGGACCAGGATTTGATTTGATTTTTGTGGAATGTCAATTTCAAGATTTTGGCTCAATTTGGTATATGAGGCTGGATGGTTTGATTTTTGGAAGCTCATGGGGCTTGGAATTTTCTTTGTATGGTCCAATCAACTCAAAAGAGGCATGGAACCATTTTTGTATGCTCTTGGTAAGAGGGATTTCTCTTTGACTAAAAGCCCAAATTTTTTTTTTTTTAAGTGCCTAGGTGGTCAAACCTGGCTCATATGGGCTAACCCATGGGACCTTAAGCTTTTGAAATGGCTTAGATCTCATATGGTGTCATTTTTGTAAAGAATATCCAAAAATATCTCATTTGGATAGAGAATACCTAAGAATATCTTTACTTGGAGAGAATCTCTCATATTCCCTTTATTTTGGGATAGGATATCTCAAGATATCTTTCTTTTGGGAAAGAATCCTTCATCGATCCTATCTATTAGGAGAAAATCTCTCATTGATTTCTTTTTGGGAGAGAATCCCTCAAGATACCTTTCTTTTGGGAAAGAATCTTTCTAATCTCTTTCTTTTGGTAAGGTTACTAATTAGTAACACTTATCTCTTTCTCCTTTCCTTCTTTGGTTTGCTTTCTTCTATAAAAGCAAGGAGGAGGTTGGATCTCTTGCTCTTATTACTTTCTTTTGCAATAATCTCAAGAGGGCTTCAAGACCAAGAGTTCTTCTTCTTCAAGATCTTCAAGACTTTTCTTCTTCTTCTCCATCAATGGCTTCAAGTAAGTTCCCTTTTTCAAGAAAACTCCATTGTAGGAAAAATAAAAAGTTCTTCTTTCTTTCTTTTTTCTTTGTTTCTTTCTTTTTCTTTTCTTTTTTTTTTCGCCACGTGTTTTCCCTTTTTTTTTACACGTGTTTTCTTTTTGCTTTATTTTTTTTTTTGCATTTTTTTTGTTTCTTTTGTGGGCCGTACGGACAGATCCGTACGGATCTGGCCGTACGGCCACGTGGCCAGTGGGCCAGCCCCTTTTTTTTCTTCTTTTTTTTTTTGTTTTCTTTCCCCGTTTTTTTTAGAAAGTTTCTTTTCTTTTTTTTTTTGTTTTGCTCATCATGATAATGCATATTTTTTGGCAAACCTAGATGTTCATGCATGCATTTGATTGTAAATTAAATTTGTAGCATGATGTGATAGCATACCTGAAAGTTTTCGCAATTTTGGGAATTTGGAGCTCGCAGCGATGTTGAGCCCTTCCTGATTTTGCTGAGACTTTGAGGTTTCGAAAGTTTGGAGTTTCGGAGCTCGCAGTGATGTTGAGCCCATCTTCAAGCTTTCTATTTCTTTCGGGATAGTTCCTTTTCTTCGGAATTGCCCCGTCATCATGTCAAAATTTCGCCAGATTTTTTTTTAGCGAGATTCTGTCATTTTGATGTTTGATCTTTTTCTTTTCCATCCTTTTTAGGTGATTCCTCCAGAACGAACAAGGGTATAGAGCCTGCTACAAGCGTACCTCGTCGATCTTCTAGATCTTCTAATCCGGCCGTTCAGCAGGCCTTTGAGAAGGTCCAGTATGTTGAGAGAAATCTGGAAGAGTGTGACTCCCTCAACAGAGATGAGATGAGGCAGCGACTGATCGCTCTCAAGGGAGAGGAATTCTATAAGATCATGGTAAGCAGTCGTCCATGGGTGATGGAAGATCAGAGCGTTTTGCCCAAGCCTACCTTCTTCTTTGGTGATGCAGTCCCTGATGACATGACATACCAGAGGAGATGTTTTCAGTTCTCTTTCACAGCAGATGGTGAGAAGAAGACTGTTGCTACCCGGTCGACGTTTGATCGCACCGTCTCGATCATGAGCCTTGCCCCCACGTGCTCTAAGAGGGAAGATCCTCCAAGCTGGGTGAGAAGGACAAATGTAATCAAGACCGGGGTTTTTGTTGGCGGTTCTCCTTGGATATACGGAGAGGTCGCCTGTTGACATGGACCTGTAGATGCCATCCAGCGACTACCAGGGTTCTGATTATCCGTCGGTCGATTTGAGACCGGTGGGCCTTGGTATTTTTAGCGGCTGACGACAGTAATTGGATCAAGCCTTTTCGACTCCGTGGCCGTTTCAATGCTGACTCCGAGTGGAAGTCGTGGACTGATCGCGTCCTGCTGATTGGTAGTGCCGTTTTGAAGGAAGCCGGGATTTTTGATGCGGTCCGCGCCTTTAGGGAGACCGTGATCTTTTCCGACGAGGCCTTCATGGCTATGATGGAATCGTTCCTCCCACAAACCAATACCTTCGTTGTGACGAATGGTGAGATTGGTTTTTCTTTGAAGGAGCTGAGCGCCATTACTGGATTGCCCATCCTCGGCAAACTCTATGAGGAGTTTATGCCGATTGACAGCGTCCTCGAGGGGCAGTTTGAGGAGTTCAGGCTTCTGTACTTTCAGCTCGTCGCCTTCTATGATTTTTTGATGGAGAAGGAGGGTTTGAAAGTTAGATCCAGCAGTTGGAAGAGTTCTAGCTCTTCATTCCCCAACTTTTTTGATAGTAGGGAGTCTTCTGATAGCATGACCCAAGAAGCCGGAGCTCAGGATCCAAGTTCAAAGAAGATCTTGGCCATCCAAGAAGAGTTGAGAGATTTCTGTGCAGGTATAAGCGTCATATGTCCTGACATTGCACTGCGGAGAGATCTCGCTGTTTACCTCACTTATTGGCTTGGTGAGGCTGTTTTTGCTGGAGGAGATGGAACGCACATCAGGCCGCATTGTATTTTTCCGGCTTGTCAGATGGCGTTTGGAGAGCAGCTTGCTTTGGTGCCAGCTCTTTACTCCTACCTGTGTACCGAACTGCAGGCTGCTGCTTTTTTGGTTCGGCTTGGGCTTCCCATGAATATGGTATTTTCAGCCCATATCTTTTATTCGTGGTATGTATACCACTGTCCTGGCTTCCACCGGCTGGGTGCTGCACAGGATGATGATCCCCTGATGATTCGACTGGCTAAGGGCAAAGCCGTGTCCGAATCACTTTTGTTTGCCGCATGAGGATCCGACGGTTCAGGGATGTCGAGATGGGGCAGTCTTCAGTGAAGCTTTCTCCGAAGTTGCGGAAGAAGGCTTTTGATTTTGGTGCCTCCCGAGACTCTACCAGGGCGAGGTCGGGAAGGCATTATTCCTTGACGAATGCAGAGAGAGAGTGGCTTTTCAGCATACGTTTCGGCACGATGATGTACCGTAGACATCTTTTCGTTGACATCCAGCCGTATGTACCCTCTCGCTTTGCTTTGCAGCTGGGCTTTTCTCAAGGCGTTGTTGGAGCGCTTTCAAGCATGGTAAAGCGCTTTGGAGGCTTACAGGACGGGAGAAATGCATGGGCTTTCTATAGTGCTGAAGACACTACAGCCATGATTTCTTATCCTGTGTTGCTGACTTCCCAGACTGCCGGCTTTGCGAAGTGGTTCGCGGAGAGCTTTTCGGCATATCGGGGGCTTTCCAAGAAGGAGCTTGATGTGAAGTTGGCATCTGGAAATGGCCTTGGAAAGTCGGATGGCGTCCGGCGAGAGGAAGTTTGGGCCTTCCTTTCTGGAGAGAAGCACAAGATAGGCTTTCTCGGTGACCAGGGCGTCATTGGTTCTGAAGCTGTTCGAGAAATACCTGATGAGGCTTTAGAGCAGCTAGAACAGGAGGAAGCCGAACTTGGCGCTTGGATGCAAGCGGCACAGAGGCAAGCTTCCGTGGAGTCTACTGGCAAGAGTAGACCATCCAGTGAGGAGTCAAGTGGGAAACCTGACTCTGACAGCGGGGCAGGTTCCTCTAAGAAGCGAGCCCGCCGGGGTAAGAGGGGGAGGAGTCATCATCGCAGCAAGGGGCAGCATGAGGACTCTCCTGACTTGGAAGTTCCTCTTACTATCAATGAGGATGTGCCAGTGGATGCTGACGAGCCTCCAGAGAAGAGAAGCCGAGAAGAAGAAACCGTCGGTGAAGGTATGATTCTTCCTTTTTCTCTTTCCATTTCTTTTCATGGGATTTTTTCCATGTTATGATTTGCTTCTTGTTTCTGCTTTTCTTTTCTTTTTTTTTTTTTAGCAGAGGAAGACTTGATGATGCCTGAGGTTCCGGTCGATGAGGTGGTGACGGATCCTGTCGAGGCACCTGAAGAAGAACCGAGGGACTCTGGAGTGATTCCAGAGTCTCCAATTGGTATGACTTATCTTTTTTTTTTTTGTCTGTGACTTGGTTTGCTAACACATTTCTTGCCAGCTGACTTGCCACAGGATTCCGATGACTTTGAACCATCGATGGACGCAAATGTTGATGATGCTTCCGATGAGTTCATGGAGGAAGAAAGTGTTCCGCCAGTCGTCGAAGAAGGTATTTTGTAGTAATAACCCTGATAATGATTTTCAAACAGGATTATATTCATACCTTTTTGTGTTTCTTTGGCAGGTTTTGAAGTGACAGAGGAGGATCCGTCGCTTCCAGAGCAAGGGATGCCAGAGGTTGATCCAGAGGTAGAGACTCTTGGGACCAGCTCTGACAATCTTGAGGAGATTCCTGGTGCTGAGATTCCTTCCCGAGCAGGAGCAACTTCAACTGGAAAGAGTTCTTTTGTTACTCTTCCAACAGATGATGACATGAGCAGCCGACCAACGGAGTTAGGCGAATCTTCAGCTGGGCCATCTCTTCTTTTTGCGAAGAAGGTGGTGGTGCGAGTTCTGAGCTCTTGGATTGAGACTCTCTTTTCTGGGCACTTGGAAGCCGGATTTGGCATGATCCAGCATGTGCAGGAGATTCTCAGTGATGCCGAAGAGGCTGGTCTGGATGTCACAGGTGCCAGGGCGATCGTTGATAGGATCATTGCACTGGGTGACAAGTGGTTTTAGACCGTGGGTTTGGCTGATGACCAGTTCTTCAAGGAGATGTTCCTGGACCCTGCTGATAAGGTTAAGTCTGACCTGGATGAGGCTACAGAAAGCAGGAAGCAGGCAGTCCGAAAGAAGAACTTAGAAGAGCTAACCATCATCGGGCTGACACATGACCTTAACATCCTTGATAGGGAGGTCGATGAGGCCAGGAAACGTCTTGAGCATCTGCAGGCACAAGTCGCTGCCAAGTGGACTACCATAATAGAGGCTCGCGACAGGGAGAGTGCTCTGATTCGCCTGGTTGCAGATGCCAATCGAGTTCTTGAAAGGAAATCTGAAGAAAGCGAACGATGGCAAACTGCTCGGGATAAGCTTCCCGGTGTTAAAGAAGGGGTACAGCCCACTCCAGCATCTCATGGCAGGTTCCTGAAGAAGCGTGCCTTGGAATCCTTGACGGCTGAGGCTAAAAGTTTGCTTGAGGAGCTGAACTCTTGGCTGGAGACCATTTTTGATTGAGCTCCTATATATATTTTTTTTACAGAAACCATCCTTCTCTCTTTTTTTCGGTACCACTTGTATTTTTTTTTGTACTTATTTTTTTGTAGTGCTTGTGAACACTTTCTCTTTCTTTTTTTTTTGGTACCACATGTATATATTTTTTTGGTACTCTCTTTTTTTGTTATCCATACGCTCACTTGAATCTTTTTGTGATAAAAGTAATTGCTAAATGGGATGCTCTTCCTTTTTTTTTTTTGTTATCCCTACGCTCACTTGAGTCTTTTTGTGATAAATGTGTGACGCCCCGGAGTCCCACATCGACTATAGAGAGGAAAGTGATTGGGATTATATGTAGAGCTTACACCCTTACTTTGCATGAGGCCTTTTGATGGGTTGAGGCCCATCAGAAACAAAACCGTGAGGCCAGTGGGCCAAAGCGGACAATATCATGCATGGGTAAGGGTTGGGGCGTTACAGTCTAAGCCTGGCATTTCAGCGTAAGACCATGCAAAGCAATCAACGAACTCACGAAGAAAGGCGATATACTCGGGTAACTCATCATCCTTAATATTCTTGCTTATGAATACAGGACGTGGGTTATCTGGTGTTCCCAAGTCTATCTTTTGAACAGGATCTTCTGTTGGAAGGTTCGAAGGTGGTTCCTCCATAATATTTTCGGAGGCTTCCAGCTCAACGAAACCTTCCAGGTTTTCAAAGGCATTTCCAGACCAAGGTTTTGTTCCTTCCCACGGGTCTTCTTGATCGGTAATTTTCCCAAGGCTTGCTATGAGATGATCCCAATCGCCTGTTGAAACCGGGTCGAAGTAGGCTACTTCTTTTGGAGATGAGGGTTCTTCTGGGTCAGAAGACCACACGTCTGTTCCATCGGACAACTCCTCTTCATTTTCGGAGAAATCGTGCCAATTGGATGAGCTTCCTGGATCTTTGTCAGGTGACTCATCAAAGAGATATCCAGGGAGATCGATGTCTTCATGGACTTGAGAAGTTGAGGCTTGGTCAGTATATTGACTTTTAAGCCTTTGTGTCAACTGTCTCAAGGGAGTGTCGGGATCATACCCTAACCCGTGTGAAGACTTTTCTACATAGCCGTAGAGTCTCCAATCTTCCAGCTGGCTTTTGGTCAAGACGGGCCCCAATGGCGTGAGAATACCGCGTCCTTCTCCCAAATCGACTGGGTTTTGAGCGTCATAGCCCATTTTCTTCATAATAGCTTGTGCCACAGAACTGTATAAGGATAGTTGAGGCATACCTTTATTTTGGAAAGGTTCAAGCATGGAGTTTGATGAAGAAGCATCCGATCTATGGAAGAAGATCGGCTTTTCCTTTGCTGAAGTTGCTGGAACAACGAAGGAAGCTGTCGTAGGATCTTCTATGTCAGAAGTTATCTCTATTGGAGTGAGAGCAGGCTGAACTTGCTGAGTGTCAGCTTGGCTTGACGATGCGTCGTCTTCTAGCTCTGAATCCGGGTCCGTGTCTTGCATGATAGACACGAAAGAGACAACAAATTTGCCCCCAGGCTTTTGCTTTGCCTTCTTCACTTTAGTTGTGATGACCAAAGGCTTTGAAGGTTTGAGGGAGATGATGAAGGGAGTTTGAATGCTCTCTTCAGATTTACCGGATGGTTTGTTTTCTTTCGGTGATTGTTGAGGAGCTTTGCCTTTATCTTTCTGGAGATTTTCGGCAAAGGATGCTGTGTGCTTCTCCTCTTCTTCTTTTTCACCTTCATGCATCTGTGAGTCTGCGAAGTGGACTTCTTTACCTTTGAAGGGTTTTCTATCCGCAAAGACTCGATGTATCATGCCATCGTCGCCAACAAACTTGATGCATTGATGTAGAGTTGAAGGGACAACACCATTCTCGCGGATCCAAGGGCGTCCGAGAAGGATGTTGTAGCATGAAGGGGTTTTTATTGCATACACTGTGACGTCAGAGATAAGATCACCGATCGTATCCAAAGATAGGCCTTTGAGTACTCCCATCGTATCCAAAGATAGATACAGATGTGTGGCTCAACTTGCTGGGTGGGATGCCCAACTCTTCAAGAGCCGATGTGGACATGAGGTTGAGTGCAGAACCTGGGTCGATCTAAACTATGTGCATAGGCGTTTCCTTAATATACCCTGTGAAGTACAGGGGTCGGTTATGCCTGGTTTCTCCAAGTAGGAGGTCGTCCTTTGTGAAGGCGATGGTTGCACTGGCTGATTTTTTAACCGAGAGGCATTCAATGCATGATCCCTCAGTTTTCTTCTTTTCTCCCTTTGAGGAGGCTTCTGAGTTTTTGACCCGGTAATCCATTTCAATTTGGAGGACTTGCGGGGCATATTTGTCGAGATCCTCATTCAGCTTTTGTAATTCCGAAATGAGATTATCACGAGTGTGCGGAGACATTCGCAACAAATCTAGGATGTGCAGACGTGCAGGTATGTGCTTGAAGTGCTCAATCAAGTCATACTTGAAAGCCTCCTTAGGGCCTGCATGTTCATCATTATTGCCACTAGGGGCGCTTACAACATCTTTTCCCGAATGATTTACATATGTAAAGGATGATTGGTTGTAATTCTTGTGGTAGTCCCGACCAGAGCGGGTGCTTCTACCAACTTCGAGAGCTTCTTGAGAAGGGTCTTCGTTTGAAAGATTGTCTTCAGGATCAAGAGGCTGTCGTTTTTCATTTGCTGAGGATGAATCAGCAGCAGAGTTTCCATCCTCAGTGATCGTGTTGCATGGAGCATTTTCCGGGAACAAGTCATGAACAGCATCCAGCAACCTTTCTTCGTTGACTAATTCATCATCCCAAGCATCAATGGCTGGGAATTCTTCAGTCAGGAAGGGTGTGAACTTTGAAGTCACAGTCTCAGGATAAGAAACCTGAGAGGGTGTCATCTCAGTGAAAGTCACGTGAGACGAGGTGGCTTCAGAAGATATATTGCTAGGCATCGCCGGAGTGTAAGTGATCTCATCAGACGATGCTTCGGAAGAGCTATAATTTCGAATGATCACATTACAGGAAGCTCTGACGGGAGACGTTGCCTGATCGGAGTCAGACTCATCCTCGGATGTAAGAGGATCGTCTATCCAGCAATTTTCTCCATTTTCAGGAGTTAAGGGAGGGTGTACCTGGTGGTCTTCAGGGACTTCAGGCTCTGGATTGTGAGGAGGCTCGTTGACGCGTTCTTACTCTTGTTCTAGAGCGAGTTGCTGCAAGATCCTTGCATATTCTTCAAGATCAGGCATGGGAGCCGGATCTTCTTCTTCATCAACTCTTTGTGGCTCAACATGGTTGATTCCCACTGGAGTAATGAGAGGTGCTGAGTCAGCAGCATTTTCTTGTACAACCTCTTGGTCTTCTTCATTATCAGACCAGGATCCTTGTGGCTGTAGGGGGTTATACCAGATTACTGGCATAAGATGAGAATCAGGAACCCATTCTTCATCGGAGAGATATTCTCCTGTTTCAAGGGACTCCTCCCACTCATCTGTGTAGTTGGATTCGAATCCATCATCGGTGTCGCTGGATTCGTATCCATCAATGGAGAATCCAACTACTGAATTGCAAGAGTATGATGCCTCCTGCATGGCTTCTTTGAATTGAGGTGGCATGAAATCACTGAGAGTGAATTTCCTTACCCCCTTTGAAGTCTCTGGAAGGGATGTTTTTGTTGCCTCCAGTGAAGCGGTAGAGGAAGCCTCTGCCTTTTCTTTGACCTCTAGTTTTGGCTGGGTCTTCTCTTGCCGTTTGAGCTTGAGGAGATGTTTCCTAGCCTGCCTTCGCTGTTGAGCTGTAGGCTTTATTTTCACGACCTCCCAATTTTCTTCTTCCAGGAGATCGGGATGTACCCATATCGGTTGTCCGTCTGGTGTCGGGTAAGGAACCAGTTCCTCGGACGCTTGGATTGAGTTTATCAACTTGAAGGAAGTAGTGATCTTCTTCTTCGGTGATTTTGATGTTTGTCCACATGTCACCATGTTGACGGAGGCAGACCCATAGTTTTTATCAAAGGTGATGACTCCATTTTTCCACATCTCATTTATTTTCTCTCTCACAACGAAGCATTGATTGAGAGGATACGAGATCATCTGGTGGTATGGACAGTACCGAGGATCGTTGGTTTTGCCAACATCACCCGGTCTTTTTGGTTCAGGTAAGGTGAGCTTGCCGTTTGCCACAACAGCCCCGAAGATTTCATCAACATCTTCATCAAACGGGTATTTCTTCTCTACTCGTTCTTTGAAGGCATCTGAGAGTTCAGGTCTCTTACCAGCAACTTTATTTTCAGCTTTCTTTGGTGGCTGAGGAGCTGACTTGGTCTGCACATTGAGGACCTCTTTTTTCTTTGGTTTAGAGGTTGCAATGGCGGTTGGCTCTTTTCTTGATGATTTCTGACTGTTGAGGTCTTTAATCACCGTTTCAGCTTCCATGGAAGCTTCTAGGAGTTCTCCCAGGTTTTTTGATTTGTTGCCGATGATCATGGAGCTGATTCTGGCTCTCATGTTGTTTCGGCAGATGTCGACTAGCGACGCTTGTGGCAATACATCAGAGCATTTGTATGCCATTGCTTTCCACTTGTGAATGAAGTGATATGTTGATTCATTCTCCCCCTGTTTTAGGCTGCACAGCTGAGCCATAGTAGCTGGATGATCTTCACCTTTGAAGTGAGTCAGGAAGCGTGTCTCTAGCATGGCCCAGTTTTGGATTGAGTCATCCGGCAGAGTGGAGTACCAATCGAAGGCCGTACCTTTTAGGGTACTTGCAAAGAGGCGGATCTTGAGTGCATCTTGATCCGCGATAGCTCCCGTCAGGATCTTGAAGTGGATGACGTGCTGTCTGGCTGATCCTTTCCCCATATATGTTTGGAGAGTAGGATGCTTGAATTTGGTGGGGAACGGGACCGAGTCCATCCATAAGGGATATGGTGGCTTGATCCCATGCTCCTTGAGTATATCCTCTTCTTTTGCTTTGGCAAGGATACTGTCTACGTCCTTTTTGGTAAGGGCGCGTGACTCATTTTCTTCTCCATTTACCTCGTCGTCTTGATGATTCGGAGGAGGTTCATTGTTCGCCTGATTTTGGAAGGCGAGGAGAAGGTTTTCCATCAGAGTTTCAATCCTCTGCTGGCCCTGTTCCAACTGCTGGATGCGGGTGATCGCATCTTCTGGAGGTGGATTGCAGGGTGGTGGCTCAGAATTTGTAGCCAAGACATTCATCAATCGTGATTCAAACGAAGAAACTGTCCTGGTGACTGAGCTGGGGCTCATTCTTTTTGAAGAAGAGCTTGAGGAAGGATCACTCTGCTATCCTTTGCTTGAAGGAGCAGAAGATTCTTCTGAATGTCTTCTTGTCCTTGAGACGCTTCGGGTCGTCGGACGTCGGACATGGATTTTTGTTGCTGATTTTTGGCGCCTTCTGGTATTTCCAACCATATGGACGGCAGCAACTTGGTTGGGTCTTTCTTTTTCGACCCATTTGGGAGAGAGTTGAAGTGTAGGAGGCTGGGTCCTTTGCTTCTCTAGTCTCTTTTGTCTATACGACGCGCGGCGGCATATATGACGAGCAATTTGAGCTTCGGTCAGCTCTGGCTGCGCTTTGACGATGAAGGATGTGCTCCCTCAGGCGCAGCAGCCGAGCCTGTCTTCTTTGTAGCTGGGCAAGGACAGGATGCGAACCCTGTCCTTCGCCTGTTGCAGCGAAGCTTTGAATTTTTGAAGTTCGGCCCCTGTAGAGATGAAGGGTCGAACTGCAGGTTTGTAGGCCTTAGCAGGTGCTTGTAGAGGCCTTGTGATGCATGATTTTATTTTGGGCTTGTAGGAACAAGCCGGCTCATGCTGGGATGACTTGGGAGTCAGGTTGGAGAAGGGTCTCTCCTCTTTCATGTAAGCAAGAGGGTAGAACTGGTTCTCCTTGAGTGGGGCCAGGAATGCTGGCTTAGTGGATGTTTGGGACCTTCTCTGTTTTGGTGAAGGTCTTGGGGACCAAGTCTTGGGATAGACCTGGTTGCTTGCAGGTCGAGGCTTCGTGGGGCTGCCACGGGCTTCAGGCCTTCTGGTGCTCGCCTTTGGTGTCACGGTAGTGACACGTTGAGAGGCGAGTTTCTGCTTCTTGGAGGGAGCAGTTTGTTCCTCGGGAAGTGGGAATGGTCCCAGCGTCCCAAAGACGATAGTCCGGGGAGTCGAGGTCGACCCGGAGTTCAGAGAGTTGCCGAGGGAGTTGACGCTTCGGCAGCTGATGGGGCGCTTGTAAGTGCGCGTGGTTTGCTTTGTTGAAGCATGAGTTGGTGCTTGTTTTCATCGAAAGTAATGGTTAGTGAAGCTGCCATTGTTAGTTTTTCGAAAATTTCTGAAACAAGACCACATCCATTAGTAATCACAAGAATATAATGATCATAAATGGGAAGTTCTATGGTTTCGTCTTTTCAAATTGCTAGAGGAAGATGACCCAAGCAACATGAAGAAGGCAAAACGCCATAGAGGGTACAATTGTTCTGATCGCAGGTATGGTAAGCCCAGAATGAGCGTCCCAATGACTGCTAGAAGCAATCGTGAACTTAAATTCGACTTATCGAGAAGCAGAGCTTGCTCGAGGTAAGAAGAATATAAAGTTGGAGTTACAGATGTGCCGGTCGCAATACAGTAGACCCTGAAAGGGCGTACTAGTACCGGTAGACACAAATGTCTTGAGACCGCATCCATGATATGAGATTCTCTGTTTTGAAAGGTCAAGATTGGATTCATCAAAGAGAGCAGATGGTATTCCAATCTGAACACGGGCTCAGCGATTTCCGCGAGCGCCAGTGCTCAGAAAGAAATGAACCATAATTTCTCGGATCTGAATTTAAAAGTGACGAGTTTTTTTTTTTTTTGAAAAGCCAATATCGGGTTCATCAAAGAGAGCAAAAGGCATTCCAATCTGAACACGGGCTCAGCGATTTCGGCGAGCGCCAGTGCTTAGAAAGGAGAAGACCAAGATTTCTCTAATCTAAACCCAAAATGACGGAAGTTTTTTTTTTTTGAAGATTTTGAAGATTTTCTTTTTTTAAAAAAAAATCTTTTTTTTTATTTTTTTATTTTTTATTTTTTTTTATTTTAAGAATTTTTTTGAAATTTTTTTTTATTTTTTATTTTTTATTTTAAAATTTTTATTTTAAAAAAAAAATTATTATTATTATTTTTAAAAAAAAATTTATTTAAAAGACGAGAGAGTACACATAGGCCTCCTAACCCGGTCTTATGAAATCTTGATTGATAGAATTGCCCCCAGGTAAGGGTAAGATTACTTAATGAACCCGTTTGGAGGACCCTTGCCTAGAACAGTCAAGCTGTCTCCACACTCTGGACAAGGCTTTTCTTTGAATCAACCATGATCAAAGAACACAGTTGGTTTAACCTTAGTGGTCTATGTCTTTTTTTTTTGTTTTTTATATATATATATATATTTTTGATTTTTAATGAACTCATCGAAGAGAAACGATGGCCCAAAACCTTAGTCGAACAAGCTCAACATTTCTGCAAGCGCGATGAACGATAGGAACGGATCAAGGTTTCTCAATTTTGAATCCAAATTGAGAAATCTAAAATTTTTTTTATATATATATTTTTTATTTTTATTTTTTTTAAATCTTTAATGAACTCATCGAAGAGAAACAATGGCCCAATCCCCGATCCGAACACGGTCTCAGCGATTTTCGTGAGCGCCAGTGCCCAGAAGGGAGAGGATCAAAGTTTCTCAATTTTGAATCCAAACTGAAAAATCTGATTTTTTTTGTTTTTTTTTTTTTGAAAAGAGAAAGAGTGGAAATAAATTCAAAGAACTAGAAATTTCCAAACAAAAAATCTCATCTCATTTTTTTTAGATGCGGAATCCAACATAGGCCACCAATTATAAAGTAGCCAAGGAATCGAGAAAAGAAATATAAGCATAGAGCAAAATATATGATATGCAAATATTTCATTTCTAGCATCGTGTTCTCAAATAAACGGGTCCCACCTGGTGTGCCAGCTTGATGGACCGCGCTCCTGCTCGGTTCCTACCGAGGTCGGCGGACGTGGGAGTCCGTCGGGTCCGACCCTTTCGTAACCAGGGGGCAGGGGCGTGCATCAACATTTCTTTTTTTTGTGTGGGTGTGCCAGATTTTCTATTTTACTCGGAATTGCAAGTGGTGATCCGGAGACCAACCTTCGCAAGTAAAAAAGAAATCAACTTCTTTCAAGTTTTCCATTGCACATATATTTAAGAAAAGAGACATTTTTCTTGGTTTGCCTTGATAGGCGATTTTTTTGGCATTTATAGCCGATTTTGGCGTTTATAGCCGATTTTTGGCGTTTATAGCCGATTTTGGCGTTTATAGCCGATTTACAATTCTTATCAATAATGAAAGACAAGAGTTGTGATTTTTGTCTCTTTTGAAAAAATACAAACTACAATGAAAAGCAAAAAAAGGAGGATCTAACTTCTCAGGAGATTGTGGGGGACTCATTTAGATTGACGGTCGCAAGCCATATGTGGGCTTCGCCATCATCCATGCAGATGAGAACAGAGGATGCTATTGATTCGCTTGGCTTGGCTATATCCTCAGGTTTTTAGAGGACAAAGACCAAAAGGAGGCCCTATGTCCAATAAAAAGCCGAGTAGACGGGCTGAAAAGCCACATCTAAGCCATTGGAGGCAGAAGGAGAAGGCAAGGACCTTGGGGGGGGGGGGGGGTACCCCCCAAGGGACTTTTGTCACCTTGTAGCGGTGGTCGATGTAGAACTTCCGCAGAGTTTTCTCTCTTTTTCTTCTCTGAATTTCTGTGCTTTGTCTGTGATTCTTCTTCGATCCGTTTTCTGTTCTTTCTTGGAGTGCTCTCCTATTTATAGGCTTTTTGGTAGCCATTTAGGAGGGTTTATGGGCTTTTATTGTCATTAAGCCGCATAATGGGAGGAGTTACAAAAATTGAATTCTTTATTTTGTAACTCCTTTTTCTTGGCTTCTGATTGGCCGGAGGAGATTGAGGGCATTTAATTGCCTTTAATCACCATGATGGGAGGAGTTTCATGGGTTAAATGCCATGAATCTCTTGACTTGTAACTCCCGGATGCTTGCTTCTGATTGGTCCGTCCAAAGAAATGGATTAATGACTGTAATAAAGCTAGTCAATTAATCGCATTAAGTGGTCGCCGAGCATCTGAAGAGTCGCGGGCCGTGCCGCGTCTTTTGGGATTTTTCTAGTGATGATCATCGATGGATCTTCATGTAGATCGACATCAGATGATCATGTAATTTCAGGTGTTTGTTGCCAACAGCAGGTCGGTGCCATCTGTCCTGTCGATTTCTCGATCGGTCGGGTAGAAAGCACACTTTTTTTGGTTGACCGGGTGGCGATCAATATTATTTTCGATACTCTTGATGATTGACCCGTGTTTTGGATGGATGTCAGAGGACTTGGTGTCTCAAAAGCATGAATTTTAGAAAGTACCAGAGGCTGGGCGCTTTGAATCGCGAAAAAACGGCGAAAACCGGGGTTTCCGGGGCCTTCCCGGCGACCCCGGGCTCCAAGGTCGCCGGCGACCCTGGGCCAGGGCCGCAGGGGTCTGCGACCCTGGGGGGGTTTTCCCCCCTTTTGTCCCATTTTGTGTCCGTTTTTGCTGTTTTTCGATTCTTTTTTCTCCTGTACTTTTCCTTGACATTTTGACCATTTATTGGCCTGATTTCCCTGTAGGAAACCTAATGAGAATCCTTGCATTTTATTTTGTAAAGTTTCCAATTTCCTGAGAAAGCCAAAGACTTTGTCGCGCAGAGCTGCCGATTTTCCGTCAGAAGCTGAAACCGGGTCAAACGATGTCGGAATGACCTGAAATTTGGTGTGAAGCCTGCTGAGCAATAAATAAGACCAACCATAGGCTTTTGTTTGAGTTTTGAAGCCGTTTGGGGTCCTATCACCAGTAGACTCGCTTTTGTCGTGATGAAGATGTCGCGGTTTGATGTGCGGTCAACCGATGTCCGATTGACTTGAAATTTGACAGGGAACCTATTGGAGTCATTTTAAGATGATCCATAGGCTCTGTCTTGGAAACCATGCTCCCGGAGAGCTTTGCTGCCGAGATGCCTGATTTGGCTTCCGAGCGTCAAACTATGGTCAAATGTTGTCGAAATGACCTGAAATTTGACGTGTAGCCCTTTATAAGCATTTTGAAGCCGTCCATGTGGTCTATCTGATGAGTAATGGCCTCGGTGATTCTCGCCGCCGAGAGGCTTGATTTAGCTGTTCGAGGGTTGATGTAGGGTCAAACGTTGTTGGTTTGACTCGAAACTTGACGTGGAGCCTTTTGGAAGTATTTTGAGACCATCCATCGGCTCTGATCGAAGATTTGGTGTCTCCGATACTTTCGCCGCCGAGAGCTCCTTTTCGGCTGTCGGAGAAGCAAAGTTAGGCCAAATGATTTTGAAATGGCCCGAAACTTCTTGTGTACTCCTCTTTTGGCTGTCTTGAAGGATCTTGCAGTTTTTGTTTCATTCTGACAAGATTTGATTTTTTGGAAGTAGCATTGCCTATTTATGGCAGGTTGCGACTTCATGTAGCTCTTTGGATCTTGAAGTTGCAAAGTGATATTTTTGGTGTCAACAAGAAATGCATGGGCTTTCTATAGTGCTGAAGACACTACAGCCATGATTTCTTATCCTGTGTTGCTGACTTCCCGGACTGCCGGCTTTGCGAAGTGGTTCGCGGAGAGCTTTTCGGCATATCGGGGGCTTTCCAAGAAGGAGCTTGATGTGAAGCTGGCATATGGAAAGGGCCTTGGAAAGTCGGATGGCGTCCGGCGAGAGGAAGTTTGGGCCTTCCTTTCTGGAGAGAAGCACAAGATAGGCTTTCTCGGTGACCAGGGCATCATTGGTTCTGAAGCTGTTTGAGAAATACCTGATGAGGCTTTAGAGCAGCTAGAATAGGAGGAAGCCGAACTTGGCGCTTGGATGCAAGCGGCACAGAGGCAAGCTTCCATGGAGTCTACTGGCAAGAGTAGACCATCCAGTGAGGAGTCGAGTGGGAAACCTGACTCTGACAGTGGGGCAGGTTCCTCTAAGAAGCGAGCCCGCAGGAGTAAGAGGAGGAGGAGTCATCATCGCAGCAAGGGGCAGCATGAGGACTCTCCTGACTTAGAAGTTCCTCTTACTATCAATGAGGATGTGCCAGTGGATGCTGACGAGCCTCCAGAGAAGAGAAGTCGTGAAGAAGAGACTGTCGGTGAAGGTATGATTCTTCCTTTTTCTCTTTCCATTTCTTTTCATGGGATTTTTCCATGTTCTGATTTGCTTCTTGTTTCTGCTTTTCTTTTCTTTTTTTTTTTGGCAAAGGAAGACTTGGTGATGCCTGAGGTCCCAACCGATGAGGTGGTGACGGATCCTGTCGGGGCACCTGAAGAAGAACCGAGGGACTCTGGAGTGAATCCAGAATCTCCAATTGGTATGACTTCTTTTGCTTCTTTTTTTTTGTGTCTGCGACTTGGTTTGCTAACATTTTTTGCCAGCTGACATGCCACAGGATTCCGATGACTTCGAACCATCGATGGATGCAAATGTTAATGATGCTTCTGATGCGTTCATGGAGGAAAGAAGTGTTCCGCCAGTTGTCGAAGAAGGTATTTTGTAGTAATAACCCTGATAATGATTTTCAAACGGGATTATATTCATACCTTTTTGCGTTTCTTTGGAAGGTTTTGAAGTGACAGAGGAGGATCCGTCGCTTCCAGAGCAAGGGATGCCAGAGGTTGATCCAGAGGTAGAGACTCCTGGGACCAGTTCTGACAATGTTGAGGAGATACCTCGTGCTGAGATTCCTTCCCGAGCAGGAGCAACTTCAACTGGAAAAAGTTCTTTTGTTACTCTTCCAACAGATGATGACATGAGCAGCCGACCAACGGAGTTGGGCGAATCTTCAGCAGGGCCATCTCTTCTTTTTGTGAAGAAGGTGGTGGTGCGGGTTCTGAGCTCTTGGATTGAGACTCTCTTTTCTGGGCACTTAGAAGCCGGATTTGGCATGATCCATCATGTGCAGGAGATTCTCAGTGATGCCGAAGAGGCTGGTCTGGATGTCACAGATGCCAGGGCGATCGTTGATAGGATCATTGAGCTGGGTGACAGGTGGTTTGAGACCATTGGTTTTCCTGATGATCAGTTCTTCAAGGAGATGTTCCTGGACCCTGCGGGTAAGGCTTAGTCTAACCTTGATGAGGCTAAAGAAAACAGGAAGCAGGTAGTCCGAGAGAAGAACTTCGAAGAGCTAACCATCATTGGGCTGACACATGACCTTAACATCCTTGATAGGGAGGTCGATGAGGCCAGGAGACGTCTTGAGCATCTGCAGGCACAAGTCGCTGCCAAGTGGACTGCAATAATAGAGGCACATGACAGGGAGAGTGCTTTGATTCGCCGGGTTGCAGATGCCAATCGAGTTCTTGAAAGGAAATCTTAAGAAAGCGAACGATGGCAAACTGCTCAGGATAAGCTTCCCGGTGCGAAAGAAGGGTTTCAACCCACCCCAGCATCTCATGGCAAGTTCTTGAAGAATCGTGCCCTGGAATCCTTGATGGCTGAGGCCAAAAGTTTGCTTAAGGAGCTGAACTCTTGGCTGGAGACCATTTTCGATTGAGCTCCTGATTTTGTAGCAGAAACTATCCTTCTCTCTCTCTCTTTTTTTTTAGTACCACTTGTATTTTTTGGTACTCTTTTTTTTTGTAGTGCTTGTGAACACTTTCTTTTTTTTTGGTACCACATGTATTCTTTTTGGTACTCTTTTTTTTTGTTATCCCTACGCTCACTTGAATCTTTTTGTGATAAAAGTAATTGCTAAATGGGATGCTCTTCTTTTTTTTTCTTCTTTTGTTATCCCTACGCTCACTTGAATCTTTTTGTGATAAAAGTAATTGCTAAATGGGATGCTCTTTTCTTTTTTTGTTATCCCTACGCTCACTTGAATCTTTTTGTGATAAAAGTAATTGCTAAATGGGATTTGATCAAAAGCTTGTCATTTTGTGAAAATCTTTTGTCAAATGATTGTTTTGGCATGGAAGCCAGATTTTTACTTGTGGCATGGAAGCCAATTTTGGCATGAGAGCCAGCTTTTTTTGTGGCATTGATAGCCGAGTTTGTGGCATTGATAGCCGAGTTTCGTGGCATTGATAGCCGGTTTTTTTTTAAAGCCAATTTTTTGTTTCTGGCATTGATAGCCGGTTTTGTTTTGTGGCATTGATAGCCGGTTTGTGGCATTTATAGCCTGTTTTGTTTTGGTGGCATTGATAGCCGGTTTGTGGCATTTATAGCCTGTTTTGATGGCATTTATGGCCGGTTTGGTTTTCAAAAACGCAAGTATCGACTAAAAGTCGCCTCCCTATTTAATGTTCTTGCAAGTATCGATGGAATGTCGCATCCTTGCTCATTCGGTTGCGAGTATCGATGGAATGTTGCATCCTCGCGGATTTGGGTGCAAGTATCGATGGAATGTCGCATCCTTGCTTTTCAAAAATTTTGATTTTGCGGGTACTGACTTAATGTCGTTTCCCCATGATTTTTGAAATTTGTGGTTTTCTCGAACCTTTGAGTTATGGATATCAACTGAAATGTTGCGTCTCCATGGTTTTTTTAGGTTTTTTCGAACCTTTGAAATTTGGGTTATGGATATCAACTGAAATGTTGCATCTCCACGGTTTTTAAATTTTGCAAGTATCGACGAAATGTCGCTTCCCTGCAATTTTGGAAGTGTCGAACGTAGTTCGTATGCTTTCGATTTGTGCGAGTATCGACTAAGCGTCGCTTCCCTGCGGTTTTTTTGAAAAACCATTTTTTTTTTGTTTAAAGACACGAGGGTCATAAGTTTTGACCTAAAACCATTTTGGCGGTAAAAGGCAGGGTGGACTAGGGTGGAAATTCCTGAATCCGGATTTTGTTTCAAACCATGAATTTTGGGTTCAAGGGTTGAAAATTTTGGTCAAGTTAGGGAAAGGTTCCTAAACTTGGATTTTTCTTTTTTTTTTAACAATGAAACGATGAAAGTAAGCATTGTTTTAAATTTCTAGAAATTTCAACATTTGATATGAAAATTCTGAAAAAGGGTGGGTTTAGTGAGCATGTACCTGGAAACCGGTTTTGGCCGTACAGGCATTGCTACTTACACAGTTGGGTAAGTCTTCAAGGGTAGTACCGCTTTAAGATCTTGCCGTTGATGGGCAGCATACATCTGTCACCTTTTTATGTTTAGAAGTGCGTATGCGCCGTTGGAGAAAACCTTGTCGATGACGTAGGGTCCCTCCCATTTTGGCTCAAATTTGCCTTTGGACTTGTGAGCGAAGATCATTGGTCTTTTTACTGCAAGAACCAAGTCACTCTTTTTGTAGGCGCGTTGTCTGACCTTTTTATCGAAAGATCCTGCTATGCGTGCTTGGTAAAGTTCAATGCTTTGTTGAGCTTCGAGCCGTCTCTCATCGAGATTGTCCAGCTCATGGAGTCGCAATTTGACATTGCTTTCTTGAGTCATGTCATTTTGCAAGGATACCCTCAAGGAAGGAATTTGTACTTCCAAGGGCACGACAGCTTCGCATCCATAGACCAAGGAGAATGGTGTGCTATCGGTTGGTCCTCGAACGGTGGTTCGATAGGCCCACAAAGCTTCAGACATTTTGTCGCTCCAGTCTCTTTTGTGACTAGAGACCATTTTTTTGAGGATTTTGCAGAGTGTCTTGTTGAAAGCTTCTACTAACCCGTTTGCTGCCGGATTGTATGGAGTCGAAGGACAGCTTTGGATTTTGTATTTGTCGTAGAACCTGTAGAATCGATGATCCCGGAATTGTGGTCCGTTATCATGGACGAATCTTTTGGGTATGCCGAAATGACAAATGATGTTGGTGCGCAGGAAATGAAGGACTGATGAGGTCTTCATTTCGCTGAACGCAAATGCTTCTGACCACTTGGAGAAATAATCCGTAGCGGCGAAGATGAAGCGATGACCTTTGCTCGAAGGGGGAGAAATAGGACCTATGATGTCCATACCCCAGGCTTCGAAAGGCCATGAGATCGTTGTAGGATGCAGCCATTCTGGAGGCATGTGAATGTAATCTCCATGAATTTGGCATTATTGGCAGCGCTTAGCAAATTGCATTGCGTCAGCTACCATGGTAGGCCAGTAATATCCTAACCTTTTTATCTGATCATAGAGCATGGGACCAGCCTGATGAGCTCTGCAAAGACCAGCATGAACTTCTTTGAGTGTTTCTTCAGCCTCTTGTTGTGACAAGCAACGTAGAAGTACTCCGTTGAAGGGTTTCCTGTAAAGGATTTTTGAAGGAATATCCAAATGAAAGCTTGGGGTTCGCCTTTGGGTGCTTACCCGTTCTTTTGGATCTTCAGGTAGGATTCCGAACATAATGTAATCAATGAATGGATCCCTCCAGTCGCCGATTGAAGTTTGAAGGATTGAAATCCGACTTTCGACCACTTGGTGGCATTCAGCAACTGCTTGGTGTGTGTTAAGAGGAGTAAGGATTTTTCTTTCGCACACTGTGATTTGCATGTTTTCCCCTTCCTGGATTGCCATGGATGCGGCAAGTCCGGCTAGGGCATCTGCACGTATGTTTTCACCTCTACGAATGTGGGTGATGTGACAGATGTCAAACTTTTGCAGAAGTGATTGTGCCTTGTTGTAGTAAGGCAGCAAATCTGGCTTCCTGACTTCAAATTTCTGATTCATCTGGTTGACGATCAGTTGAGAGTCTCCAAAGACTTCCAGCATGGTGATACCGGATTCGATGGCGAGTTCCAATCCTAAGATCAGAGCTTGATATTCAGCTGCATTGTTTGTGCATGGTTCCAGTAGCGAGAAAGCGTGTGGAATCATGTATTTGTCGGGGCTAACAAAGAAGATGCCAACTCCCGAGATCAACTGTCTTTTTTCATTTGTCCTGGTTGCACCGTCAAAGTACATGTCCCAGGAGGCACTTTGTGAGAAAGTGTCCACATTGTAGACTGGTTCGTCTGGGAGATCATCTCTGAGCGGAGAATCTTTAGGCAATGGATGCTCTGCGAGGAAGTCCGCTAGAGCTTGCCCTTTGATTGCTTTTTGTGGTACATACCTAATATCAAATTGTGACAGAAGGATGGACCATTTTGCCACTCCTGCTCGGTTCCTACCGAGGTTCGGCGGACGTGGGAGTCTGTTTGGTTCCGACCCTTTCGTAACCAGGGGGCAGGGGCGTGCATCAACATTTCTTTTTTTGTGTGGGTGTGCCAGATTTTCTATTTTACTTGGAATTGCAAGTGGTGATCCGGAGATCAACCTTCGCAAGTAAAAAGGAAATCAACTTCTTTCAAGTTTTCCATTGCACATATATTTAAGAAAAGAGACATTTTTCTTGGTTTGCCGTGAAAGGCGATTTTTTTGGCATTTATAGCCGATTTTGGCGTTTATAGCCGATTTTTGGCGTTTACAGCCGATTTTGGCGTTTATATCCGATTTACAATCCTTATCAATAATGAAAGACAAGAGTTGTGATTTTTGTCTCTTTTGAAAAAAATACAAACTACAATGAAAAGCAAGAAAAAGAGGATCTAACTTCTCAGGAGATTGTGGGGGACTCGTTTAGATTGACGGTCGCAAGCCATATGTGGGCTTCGCCATCATCCATGCAGATGAGAACAAAAGATGCTATTGATTCGCTTGGCTTGGCTATAACCTCAGGTTTTTAGAGGACAAAGACCAAAAGAAGGTCCTATGTCCAATGAAAAGCCGAGTAGACGGGCTTGAAAAGCCATGTCTAAGCCATTGGCGGCAGCAGGAGAAGGAAAGGACCTTGGGGGGGGGGGGTACCCCCCAAGGGACTTTTGTCACCTTGTTGCGGTGGCCGGTGTAGAACTTCCGCAGAGTTTTCTCTCTTTTCCTTCTTTGAATTTCTGTGTTTCTGTCTGTCTGTATGTTTGTGCTTTTTTCTGATGATCCTTTCTTCTTGGAGAGCTCTCCTATTTATAGGCTTTTAGGTAGCCATTTAGGAGGGTTTATGAGCTTTGATTGTCATAAAGCAACATAAAGGGAGGAGTTACAGAATTGAATTCTTTATTTTGTAACTCCTTTTTCTTGGCTTCTGATTGGCCGGAGGAGATTGAGGGCATTTAATCGCCTTTAATCGCCATGATGGGAGGAGTTTCATGGGTTAAATGCCATGAATCTCTTGACTTGTAACTCCCGGATGTTTGGTTCTGATTGGTCCGTCCAAAGAAATGGATTAATGACTGTAATAAAGCTAGTCAATTAATCGCATTAAGTGGTCGCCGAGCAGTTGAAGAGTCGCGGGCCGTGCCGTGTCTTTTGGGATTCTTCTGGCGATGATCATCGATGAATCTTCATGTAGATCGACATCAGATGACCATGTAGTTTCAGGTGTTTGTTGCCAACAGCGGGTCGGTGCCATCTGTCCTGTCGATTTCTCGATCGGTCGGGTAGAAAGCACACTTTTTTTGGTTGACCGGGTGGCAATCAATATTGTTTTCAATACTCTTGATGATTGACCCGTGTTTTGGACGGATGTCAGAGGATTTGGTTTTTCAAAAGCATGAATTTTGGAAAGTACCAAAGGCTGGGTGCTTCGAATCGCGAAAAAACGGCGAAAACCGGGGTTTCCGGGGCCTTCCCGGTGACCCCGGGCTCCAAGGTCGCCGGCGACCCTGGGCCAGGGTCGCAGGGGTCTACGACCCTGGGGGGGTTTTCCCCCCTTTGTGTCCTGTTTTGTGTCCGTTTTTGCTGTTTTTCGATTCTTTTTTCTTCTGTATTTTTCCTTGACATTTTGACCATTTATTGGTCTGATTTCTTTATAGGAAACCTGATGAGAATCCTTGCATTTTATTTTGCAAAGTTTCCAATTTCCTGAGAAAGCCGAAGACTTTGTTGCGCAGAGCTTCCGATTTTCCGTCAGAAGCTGAAACTGGGTCAAACGATGTCGGAATGACCTGAAATTTGATGTGAAGCCTCCTGAGCAATAAATAAGACCAACCATAGGCTTTTGTTCGAGTTTTGAAGCCGTTTGGGGTCCTATCACCAGTAGACTTACTTTTGTCGCGATGAAGATGTCGCAGTTTGATGTGAGGTCAACCGATGTCCGATTGACCTTAAATTTGACAGGGAACCTATTGGAGTCATTTTAAGATGATCCATAGGCTCTGTCTTGGAAACCATGGTCCCGGAGAGCTTTGCCGCCGAGAGGCCTGATTTGGCTTCCGAGCGTCAAACTATGGTCAAATGTTGTGGAAATGACCTGAAATTTGACGTGTAGCACTTTATAAGCATTTTGAAGCCGTCCATGTGCTCTATCTGATGAGTAATGGCCTCGGTGGTTCTCGCCGCCGAGAGGCTTGATTTAGCTGTTCGAGGGTTGATGTAGGGTCAAACGTTGTCGGTTTGACTCGGAACTTGACGTGGAGCCTTTTGGAAGTATTTTGAGACCATCCATCGGCTCTGATCGAAGATTTGGTGTCTCCGAGCTCCTTTTCGGCTGTCGGAGAAGCGAAGTTAGGCCAAATGATTTTGAAATGGCCCGAAACTTCTTGTGTACTCCTCTTTTGGCTGTCTTGAAGGATCTTGCAGTTTTTGTTTGATTCTGACAAGATTTGATTTTTGGAAGTAGCATTGCCTATTTATGGCAGGTTGCGACTTCATGTAGCTCTTTGGATCTTGAAGAGGCAAAGTGACATTTTTTGGTGTCAACAAATGCCCCCTCGAGGTACAGCGATGAGTTGCTTAACTTTTGTAGTCGATGTGCCTCGAAGAGATTTTTGAAGGAGAGCCTGTGACTTGACCAAGAGCCTTTGAGCAGTCTTTCTTTTTGGTATTTGTAGCCTTTTGAGCTTCCAGGGGAATTTTATGGTAGTGAAAGGGATCACGTACCATCTCGAGGCAAAGTTTTGAAGATGACATCAGGGATGTGGATTTGGGTTTTGACCTTGTGACCTAACAGGCTATATGTGGCAGGTTAGGGGGTCGGGTTTGGTTTTGATCGTGTGACCCAACAAGCTGTATGTGGAATGTTGGGGGATCAATTTTGGTTTTGATCTTGTGACCTAACAGGCTGTATGTGGCAAGTTAGGGGATCAGGTTTTGGTTTTTGGTTTTGGTCTTGTGACCTAACAAGCTGTATGTAGCAAGTTAGGGGACCAGGATTTGGTTTGATTTTTGTAGAATGTCAATTTCAAGATTTTGGCTCAATTTGGTAGATGAGGCTGGATGGTTTGATTTTTGGAAGCTCATGGGGCTTGGAATTTTCTTTGTATGGTCCAATCAACTCAAAAGAGGCATGGAACCATTTTTGTATGCTCTTGGTAAGAGGGATTTCTCTTTGACTAAAAGCCCAATTTTTTTTTTTTGTGTGCCTAGGTGGTCAAACCTGGCTCATATGGGCTAACCCATGGGACCTTAAGCTTTTGAAATGGCTTAGATCTCATATGGTGTCATTTTTGTAAAGAATATCCAAAAATATCTCATTTGGATAGAGAATATCTAAGAATATCTTTACTTGGAGAGAATCTCTCATATTCCCTTTATTTTGGGATAGGATATCTCAAGACATCTTTCTTTTGGGAAAGAATCCTTCATTGATCCTATTTTGGGAGAAAATCTCTCATTGATTTCTTTTTGGGAGAGAATCCCTCAAGATATCTTTCTTTTGGGAAAGAATCTTTCTAATCTCTTTCTTTTGGTAAGGTTACTAATTAGTAACACTTACCTCTTTCTTCTTTCCTTCTTTGGTTTGCTCTCTTCTATAAAAGCAAGGAGGATGTTGGATCTCTTGCTCTTATTACTTTCTTTTGCAATAATCTCAAGAGGGCTTCAAGACCAAGAGTTCTTCTTCTTCAAGATCTTCAAGACTTTTCTTCTTCTTCTCCATCAATGGCTTCAAGTAAGTTCCCTTTTTCAAGAAAACTCCATTGTAGGAAAAAATAAAAAGTTTTTCTTTCTTTTTTTTTTCTTTTTTTTTTTCACGTGTTTTCCCCTTTTTTTTCACACATTTTTTCTTTTCCTTTCTTCTTTCTTTTATTTTCCATGTTTTTTTTTGTTTGTGGGCCGCACGGACAGATCCGTACGGATCTGGCCGTACGGCCACGTGGCCAGTGGGCCACGGCCTGTGGGCCAGCCCCTTTTTTTTCTCTTTTTTTTTTGTTTTCTTTCCCTCCCTTTTTTTTTTGAGAAAGTTTCTTTTCTCTCTTTTTTTTTTTTGCTCATCATGATAATGCCCCTTTTTTTTTTTGGCAAACCTAGATGTTCATGCATGCATTTGATTGTAAATTAAATTTGTAGCATGATGCGATAGCATACCTGAAAGTTTTCGCAAATTTGGGAATTTGGAGCTCGCAGCGATGTTGAGCCCTTCCTGATTTTGCGGAGACTTTGAGGTTTCGAAAGTTTGGAGTTTCGGAGCTCGCAGCGATGTTGAGCCCATCTTCAAGCTTTCTATTTCTTTCGGGATAGTTCCTTTTCTTCGGAATTGCCCCGTCATCATGTCAAAATTTCGCCAGATTTTTTTTAGCGAGATTCTGTCATTTTGATGTTTGATCTTTTTCTTTTCCATCCTTTTCAGGTGGTTCCTCCAGAACGAACAAGGGTAAAGAGCCTGCTACAAGCGTACCTCGTCGATCTTCTAGATCTTTTAATCCGGCCGTTCAGCAGGCTTTTGAGAAGGTCTAGTATGTTTTGAGAAATCTGGAAGAGTGTGACTCCCTCAACAGAGATGAGATGAGGCAGCGACTGATCACTCTCAAGGGAGAGGAATTCTATAAGATCATGGTAAGCAGTCGTCCATGGGTGATGGAAGATCAGAGCATTTTGCCCAAGCCTACCTTCTTCTTTGGTGATGCAGTCCCTGATGACATGACATACCAGAGGAGATGTTTTCAGTTTTCTTTTACAGCAGATGGTGAGAAGAAGACTGTTGCTACCCGGTCGACGTTTGATCGCACCGTCTCGATTCTGAGCCTTGCCCCCACGTGCTCTAAGAGGGAAGATCCTCGAAGCTGGGTGAGAAGGACAAATGTAATCAAGACCGGGGTTTTTGTTGGCGGTTCTCCTGGATATACGGAGAGGTCGCCTGTTGGCATGGACCTGTTGATGCCATCCAGCGGCTACCAGGGCTCTGATTATCCGTCGGTCGATTTGAGACCGGTGGGCCTTGGTATTTTCAGCGGTGACGGCAGCAATTGGATCAAGCCTTTTTGACTTCGTGGCCGTTTCAATGCTGACTCCGAGTGGAAGTCGTGGACTGATCGCGTCCTGCTGATTGGTAGTGCCGTTTTGAAGGAAGCCGGGATTTTTGATGCGGTCCGCGCCTTTAGGGAGACTGTGATCTTTTCCGATGAGGCCTTCATGGCTATGCTGGAACCATTCCTCCCACAAACCAATACCTTCGTTGTAACGAATGGCGAGATTGGTTTTTCTTTGAAGGATAGCAGGGAGTCTTCTGATAGCGTGACCCAAGAAGCCGGACCTCAGGATCCAAGTTCAAAGAAGATCTTGGCCATGCAAGAAGAGTTGATAGATTTCTGTGCAAGTACAAATGCCATATGTCCTGACATTGCACTGCAGAGAGATCTCGCTGTTTACCTCACTTATTGGCTTAGTGAGGCTATTTTTGCTGGAGGAGATGGAACGCACATCAGGCCTCATTGTGTTTTTCCGGCTTGTCAGATGGCGTTTGGAGAGTAGCTTGCTTTGGTGCCAGCTCTTTACTCCTATCTGTGTACCGAATTGCAGGCTACTGCTTTTTTGGTTCGGCTTGGGCTTCCCATGAATAGGGTATTTTCAGCCCATATCTTTTATTCGTGGTACGTGTACCACTGTCCTGGCTTCCACCGACTGGGTGCTGCACAGGATGATGATCCTCTAATGATTCGACTGGCTAAGGGCAAAGCCGTGTCCGAATCACTTTTGTTTGCCCGTATGAGGATCCGACGGTTCAGGGACGTCGAGATGGGGCAGTCTTCAGTGAAGCTTTCTCCGGAGTTGCGGAAGAAGGCTTTTGATTTTGGTGCCTCCCGAGACTCTACCAGGGCGGGGTCGGGAAGGCATTATTCCTTGACGAATGCAGAGAGAGAGTGGCTTTTCAGCATACGTGTCGGCACGATGGTGTACCGTAGACATCTTTTCGTCGACATCCAGCCGTATGTACCCTCTCGCTTTGCTTTGCAGCTGGGCTTTTCTCAAGGCGTTGTTGGAGCGCCTTCAAGCATGGTGAAGCGCTTTGGAGGCTTATAGGACGACAGAAATGCATGGGCTTTCTATAGTGCTGAAGACACTACAGCCATGATTTCTTATCCTGTGTTGCTGACTTCCCAGACTGCCGGCTTTGCGAAGTGGTTCGCGGAGAGCTTTTCGGCATATCGAGGGCTTTCCAAGAAGGAGCTTGATGTGAAGCTGGCATCTGGAAAGGGCCTTGGAAAGTCGGATGGCGTCCGGCGAGAGGAAGTTTGGGCCTTCCTTTATGGAGAGAAGCACAAGATAGGCTTTCTCGGTGACCAGGGCGTCATTGGTTCTGAAGCTGTTCGAGAAATACCTGATGAGGCTTTAGAGCAGCTAGAACAGGAGGAAGCCGAACTTGGCGCTTGGATGCAAGCGGCACAGAGGCAAGCTTCCGTGGAGTCTATTGGCAAGAGTAGACCATCTAGTGAGGAGTCAAGTGGGAAACCTGACTCTAACAGCGGGGCAGGTTCCTCGAAGAAGCGAGCCCGCCGGGGTAAGAGGGGGAGGAGTCATCATCGCAGCAAGGGGCAGCATGAGGACTCTCCTGACTTGGAAGTTCCTCTTACTATTAATGAGGATGTGCCAGTGGATGCTGACGAGCCTCCAGAGAAGAGAAGCCGAGAAGAAGAGACCGTCGGTGAAGGTATGATTCTTCCTTTTTCTCTTTCCATTTGTTTTCATGGGATTTTTCCATGTTCTGATTTGCTTCTTGTTTCTGCTTTTCTTTTCTTTTTTTTTTAGCAGAGGAAGACTTGATGATGCCTGAGGTTCCAGTAGATGAGGTGGTGACGGATCCTGTCGAGGCACCTGAAAAAGAACCGAGGGACTCTGGAGTGATTCCAGAGTCTCCAATTGGTATGACTTCTCTTTTTTTTTTGTCTGTGACTTGGTTTGCTAACAATTTCTTGCCAGCTGACTTGCCATAGGATTTTGATGACTTTGAACCCTCGATGGACGCAAATGTTGATGATGCTTCCAATGAGTTCATGGAGGAGGAAAGTTTTCCGCCAGTCGTCGAAGAAGGTATTTTGTAGTTATAACCCTGATAATGATTTTCAAACAGGATCATATTCATACCTTTTTGTGTTTCTTTGGCAGGTTTTGAAGTGACAGAGGAGGGTCCGTCGCTTCCTTCAGAACCAGAGCAAGGGATGCCAGAGGTTGATCCAGAGGTAGAGACTCTTGGGACCAGTTCTGACAATGTTGAGGAGATACCTCGTGCTGAGATTCCTTCCCGAGCAGGAGCAGCTTCAACTGGAAAGAGTTCTTTTGTTACTCTTCCAACAGATGATGATATGAGCGGCCGACCAACGGAGTTGGGCGAATCTTCAGCTGGGCCATCTCTTCTTTTTGCGAAGAAGGTGGTGGTGCGAGTTCTGAGCTCTTGGATTGAGACTCTGCTTTCTGGGCACTTAGATGCCGGATTTGGGATGATCCAGCATGTGCGTGAGATTCTCGGTGATGCCGAAGAAGCTGGTCTGGATGTCACAAGTGCCAGGGCGATCGTTGATAGGATCATTGAGCTGGGTGACAAGTGGTTTAAGACCATGGGTTTTCCTGACGATCAGTTCTTCAAGGAGATGTTCTTGGACCTTGCGGATAAGGCTCAATCTAACCTGGATGAGGCTACAGAAAGCAGGAAGCAGGCAGTCCGAGAAAAGAACTTAGAAGAGCTAACCATCATTGGGCTGACACATGACCTTAACAACCTTGATAGGGAGGTTGATGAGGCCAGGAAACGTCTTGAGCAATTGTAGGCACAAGTCGCTGCCAAGTGGACTGAAATAACAGAGGCTCGTGAAAGGGAGACTGCTCTGATTCACCGGGTTGCGGATGCCAATCGAGTTCTCAAAAGGAAGTCTGATGAGAACAAACAATGGAAAACCGCTCGGGGGAAGCTTCCTGGTGCGAAAGAAGGGTTACAGCCCACCCCAGCATCTCATGGCAGGTTCCTGAAGAAGCGTGCCTTGGAATCCTTGACGGATGAGGCCAAAAGCTTGCTTAAGGAGCTGAACACTTGGCTGGAGACCATTTTTGATTGAGCTTTTGTTTGTTTTTTTTTTATAACAGAAACTATCCCTTTTTCTCTTTTTTGGTACCACTTGTATTATTTTTTTTTGGAACTTATTTTTTGTAGTGCTTGTGAACACTTTCTTTTTTTTTTTGGTACCACATGTATTTTTTTGGTACTCTTTTTTTTTTGTAGTGCTTGTGAACACTTTCTCTTTTTTTTTTTGTTATCCCTACGCTCACTTGAATCTTTTTGTAATAAAAGTAATTGCTAAATGGGATTTGATCAAAAGGTTGTCATTTTGTGAAAATCTTTTGTCAAATGATTGTTTTGGTATGGAAGCCAGGTTTTTGTTTGTGGCATGGAAGCCAATTTTGGCATGAGAGCCAGCTCTTTTTTTTTGTGGCATTGATAGCCGAGTTTTTTTTTGTGTGGCATCTATAGCCAGTTTTGGTGGCATTGATAGCCGATTTGTGGCATTGATAGCCGGTTTTGTTTTGGTGGCATTGATAGCCGGTGTTTTTTTTTTGAAATCCAAGTTTTTGTTTGTGGCATTGATAGCCGGTTTGTTTTGGTGGCATTGATAGCCGGTTTGTGGCATTTATAGCCTGTTTTGATGGCATTTATAGCCGGTTTGGTTTTCAAAAAATGCAAGCATCGACTAAAAGTCGCCTCCCTGCTGAATGTTCTTGCAAGTATCGATGGAATGTCGCATCCTTGCGGATTTGGGTGCAAGTATCGATGGAATGTCGCATCCTTGCTTTTCAAAAATTTTGGTTTTGTGGGTACTGACTTGATGTCGTTTCCCCACGATTTTTGAAATTTGTGGTTTTCTCGAACCTTTGGGTTATGGATATCAACTGAAATGTTGCGTCTCCATGGTTTTTTAGGTTTTTTCAAACCTTTGAAATTTGGGTTGTGGATATCAACTGAAATGTTGCGTCTCCACAGTCTTTTAGGTTTTTTCGAACCTTTGAAATTTGGGTTGTGGATATCAACTGAAATGTTGCATCTCCACAGTTTTGGATTTTGTAAGTACCGACGAAATGTCGCTTCCCTGCGATTTTGGAAGTGTCGAACGTGCTTCGCTTGCTTCCGATTTGTGCGAGTATCGACTAAGCGTCGCTTCCCCGCGGTTTTTGAAAAACCATTTTTTTTTTTGTTTTTGTTTAAAGACACGAGGGTCATAAGTTTTGACCTAAAACCATTTTGGCGGTAAAAGGCAGGGTGGACTAGGGTAGAAATCCCTGAATCCGGATTTTGTTTCAAACCATGAATTTTGGGTTCGAGGGTTGAAAATTTTGGTCAAGTTAGGGAAAGGTTCCTAAACTTGGATATATTTTTTTTTTTGACAATGAAACAATGAAAGTAAGCATTGTTTTAAATTTCTAGAAATTTCAACATTTGATATGAAAATTCTAAAAAAAGGGTGGGTTTAGCGAGCGTGTACCTGGAAACCGGTTTTGGCAGTACAGGCATTGCTCTTACCCAGTTGGGTAAGTCTTCAAGGGTAGTACCGCTTTAAGAACTTGCCGTTGATGGGCAGCATACATCTGTCACCTTCCATGTTTAGGAGTGCGTATGCGCCGTTGGAGAAAACCTTATCGATGACGTAGGGCCCCTCCCATTTTGGCTCAAATTTGCCTTTGGACTTGTGAGCGAAGACCATTGGTCTTTTTACCGCAAGAACCAAGTCACTCTTTTTGTAGGCGCGTTGCCTGACCTTTTTGTCGAAAGATCCTGCCATGCGTGTTTGGTAAAGTTCAATGCTTTGTTGAGCTTCGAGCCGTCTCTCATCGAGATTGTCCAGCTCATGGAGTCGCAATTTGACATTGCTTTCTTGAGTCATGTCATTTTGCAAGGATACCCTCAAGGAAGGAATTTGTACTTCCAAGGGTACGACAGCTTCGCATCCATAGACCAAGGAGAATGGTGTGCTATGGGTTAGTCCTCGAACGATGGTTCGA
The DNA here is from genome assembly GCA_012931725.1 of Litsea cubeba. Lineage (NCBI taxonomy): Eukaryota > Viridiplantae > Streptophyta > Magnoliopsida > Laurales > Lauraceae > Litsea > Litsea cubeba. The sequence continues at coordinate 164,458 of WHSA01001031.1, forward strand.
TAGGCCCACAAAGCTTCAGACATTTTGTCGCTCCAGTCTCTTTTGTGACTAGAGACCATTTTTTTGAGGATTATGCAGAGTGTCTTGTTGAAAGCTTCTGCTAACCCGTTTGCTGCCGGATTGTATGGAGTCGAAGGACAGCTTTGGATTTTGTATTTGTCGCAGAACTTGTAGAATCGATGATCCCGGAACTGTGGTCCGTTATCATGGACGAATCTTTTGGGTATGCCGAAACGACAAATGATGTTGGTGCGCAAGAACTGAAGGACTGATGAGGTCTTCATTTTGTTAAACGCAAATGCTTCTGACCACTTGGAGAAATAATCCGTAGCGGCGAAGATGAAGCGATGACCTTTGCTCGAAGGGGGAGAAATAGGACCTATGATGTCCATACCCCAGGCTTCGAAAGGCCATGAGATCGCTGTAGGATGCAGCCATTCTGGAGGCATGTGAATGTAATCTCCATGATTTTGGCATTATTGGCAGCGCTTAGCAAATTGCATTGCGTCAGACACCATGGTAGGCCAGTAATATCCTAACCTTTTTATCTGATCATAGAGCTTAGGTCCAGCCTTATGAGCTCCGCAAAGACCAGCATGAATTTCTTTGAGTGTTTCTTCAGCCTCTTGTTGTGACAAGCAGCGTAGAAGTACTCCGTTGAAGGATTTCCTGTAAAGGATTTTTGAAGGAATATCCAAATGAAAGCTTGGGGTTCGCCTTTGGATGCTTACCTGTTCTTTTGGATCTTCAGGTAGGAATTCCGAACATAATGTAATCAATGAACGGATCCCTCCAGTCGCCGATTGAAGTTTGAAGGATTGAAATCCGACTTCCGACCACTTGGTGGCATTCAGCAACTGCTTGGTGTGTGTTAAGAGGAGGAAGGATTCTTCTTTCGCACACTTTGATTTGCATGTTTTCCCCTTCCTGGATTGCCATGGATGCGGCAAGTCCGGCTAGGGCATCTGCACGTATGTTTTCACCTCTACGAATGTGGGTGATGTGACAGATGTCAAACTTTTGCAGAAGTGATTGTGCCTTGTTGTAGTAAGGCAGCAAATCTGGCTTCCTGACTTCAAATTTCTGATTCATCTAGGTTGACGATCAGTTGAGAGTCTCCAAAGACTTCCAGCATGGTGATACCGGATTCGATGGCGAGTTCCAATCCTAAGATTAGAGCTTGATATTCAGCTGCATTGTTTGTGCATGGTTCCAGTAGCGAGAAAGCGTGTGGAATCATGTATTTGTCGGGGCTAACATAGAGGATGCCAACTCCCGAGATCAGCTGTCTTTTTTCATTCGTCCTGGTTGCACCGTCAAAGTACAAGTCCCAGGAGGAACTTTGTGAGAAAGTCTCCACATTATAGACTGGTTCGTCTGGGAGATCATCTCTGAGCGGAGAATCTTTAGGCAATGGATGCTCTGCGAGGAAGTCTGCTAGAGCTTGCCCTTTGATTGCTTTTTGTGGTACATACCTAATATCGAATTGTGACAGAATGATGGACCATTTTGCCAGTCGAGTATTGAGAGAACCTGCCTTTGTGACAAGGACCTTCAAAAGGTTGACCCTCGAGACCAGGTATACTGTGTTGGAAAGCAAGTAGTGACGCAGCTTTTGAACGGCGAACATCACTGCAAGACATTCTTTTTCGACTGGAGAGTAGCGATGCTCTGCACCTACTAGCATGCGGCTGAGGTAATATAGAGCAGCTTCTTTTCTTTGATCATTTTCTTGCGCAAGCAGAGCTCCCAAAGAGTGATCAAGGGCTCTTGTGTACAAGATGAATGGTTTTCCAGTGGTAGGAGCAGCTAACACTGGAGGTTTTGTCAGGTATGACTTGATGTCTTGGAAAGCAGCTTCACAGTCAGCATCCCAGACAAAGTTTACACCTTTTTTCATCAATCGGGAGAATGGACGGCATTTCCCCGAAAGATTGGAGATGAACCGTCTGATGTAGGCTAATCTCCCTTGAAGCCCTTTGAGTTCTCTCAAGGTTCTTGGAGAGGGCATTTTTAGAATGGCTTTGACTTTTATGGGGTCAAGCTCTATTCCAGCTTTCCGAACTAAGAATCCGAGGAACTTACCCGACGAGACGCCGAAGAAGCATTTCAAAGGATTCATTCGCTGTTTGTGTTTGCGAAGCCGGAGGAAGACTTCTCGAAGGTTCTCGAGATGATCTTCTTTTCTTTCGCTTTTGACGGCGAGGTCATCAACGTAACATTCAACCATCTTGTGCTGCATATCTTGGAATATTTTCATCATAGCCCTCTGATATGTGGCACCAGCATTTTTCAGACCAAATGGCATGACAGTGTAGCAATACACGCCAAATGGGGTCCGAAAAGATGTATGTTTTTCATCTTCAGGATGCATCTTTATCTGATTGTAGCCAGAGAAACCATCCATGAATGTCATTTGCTCGAATCCACAGGTATTATCGATCATTACCTCTGGTATGGGGAGCGGAAATTCATCTTTAGGGCATGCGCCATTCAGGTCTCTTTAGTCAATACAGACCCTGATCTGCCCATTTTTCTTTGTCACGGGGACAATGTCGGCCAACCATTCAGGATGTTGTTCCTCACGGATGAAGCCGACGCTTTTGAGTTTTTGAACTTCTTGTTCAATTTTATCCATCACATCTGGACGGAATCTTCTTTGGCCTTGCTTGACAGGCTTGATGTCTTCTTGAAGATTGAGTTTGTGAACTGCTATTTTGGGGTCTAAGCCTGGCATTTCAGCGTAAGACCATGCAAAGCAATCAACGAACTCACGAAGAAAGGCGATATACTCGGGTAACTCATCATCCTTTATATTCTTGCTTATGAATACAGGACGTGGGTTATCTGGTGTTCCCAAGTCTATCTTTTGAACAGGATCTTCTGTTGGAAGGTTCGAAGGTGGTTCCTCCACAATATTTTCGGAGGCTTGCAGCTCAACGAAACCTTCTGGGGTTTCAAGGGCATTTCCAGACCAAGGTTTTGTTCCTTTCCACAGGTCTTCTTGATCGGTAATTTTCCCAAGGCTTGCTATGAGATGATCCCAATCGCCTGTTGAAACCGGGTCGAAGTAGGCTACTTCTTTTGGAGATGAGGGTTCTTCTGGGTCAGTAGTCCACACGTCTGTGCCATCGGACAACTCCTCTTCATTTTCGGAGAAATCGTGCCAATTGGATAAGCTTCCTGGATCTTTGTCAGGTGACTCATCAAAGAGATATCCATGGAGATCGATGTCTTCATGGACTTGAGAAGTTGAGGCTTGGTCAGTATATTGACTTTTAAGCCTTTGTGTCAACTGTCTCAAGGGAGTGTCGGGATCATACCCTAACCCGTGTGAAGACTTTTCTACATAGCCGTAGAGTCTCCAATCTTCCAGCTGGCTTTTGGTCAAGACGGGCCCCAATGGCGTGAGAATACCGCGTCCTTCTCCCAAACCGACTGGGTTTTGAGCGTCATAGCCCATTTTCTTCATAATAGCTTGTGCCACAGAACTGTATAAGGATAGTTGAGGCAAACCTTCATTTTGGAAAGGTTCAAGCATGGAGTTTGATGAAGAAGCATCCGATCTATGGAAGAAGATCGGCTTTTTCCCTGCTGAAGTTGCTGGAACAACGAAGGAAGCTGACGTAGGATCTTCTATGTCAGAAGTTATCTCCATTGGAGTGAGAGCAGGCTGAACTTGCTGAGTGTCAGCTTGGCTTGACAATGTGTCGTATTCTGGCTCTGAATCCGAGTCCGTGTCTTGCATGATAGACACGAAAGAGACAACAAATTTGCCCCCAGGCTTTTGTTTTGCCTTCTTCACTTTAGTTGTGATGACTAAAGGCTTTGAAGATTTGAGGGAGATGATGAAGGGAGTTTGCATGCTCTCTTCAGATTTACCGGAAGGTTTTTTTTCTTCCAGTGATTCTTGAGGAGCTTTGCCTTTATCTTTCTGGAGATTTTCGGCAAAGGATGCTGTGTGCTTCTCCTCTTCTTCTTTTTCACCTTCATACATCTGTGAGTCTGCGAAGTGGACTTCTTTACCTTTGAAGGGTTTTCTGTCTGCAAAGACTCGATGTATCATGCCGTCGTCGCCAACAAACTTGATGCATTGATGTAGAGTTGAAGGGACAACACCATTCTCGTGGATCCAAGGGCGTCCGAGAAGGATGTTGTAGCATGAAGGGATTTTTATTGCATACACTGTGACCTCAGAGATAAGATCACCGATCTGCAACTTGAACCTGATTTTGCCGATAGGCCTTTGAGTACTCCCATCGTATCCAAAGATAGATACAGATGTGTGGCTCAGCTTGCTGGGTGGGATGCCGAACTCTTCAAGACCCGATGTGGAGATGAGGTTGAGTGCAGAACCTGGGTCGATCTGAACTCTGTGCATAGGCATTTCCTTGATATACCCTGTGAAGTATAGGGGTCGGTTATGCCTGGTTTCGCCAAGTAGGAGGTCGTCCTTTGTGAAGGCGATGGTTGCACTGGCTGCTTTTTTAACCGAGAGGCATTCAATGCATGATCCCTCAGTTTTCTTCTTTTCTCCCTTTGAGGAGGCTTCTGAGCTTTTGACCCGGTAATCCATTTCAATTTGGAGGACTTGCGGGGCATATTTGTCGACATCCTCATTCAGCTTTTGTAATTCCGAAATGAGATTATCACGAGTGTGCGGAGACATTCGCAACAAATCTACGATGTGCAGACGTGCAGGTATGTGCTTGAAGTGTTCAATCAAGTCATACTTGAAAGCCTCCTTAGGGCCTACATGTTCATCATTGTTGCCACTAGGGGCGCTTACAACATCTTTTCCCGAAGGACTTACATATGTAAAGGAAGATTGGTTGTAATTTTTGTGGTAGTCCCGGCCAGAGCGGGTGCCTCTACCAACTTCGAGAGCTTCTTGAGAAGGGTCTTCATTTGGAAGATTGTCTTCAGGATCAAGAGGCTATCGTTTTTCATTTGCTGAGGATGAATCAGCAGCAGAGTTGCCATCCTCAGTGATCGTGTTGCACGGAGCATTTTCCGGCAACAAGTCCTGAACAGCATCCAGCAACCTTTCTTCTTCATTGACTAATTCATCATCCCAAGCATCAATGGCTGGGAATTCTTCAGTCAGGAAGGGTGTGAACTTTGAAGTCACAGTCTCAGGAGAAGAAACCTGAGAGGGTGTCATCTCAGTGAAAGTCACGTGAGACGAGGTGGCTTCAGAAGATACATTGCTAGGTGTCGCCGGAGTGTAAGTGCTCTCATCAGACGATGCTTCGGAAGAGCTATAATCCCGAATTATCACATTACAGGAAGCTCTGACGGGAGACGTTGCCTGATCGGAGTCAGACTCATCCTCGGATGTAAGAGGATCGTCTATCCAGCAATTTTTTCCATTTTCAGGAGTTAAGAGAGAATGTACCTCGTGGTCTTCAGGGACTTCAGGCTCTGGGTTGCGAGGAGGCTCGTTGACGCGGTCTTGCTCTTGTTCATGAGCGAGTCGCTGCAAGATCCTTGCATATTCTTCAAGATCAGGCATGGGAGCCGGATCTTCTTCTTCATCAACTCTTTGTGGCTCAACATGGTTGATTTCCACTGGAGTAATGAGAGGTGCCGAGTCAGCAGTATTTTCTTGTACAGCCTCTTGGTCTTCTTCATCATCAGACCAGGATCCTTGTGGCTGTAGGGGGTTATACCAGATTACTGGCATAAGATGAGACTCAGGAACCCATTCTTCATCGGAGAGATATTCTCCTGTTTCAAGGGACTCCTCCCACTCATCTGTGTAGTTGGATTCGAATCCATCATCGGTGTCGCTGGACTCGTATCCATCAATGGAGAATCCAACTACCGAATTGTAAGAGTATGATGCCTCCTGCATGGCTTCTTTGAATTGAGGTGGCATGAAATCACTGAGAGTGAGTTTCCTTACCCCCTTTGAAGTCTCTGGAAGGGATGTTTTTGTTGCCTCTAGTGAAGCGGTAGAGGAAGCCTCTGCCTTTTATTTGAATTTCCTTACCCCCTTTGAAGCCTCTTCTCTTGCCGTTTAAGCTTGAGGAGATGTTTCCTAGCCTGCCTTCGCTGTAGGCTTTGTTTTCACGACCTCCCAATTTTCATCTTCCAGGAGATCGGGATGTACCCATATCGGTTGTCCGTCTGGTGTCGGGAAAGGAACCAGTTCCTCGGACGCTTGGATTGAGTTATCACCTTGAAGGAAGTAGTGATCTTCTTCTTCGGTGATTCTGATGTTTGTCCACATGTCACCATGTTGACGGAGGCAGACCCATAGTTTTTGTCAAAGGTGATGACTCCGTTTTTCCACATCTCGTTTATTTTCTCTCTCACAACGAAGCATTGATTGAGAGGATGCGAGATCATCTTGTGGTATGGACAATACTGAGGATCGTTGGTTTTGCCAACATCACCCGGTCTTTTTGGTTCAGGCAAGGTGAGCTTGCCGTTTGCCACAAGAGCCCCGAAGATTTCATCAACGTCTTCATCAAATGGGTATTTCTTCTCTACTCGTTCTTTGAAGGAATCTGAGAGTCCAGGTCTCTTACCAGCAGCTTTGTTTTCAGCTTCTTTGGTGGCTGAGGAGCTGACTTGGTCTGCACATTGAGGACCTCTTTTTTCTTTGGTTTAGAGGTTGCAATGGCGGTTGGCTCTTTTCTTGATGATTTCTGACTGTTGAGGTCTTTAATCACCGTTTCAGCTTCCATGGAAGCTTCTAGGAGTTCTCCCAGGTTTTTTGATTTGTTGCCGATGATCATGGAACGGATTCTGGCTCTCATGTTGTTTCGGCAGATGTCGACTAGCGACGCTTGTGGCAATACATCAGAGCATTTATATGCCATTGCTTTCCACTTGTGAATGAAGTCATATGTTGATTCATTCTCCCCCTGTTTTAGGCTGCACAGCTGAGCCATAGTAGCGGGGTGATCCTCACCTTTGAAGTGAGTCAGGAAGCGTGTCTCTAGCATGGCCCAGTTTTGGATTGAGTCCTCCGGCAGAGTGGAGTACCAATCGAAGGCCGTACCTCTTAGGGTACTTGCAAAGAGGCGGATCTTGAGTGCATCTTGATCCGCAATAGCTCCCGTCAGGATCTTGAAGTGGATGATGTGCTGTCTGGCTGATCCTTTCCCCGTATATGTTTGGAGAGTAGGATGCTTGAATTTGGTGGGGAACGGGACCGAGTCCATCCATAAGGGATATGGTGGCTTGATCCCATGCTCCTTGAGTATATCCTCTTCTTTTGCTTTGGCGAGGATACTGTGTACGTCCTTTTTGGTAAGGGCGCGTGACTCATTTTCTTCTCTATTTACCTCGTGGTCTTGATGATTCGGAGGAGGTTCATTGTTCGCCTGATTTTGGAAGGCGAGGAGAAGGTTTTCCATCAGAGTTTTAATCCTATGCTGGCCCTGTTCCAACTGTTGGATGCGGGTGATCGCATCTTCTGGAGGTGGATTGCGGGGTGGTGGCTCAGAATTTGTAGCCAAGACATTCATCCTTCGTCATTCGAACGAAGAAACTGTCCTGGTGACTGAGCTGGGGCTCATTCTTTTTGAAGAAGAGCTTGAGGAAGGATCACTCTGCTGTCCTTTGCTTGAAGGAGTTGGGGATTCTTCTGAATGTCTTCTTGTCCTTGAGACGCTGCGGGTCATCGGACGTTGGACATGGATTTTTGTTGCTGATTTTTGGCGCCTTCTGGTATTTCCAACCATATGGACGGCAGCAACTTGGTTGGGTCTTTCTTTTTCGACCCATTTGGGAGAGACTTGAAGTGTCGGAGGCTGGGTCCTTTGCTTCTCTAGTCTCTTTTGTCGATACGACGCGCGGCGGCGTATACGACGAGCAATTTGAGCTTCGGTGAGCTCTGGCTGGGATTTGACGATGAAGGATGTGCTCCCTCGGGCGCAGCAGCCGAGCCTGTCTTCTTTGCAGCTGGGCAAGGACAGGATGTGAACCCTATCCTTCGCCTGTTGCAGCGAAGCTTTGAATTTTTGGAGTTCGGCCCCTGTAGAGATGAAGGGTCGAACTGCAGGTTTGTAGGCCTTAGCAGGTGCTTGTAGAGGCCTTGTGATGCATGATCTGATTTTGGGCTTGTAGGAACAAGCCGGCTCATGCTGGGTTGACTTGAGAGTCAGGTTGGAGATGGGTCTCTCCTCTTTCATGTAAGCAAGAGGGTAGAACTGGTTCTCCTTAAGTGGGGCCAGGAATGCTGGCTTAGTGGATGTTTGGGACCTTCTTTGTTTTGGTGAAGGTCTTGGGGACCAAGTCTTGGGATAGACCTGATCGTTTGCAGGTCGAGGCTTCGTGGGGCTGCCACGGGCTTCAGGCCTTCTGGTGCTCGCCTTTGGTGTCACGATAGTGACACGTTGAGAGGCGAGTTTCTGCTTCTTGGAGGGAGCAATTTGTTCCTCAGGAAGTGGGAATGGTCCCAGCGTCCCAAAGACGATAGTCCGGGGAGTCGAGGTCGACCCGGAGTTCAGAGAGTTGCCGAGGGAGTTGATGCTTCGGCAGCTGATGGGGCGCTTGTAAGTGCGCGAGGTTTGCTTCTGTTGAAGCATGAGTTGGTGCTTGTTTTCATCGAAAGTAATGGTTAGTGAAGCTGCCATTGTTAGTTTTTTCGAAAATTTCTGAAACAAGACCACATCCATTAGTAATCACAAGAATATAATGATCATAAATGGGAAGTTCTATGGTTTCGTCTTTTCAAATTGCTAGAGGAAGATGACCCAAGCAACATGAAGAAGGCAAAACGCCATAGAGGGTACAATTGTTCTGATCGCAGGTATGGTAAGCCAAGAATGGGCATCCCAGTGACTGCTAGAAGCAATTGTGAACTTAAATTCGACTTATCGAGAAGCAGAGCTTGCTCGAGGTAAGAAGAATATAAAGTTGGAGTTACAGATGTGCCGGTCGCAATACAGTAGACCCTAAAAGGGCGTACTAGTACCGCTAGACACAAATGTTTTGAGACCGCATCTATGAGATGAGATTCTCTGTTTTGAAAGGTCAAAATTGGATTCATCAAAGAGAGCAGATGGTATTCCAATCTGAACACGGGCTCAGCGATTTCCGCGAGCGCCAATGCTCAGAAAGAAATGAACCATAATTTCTCGAATCTGAATCTAAAAATGACGAGTTTTTTTTTTTTTTTTGAAAGGCCAATATCGGGTTCATCAAAGAGAGCAAAAGGCACTCCAATCTGAACACGGGCTCAGCGATTTCCGCGAGCGCCAGTGCTCAGAAAGGAGAAGACCAAGATTTCTCCAATCTGAACCCAAAATGACGGAAGTTTTTTTTTTGAAGATTTTGAAGATTTTTTTTTAAAAAAAAATCTTTTTTTTTTATTTTTTTTATTATTATTTTTTATTTTAAGAATTTTTTTGAAATTTTTTTTTATTTTTTATTTTAAATTTTTTATTTTCTAAAAATTTTATATATTTTTTTAAAAAAATTTATTTAAAAGACGAGAGAGTACACATAGGCCTCCTAACCCGGTCTTATGAAATCTTGATTGATAGAATCGCCCCAAGGTAAGGGTAGGATTACTTAATGAACCCGTTTGGAGGACCCTTGCCTAGAACAGTCAAGCTGTCTCCACACTCTGGACAAGGCTTTTCTTTGAATCAACCATGATCAAAGAACACAGTTGGTTTAACCTTAGTGGTCTATGTCTTTTTTTTTAATTATATTTTTATTTTATTATTTTTTTTAATGAACTCATCGAAGAGAAACGATGGCCCAAAACCTTAGTCGAACAGGCTCAACATTTCTGCAAGCGCGATGAACGATAGGAACGGATCAAGGTTTCTCAATTTTGAATCCAAAATGAGAAATCTAATTTTTTATTTTTTATTTTTATTTATATTTTTTTTTAGATCTTTAATGAACTCATCGAAGAGAAACAATGGCCCAATCCCCGATCCGAACACGGTCTCAGCGATTTCCGTGAGCGCCAGTGCCCAGAAGGGAGAGGATCAAAGTTTCTTAATTTTGAATCCAAACTGAAAAATCTGATTTTTTTTTTGTTTTTTTTTTTTTTTTGAAAAGAGAAAGAGTGGAAATAAATTCAAAGAATTAGAAATTTCCAAACAAAAAATCTCATCTCATTTTTTAGATGCGGAATTCAACATAGGCCACCAATTATAAAGTAGCCAAGGAATCGAGAAAAGAAATATAAGCATAGAGCAAAATATATGATATGCAAATATTTCATTTCTAGCATCGTGTTCTCAAATAAACGAGTCCCACCGGGTGGGCCAGCTTGATGGACCGCGCTCCTGCTCGGTTCCTACCGAGGTCGGCGAACGTGGGAGTCCGTCGGGTCCGACCCTTTCGTAACCAGGGGGCAGGGGCGTGCATCAACATTTCTTTTTTTGTGTGGGTGTGCCAGATTTTCTATTTTACTTGGAATTGCAAGTGGTGATCCGGAGATCAACCTTCGCAAGTAAAAAGGAAATTAACTTCTTTCAAGTTTTCCATTGCACATATATTTAAGAAAAGAGACATTTTCTTGGTTTGCCGTGAAAGGCGATTTTCTTGGCGTTTATAGCCGATTTTTGGCGTTTATAGCCGATTTACAATTCTTATCAATAATGAAAGACAAGAGTTGTGATTTTTGTCTCTTTTGAAAAAATACAAACTACAATGAAAAGCAAGAAAAGGAGGATCTAACTTCTCAGGAGATTGTGGGGGACTCGTTTAGATTGACGGTCGCAAGCCATATGTGGGCTTCGCCATCATCCATGCAGATGAGAACAGAAGATGCTATTGATTCGCTTGGCTTGGCTATAACCTCAGGTTTTTAGAGGACAAAGACCAAAAGAAGGTCCTATGTCCAATGAAAAGCCGAGTAGACGGCCTTGAAAAGCCATGTCTAAGCCATTGGCGGCAGCAGGAGAAGGCAAGGACCTTGGGGGGGGGGGTACCCCCCAAGGGACTTTTGTCACCTTGTTGCGGTGGCCGGTGTAGAACTTCCGCAGAGTTTTCTCTCTTTTCCTTCTCTGAATTTCTGTGTTTCTGTCTGTCTGTGTGTTTGTGCTTTTTTCTGATGATCCTTTCTTCTTGGAGAGCTCTCCTATTTATAGGCTTTTAGGTAGCCATTTAGGAGGGTTTATGAGCTTTGATTGTCATAAAGCTACATAAAGGGAGGAGTTACAGAATTGAATTCTTTATTTTGTAACTCCTTTTTCTTGGCTTCTGATTGGCCGGAGGAGATTGAGGGCATTTAATCGCCTTTAATCGCCATGATGGGAGGAGTTTCATGGGTTAATTGCCATGAATCTCTTGACTTGTAACTCCCGGATGCTTGCTTCTGATTGGTCTGTCCAAAGAAATGGATTAATGACTGTAATAAAGCTAGTCAATTAATCGCATTAAGTGGTCACCGAGCAATTGAAGAGTCGCGGGCCGTGCCATGTCTTTTGGGATTCTTCTGGTGATGATCATCGATGAATCTTCATGTAGATCGACATCAGATGACCATGTAATTTCAGGTGTTTGTTGCCAACAGCGGGTCGGTGCCATCTGTCCGGTCGGGTAGAAAGCACACTTTTTTTGGTTGACCGGGTGGCGAACAATATTGTTTTCAATACTCTTGATGATTGACCTGTGTTTTTGACGGATGTCAGAGGATTTGGTGTTTTTTTTTTTTGCTAAAGGTTAATTTGTATTGATAAAAGAGAAAAGGGCAAGAAGCCCCCAACTTTACAAAAGACTTTCACAAAGGCAGAGCGACCCAGAAGCCAACCCAACACAGAAAATTACACTTGGAACAACAAAACGGACCAAAAGAGGGAAACTGCCAGAAGAGAGGCATAGCAAAATGAAAAAATTAAATGGAACCAGCTCCCCTTCAGGCGAATTGCACTACATGCATAGGAGACGACAACCAGCAGAACAAAACCAAGCAGCACAGAACTCTTCTTAGCAAAATTAAAACAGTGCAGCGCTCAACTCTGCAGAGAATAGGCAGCAAAGACAGGCAGAGCAGCAACTCGCCAAACAGAAGAGACTGAACTGCACCCCAAAAAGAACAGCTTCAAACTATCAGCATGCTGAGCTCACTGAAGAGGAGCAGAAAGATTGGACAACCTCCAACTAAACAGTAGTGGAAAATGCAAAACACAAAGCTCTGCCACATCCTGCCTAGATGATTTGCCAGTAGAACAGAAGGAGCTCGGGACCCAGGATCTCTTCATTACCCAGGGCAAAGTGAGGAACCAATGGCTGAAGCAGATAGGTGCACCTCCAGCGGGAGGAGAGACTTAAAGCAAAGAAAGGCCCCAAAGCTTGTAACAAGCTGTCCACAAACCAACAAAACAGCTCCACAGAGCAGGCGCAGAAGAACCAAAGAGAAGCAAGAAAGAGGCTAAGAGATGTACAAAACTCAATGGTTGGGGTTAGACAAAAAATGTATAAACAACTGAAGAGTCCTACCAGAAAAAGGTCTGTTGATAGAACTGAAAGAGGAGGAAAGAAGCTCTTTCAGTAGGATCTTGACCTTCGTCTGAGAGGCTCTTAAGTTTCTGTGAATAAGGTCATTTCTGCATTTCCAAATAACAAAAGTAGTAGAGAAGAAGATGGAGGAAACTCCTAGTCTTGCTATCTTGTCACAGCTAGCTGAAAGACTCTGCCAAATAGCAGAAGGGGAATAAGGAACAGCAATGTTAACTCCTGCAGCTTGAAGAATCCATCTCCATTGGGCAGAGGCAAAGGGGCAGAGGAAAAAGAGATGCAGCACAGTTTCAACATTCTGATTGCAGAGACAACACCTGGAGGCTAGACTGAGGCCAGTAGCTTGAGCCCGGTCATTTGTAGGAGTCTTGCAATGCATCAGGCGCCAAGCGAAGAAGGACACTCTCGGTCTTATGAGGTGGTTCCAAACCAGGGGGGCCCAAGCTTTACGAGGCTGAGAGTGCCTAATTAACTGCCAAGCCTCTTTGAGAGATAAATCTTTCCCTGGGTGACTTTTCCAATAGATGGAATCAACTGAAGCTGGGTCTATAGAGATAGACTGGACGGCACTCCTTAAAGCCTCTTCCACCTCTAACTGAAACCCTGATGGCAAAGTCCAGGCTGAGCCATCCCAGAGGGAGCTGACCGTCTGATGAGGGGGAAAGGAAAAGGAAGGAAACTGAGCTGCCAGGCTTGAATCTGAAGACCAAGAGTCAAACCAAGCATCAGCCAATTTGCCATTCCCAATGGTCCATTTACTGCCTTCTTGAATGATATGAGCTACCTTCCTGATTTTCCGCCAGACACAGGAACCAATTTTGGTCGTGGAAGAGCTCCATAAGGTAGTCCTGGGGAAGTACCTCCCTTTCATCCAATCAGCCCAAAGAGAAACTGACGTAGCAGCTGTCCATGCTAGCTTAACAAAAGAAGCTCCGTTATGGTCTTGGATTCGCCTGATACCAAGACCTCCCTCTGATGTGGGAAGACACACCAAGTCCCAACGAATCTGACTCCTCTTGGATCTAGAAGCAGCTCCCGACCATAAGAAATTCCTCATTAAACTTTCTAGATGGTTAGAGACTGACTTTGGGAGTGGAAAGACCATAGCAATGTGAGTGGCTAAACTGCCTAGCACGTGCCTGATCAGGATAGTGCGACCAGCAAAAGAGAGCAGCCTGGACTTCCACCCGACTAGCTTGGAGAGGAACCTATCCACCAGAGAGTGCAAGTGATGTCTTTTCGGCATTCCAATTATCAGTGGAGCACCGAGGTAAGAAGAGGATAGAGGATGATCTTGAAGGTTGGTGATGGACAGTATCTGTCTTTTTGTCAACAGGCTGCACTTGCCTAAAAAGAGCTTACTTTTTGCCACATTGATGTGTTGCCCCGAGCTGAATTGATAGTTAGCTAGGACTTGTTTGAGAGCCATCAGACCTTTCTTGTTACCTTTCAAGAAGAGCAGGATGTCATCAGCATAGAAAAGATGGCAGGGGGTCTTTGGCACTGAGGAAAGAGGGAGAACCAGCCTAGAGGAAACCAGTTTCTGAATGTTGAGGCTGAGGATTTCCTCTGCTAAGATAAAGAGGTAAGGGGACAGAGGATCCCCTTGTCTGAGACCACAAGTAGAGTCAAAAAACCCAAAAGGCACTCTATTTATTAGGACAGAGCCTTTTCCAGAACAGACACAAGCTTTAACAAGGTTAATCCAGCTGTTTGAGAACCCAAAGAAAGCTAGAGCTTTAAAGAGGAAGGCCCAGCTTAGCTTATCAAAAGCTTTAGATATATCAAGCTGCATACAAAGAGACCCTCCCCTAGTCTTCAAGCGGAGGAGTTGGAAGAGCTCATGAGCTAAGGCAATGTGTTGATGGATTGATCTCCCTTTTACAAAAGCTGCTTGGTTTGGAGAGATTAGAGATGGGAGGATAAGAGACAATCTGGAAGCTAGGATTTTGGAAATAATTTTGTAAGAGAAGTTGAGAAGGCTAATTGGCCTGTAATCAGTGAAGGAACTTGGCGAAGTTGATTTAGGAATCAAAGCCAAAAAGTAAGCATTGGAAGCTTTGTACAGTTTACCAGAGGAGAAAAAGTGTTTCACTGCTTTGATGATAGTCCCACCAGTAATCAGCCAGGTAGCGGTGAAGAAGGAACCAGGGAAACCATCTGGCCCAGGGGAACTGTCCGCCTTCAGATCAAAAACTGCCCTCTTAATTTCTTCTTCATCCGGAATTCTTGTCAGGTGGAGGTTCATGACAGGAGAGACTTTGTTACTGTCTAAATCGAAAAGGCTCCCTCCAGGATCAGGGTGAACTGACTGTGCCAGGCCAGAGAAGTGACTGACTGCCAGCTGCTGGATTTGGGTAGGGTCCTCAATCCAGTTACCATTGGAGAGGATTTTGTCAATTCGGTTAACAGCCCCTCTGGATTTTGCATAGGCATGAAAAAAAGCAGTGTTTCTTTCTCCGTCTTTCAGCCATCTCACTTTAGATTTTTGGCGCCAATGGAGATCTGAGATTTGGAGCCAATTATGAAGAGATGCCTTGGCCTCCGAAAGAGCCTGATGGAGAGAGTCTGTTGGATCAGCATCCAACATTGCTTGGGCTTCCAGCACATTCCTTTCCGCTTCTTGAGTCTTGAGCCTGATTTCTCCGAAGACAGTCTTGTTCCACACTTTGAAGACCTGCTTCATTGCTTTCAGATTTTGGGCTAGCACGTATTGGGGGTGGCCCTCAATGTCTGGCTTCCAGTTTTCCGTTACAAGACTATGGAAATCCGGGTGGAGCGTCCACATTACTTCAAATTTAAAAGGAGCATTGGAAGGAGAGGGGCTCTGGCTGTGAGAGAGAAGCAGGGGACAATGATCAGAAGAGACCTTTGGCAAGTGGGAGAGCAAAGGGTCAGACGAGATGGCAGTCCAATGGTGGTTGCATAAAGCTCTGTCTAGTCTAGCTGCAACATAACTGGTGCCTCTGCGGTTGTTAGACCATGTGAATTTGTTTCCAGAATAGCCCATGTCTTGCAGGCCAGAGGCTAACAGCATCTGTTGGAAGTCAGTATTCAAGCGAGAGGGTCTCAGACTAAATTTTTCGGAGGCAGAGATGATGGAGTTGAAGTCTCCCAGCACACACCATGGGATATTTGAAGAAGCTTGAGAAGTAAGGTAGTCCCAAAGCTCTCTTCTACGAATATAGTTTGTGGAGGCATATATACCAGTGAGAAGGCATTGGGTAGCATTGGCTGGGTTAATCAAAGATAGGGTTAAGAATTGGCTGGAGAAATCCAATAGAGAGAATTGGAAAGTAGAAGTAGTTTTGAAAAAACACCAAATGGAAGCAGATGATTGATTGAGGTTAGAGAAGAAGCCATCAAAGCCGAAGATTGACCTTAAGGAGGGAGGGGGAGAAAGGGTCATCGGCTCCGAGAGAAAAATAATGTCAGGAGAGTTAGAAGAGATGAGGTGGTGGAGAGTCCTAAGGGAAGGGGAATTGGCAATACCCCTACAGTTCCAATAGAGGACTTTAATCATTTGGAACTTGAGGGGAGAGAGGGAGGTCCATTTGAGCTTCTGGTCAAAGGGCGGGAGGAGGAGGCCTTTTTATTTCTGATTTTGGTTTTCTTTTTGTTAGAGGGAGGGGTGAGATTAACCTCTAAGGATATATCAGCAGGAAGAGGGGGAGAGGGGGGATTAGGGGGATCAGAGGAAGGCAAGGGATGTGAGGGAGAGGGGGGATGAGGAGGGAAGGGGACGGCATCAGTTGGCTCTATAAAGGAGCATTTTTCCAGAATGTCAAAAGGGTTTGAGGTATCTAGGGCAGGAGCAGGTATTTTATCAAGGACTTCCAGGAAGATCTCCTGGGGTAGCTGATCAAGTCTGGAGTTTGACTGAAGATGATGGCCGGAAGAGGTGGAGGGACTAGGGGAGCCAGGGGGAGAGAGAGGGGGAGGGGGAGAAACAAAGTCCTTTTGAGGGGCCGAGGAGCTTCCTGGAATAGAAGGGTCAAGAGAGACCACATGGTTTGAGGCTAGGACTGGCTCAGACTCAGAGGGGGATGCAGAGATGGAAACAGGATGGTCTTGGGGACCTGGCTCCAGAGTTGGAGACTTGCCCAGGATTCCTTGGCTGGTGTGGCTCTGTTTAATTGAGGATCTAGGAACAGTATTGCAGTAGGTCTCTGAGTGTCCATGGAGAAGGCAGAGGGAGCATGGCAGATTTTCGTAGGAGACAGAGAGAAGGACTTCCTCTTCTCCAGCTAAATCCACCTTGATTTCAGTAGGTTTAGGTCTGGAAAGATCAATGTGAACCAGGATTCTAGCAAAAGTGAGTATTTTTTGGGAGGCAGTGATGTCATCCAGTTTCAAGGGAGTGCCTATGGAACTAGCTAACGAGAGAAGGATATTGGAGCTCCAACAGTGGTAAGGAATGCCATAGATACGGATCCAAACTGGGTGAAGATTAGGCCATTCTACAGAACCTTGACCAGGGGACCAGGGGAGAAGAAGGAGTTTTCTATTCTGCATGGTGTGAGGTGATTGAGAGAGAACCAAGTCCCGGTCTTCCTTGGAACTAAATCTGAAGATAAAATGGCCTTTATCAGTAAGGGAGATCAGACATGGTTTAGAGAGATTCCAATGAGAGTTGGCTTGGGAGGTCAGCCATTCCACAGTCGGTCTTCTTCCAATGAATTTGCCTATAGCTGCATTTGAGAAGGAGTTTTTGCTTGGCTCAATCATGGAAGAATGGATTTTCATAACTACCTGACCATCAATTAGAGAGGAGGTTGGGAAGTCTGAGGGGGCTATCGGCTTTGAATCGGGGAAAAGGTCTAACCAGGAACTAGGTGGGGGCTTAGATTGCTGAACCAGGATTGGGTTGGAGACAGAGTTAAGGAGAGGAGCTAATTGTTCTGTGGGAGAGCAGGGGGGTATAGGAGGAGGGTCAGGAGGTTTCAGAGGAGGAAGAGGCAAGGATTTACCTAAAGCTTGACTGAGGAGACCAGCCAAGTGGTTGTGCAGGGTAGCTAGCTGAGCTTCATCCCAAACCTGAGAAGAGGGACGATCTGAAATAACTGTAGAGGGCTGAGTCAAGGTTTGAGACCTTAAACCTGTAGCTGTGGAGCTAAGGGACTGAGCAGAATGGGTTGGTTGGGGCAATTGGGTTAGGAGGGACCCTGGCGAGGGGACTGCCGAGGTGGTTGCTGACCGAACCAGAGCAGCAATAGGCTGGGAGCTGGGGAGAGGGGGAAAATCTGAAGAAAGAAAAGGGAATGAAGCTACGGCTTGAGGGGGTTCAGTTTCAGAGGTGTTAAAAGGGATTTGGGGAGGAAGGGAACGAAGGGTAAGGGAAGGATTAGGGCTTGCAGACATATCAAAAGCATGAATTTCGGAAAGTACCAGAGGCTGGGCGCTTCAAATCGCGAAAAACTGGCGAAAACCGGGGTTTTCGGGGCCTTCCCGGCGACCCCGTGCTCCAAGGTCGCCGGCGACCCTGGGGGGTTTTCCCCCCTTTGTGTCCCGTTTTGTGTCCGTTTTTACTGTTTTTCGATTCTTTTTTCTTCTGTATTTTTCCTTGACATTTTGACCAATTATTGGCCTGATTTCTTTGTAGGAAACCTGATGAGAATCCTTGCATTTTATTTTGCAAATTTTCCAATTTCCTGAGAAAGCCGAAGACTTTGTTGCGCAGAGGTGCCGATTTTCCGTCAGAAGCTGAAACTGGGTCAAACGATGTCGGAATGACCTCAAATTTGATGTGAAGCCTCCTGAGCAATAAATAAGACCAACCATAGGCTTTTGTTCGAGTTTTGAAGCCGTTTGGGGTCCTATCACCAGTAGACTTGCTTTTGTCGCGATGAAGATGTCGCGGTTTGATGTGCGGTCAACCGATGTCCGATTGACTTGAAATTTGACAAGGAACCTATTGGAGTCATTTTAAGATGATCCATAGGCTCTGTCTTGGAAACCATGGTCCCGGAGAGCTTTGCCGCCGAGAGGCCTGATTTGGCTTCCGAGCGTCAAACTATGGTCAAATGTTGTGGAAATGACCTGAAATTTGACGTGTAGCCATTTATAAGCATTTTGAAGCGGTCCATGTGCTCTATCTGATGAGTAATGGCCTCGGTGGTTCTCGCCGCCGAGAGGCTTGATTTAGTTGTTCGAGGGTTGATGTAGGGTCAAACGTTGTTGGTTTGACTCGGAACTTGACGTGGAGCCTTTTGGAAGTATTTTGAGACCATCCATCGGCTCTGATCGAAGATTTGGTGTCTCCGATGCTTTTGCCGCCGAGAGCTCCTTTTCGGCTGTCGGAGAAGTGAAGTTAGGCCAAATGATTTTGAAATGGCCCGAAACTTCTTGTGTACTCCTCTTTTGGCTGTCTTGAAGGATCTTGCAGTTTTTGTTTGATTCTGACAAGATTTGATTTTTGGAAGTAGCATTGCCTATTTATGGCAGGTTGCGACTTCATGTAGCTCTTTGGATCTTGAATAGGCAAAGTGACATTTTTTGGTGTCAACAAAGACCAGGTATACTGTGTTGGAAAGCAAGTAGTGACGCAGCTTTTGTACGGCGAACATCACTGCAAGACATTCTTTTTCGACTGGAGAGTAGCGATGCTCTGCACCTACTAGCATGCGGCTGAGGTAATATAGAGCAGCTTCTTTTCTTTGATCATTTTCTTGTGCAAGCAGAGCTCCCAAAGAGTGATCAAGGGCTCTTGTGTACAAGATGAATGGTTTTCCAGTGGTAGGAGCAGCTAACACTGGAGGTTTTGTCAGGTATGACTTGATGTCTTGGAAAACAGCTTCACAGTCAGCATCCCAGACAAAGTTTACACCTTTTTTCATCAACCGGGATAATGGACGGCATTTCCCCGAAAGATTGGAGATGAACCGTCTGATGTAGGCCAATCTCCCTTGAAGCCCTTTGAGTTCTCTCAAGGTTTTTGGAGAGGGCATTTCTAGAATGGCTTTGACTTTTATGGGGTCAAGCTCTATTCCAGCTTTCCGAACTAAGAATCCGAGGAACTTACCCGACGAGACGCCGAAGAAGCATTTCAAGGGATTCATTCGCAGTTTGTGTTTGCGGAGCCGGAGGAAGACTTCTCGAAGGTCTTCGAGATGATCTTCTTTTCTTTCTCTTTTGACGGCGAGGTCATCAACGTAACATTCAACCATCTTATGCTGCATATCTTGGAATATTTTCATCATAGCCCTCTGATATGTGGCACCAGCATTTTTCAGACCAAATGGCATGACAGTGTAGTAATACACGCCAAATGGGGTCCGAAAAGATGTATGCTTTTCATCTTCAGGATGCATTTTTATCTGATTGTAGCCAGAAAAACCATCCATGAATGTCATTCGCTCGAATCCACAGGTATTATCAATCATTACCTCTGGTATGGGGAGCGGAAATTCATCTTTAGGGCATGCGCCATTCAGGTCTCTATAGTCGATACAGACCCTGATCTGCCCGTTCTTCTTTGTCACGGGGACAATGTTGGCCAACCATTCAGGATGTTGTTCCTCACGGATGAAGCCGACGCTTTTAAGTTTTTGAACTTCTTGTTCAATTTTATCCATCACGTCTGGACGGAATCTTCTTTGGCCTTGCTTGACAGGCTTGATGTCTTCTTGAAGATTGAGTTTGTGAACCGCTATTTTGGGGTCTAAGCCAGGCATTTCAGTGTAAGACCATGCAAAGCAATCAACGAACTCACGAAGAAAAGCGATATACTCGGGTAACTCATCATCCTTTATATTCTTGCTTATGAATACAGGACGTGGGTTATCTGGTGTTCCCAAGTCTATCTTTTGAACATGATCTTCTGTTGGAAGGTTCGAAGGTGGTTCCTCCACAATATTTTCGGCGCCTTCAAGCTCAATGAAACCTTCTGGGGTTTCAAAGGCATTTCTAGACCAAGGTTTTGTTCTTTTCCACGGGTCTTCTTAATCGGTAATTTTCCCAAGGCTTGCTATGAGATGATCCCAATCGCCTATTGAAACCGGGTCGAAGTAGGCTACTTCTTTTGGAGATGAGGGTTCTTCTGGGTCAGAAGACCACACGTCTATGCCATCGGACAACTCCTCTTCATTTTTGGAGAAATCGTGCCAATTGGATGAGCCTCCTGGATCTTTGTCAGGTGACTAATCAAAGAGATATCCAGGGAGATCGATGTCTTCATGGACTTGGGATTTTGAGGCTTGGTCAGTATATTGACTTTTAAGCCTTTGTGTCAACTATCTCAAGGGAGTGTCGGGATCATACCCGAACCCGTGTGAAGACTTTTCTACATAGCCGTAGAGTCTCCAATCTTCCAGCTGTCTTTTGGTCAAGACGGGCCCCAATGGCGTGAGAATACCGCGTCCTTCTCCCGAACCGACTGGGTTTTGAGCGTCATAGCCCATTTTCTTCATTATAGCTTGTGCCACAGAACTATATAAGGATAGTTGAGGCATACCTTCATTTTGGAAAGGTTCAAGCATGGAGTTTGATGAAGAAGCATCCGATCTATGGAAGAAGATCGGCTTTTCCTTTGCTGAAGTTGCTGGAACAACGAAGGAAGCTGACGTAGGATCTTCTATGTCAGAAGTTATCTCCATTGGAGTGAGAGCAGGCTGAACTTGCTGAGTGTCAGCTTGGCTTAACGATGTGTCGTCTTTCGGCTCTGAATCCGAGTCCGTGTCTTATATGATAGACACGAAAGAGACAACAAATTTGCGCCCAGGCTTTTGCTTTGCCTTCTTCACTTTAGTTGTGATGACCAAAGGCTTTGAAGGTTTGAGGGAGATGATGAAGGGAGTTTGAATGCTCTCTTCGGATTTACCGGATGGTTTGTTTTCTTCCGATGATTGTTGAGGAGCTTTGCCTTTATCTTTCTGGAGATTTTCGGCAAAGGATGCTGTGTGCTTCTCCTCTTCTTCTTTTTTCACCTTCAAACATCTGTGAGTCTGCGAAGTGGACTTCTTTACCTTTGAAGGGTTTTCTGTCCGCAAAGACTCGATGTATCATGCCGTCGTCGCCAACAAACTTGATGCATTGATATAGAGTTGAAGGGACAACACCATTCCCGTGGATCCAAGGGCGTCCGAGAAGGATGTTATAGCATGAAGGGGTTTTTATTGCATACACTGTGACCTCAGAGATAAGATCACCGATCTGCAATGATTTTGCCGATAGGCCTTTCAGTACTCCCATCGTATCCAAAGATAGATACAGATGTGTGGCTCAGCTTGCTGGGTGGGATGCCCAACTCTTGAAGAGCCGATGTGGAGATGAGGTTGAGTGCAGAACTTGGGTCGATCTGAACTCTGTGCATAGGCATTTCCTTGATATACCCTGTGAAGTACAGGGGTCGGTTATGCCTGGTTTCTCCAAGTAGGAGGTCGTCCTTTGTGAAGGCGATTGTTGCACTGGCTGCTTTTTTAACCGAGAGGCATTCAATGCATGATCCCTCAGTTTTTTTCTTTTCTCCCTTTGAGGAGGCTTCTGAGTTTTTGACCCGGTAATCCATTTCAATTTGGAGGACTTGCGGGGCATGTTTGTCGACATCCTCATTCGGCTTTTGTAATTCCGAGATGAGATTATCACGAGTGTGCGGAGAGATTCGCAACAAATCTAGGATGTGCAGACGTGCAGGTATGTGCTTGAAGTGTTTAATCAAGTCATACTTGAAAGCCTCCTTAGGGCCTGCATGTTCATCATTGTTGCCACTAGGGGCGCTTACAACATCTTTTCCCGAAGGATTTACATATGTAAAGGAAGATTGGTTGTAATTTTTGTGGTAGTCCCGGCCAGAGCGGGTGCCTCTACCAACTTCGAGAGCTTCTTGAGAAGGGTCTTCGTTTGGAAGATTGTCTCCAGGATCAAGAGGCTGTCGTTTTTCATTTGCTGAGGATGTATCAGCAGCAGAGTTGCCATCCTCAGTGATTGTGTTATATGGAGCATTTTCCGGGAACAAGTCCTGAACAGCATCCAACAACCTTTCTTCTTCGTTGACAAATTCATCGCCCCAAGCATCGATAGCTGGGAATTCTTCAGTCAGGAAGGGTGTGAACTTTGAAGTCACAGTCTCAGGAGAAGAAACCTGAGAGGGTGTCATCTCAGTGAAAGTCACGTGAGATGAGGTGGCTCCAAAAGATACATTGCTAGGCGTCGCCGGAGTGTAAGTGCTCTCATCAGACGATGCTTCAGAAGAGTTATAATCCTGAATTATCACATTACAGGAAGCTCTAACAGGAGACGTTGCCTGATCGGAGTCAGACTCATCCTCGGATGTAAGAGGATCGTCTATCCAGTAATTTTCTCCATTTTTAGGAGTTAAGGGAGGATGTACCTGATGGTCTTCCGGGACTTCAGGCTCTGGATTGTGAGGAGGCTCGTTGACGCGGTCTTGCTCTTGTTTTAGAGTGAGATGCTGCAAGATCCTTGCATGTTCTTCAAGATCAGGCATGGGAGCCAAATCTTCTTCTCCATCAGCTCTTTGTGGCTCAACATTGTTGATTTCCACTGGAGCAATGAGGGGTGCTGGTTCAACAGCATTTTCTTGTACAACCTCTTGGTCTTCTTCATCATCAGACCAAGATCCCTGTGGCTGTAGGGGGTTATACCAGATTATTGGCATAAGATGATTCTCAGAAACTCATTCTTCATCGGAGAGATATTCTCCTGTTTCAAGGGACTCCTCCCACTCATCTGTGTAGTTGGATTCGAATCCATCATCGGTGTCGCTGGACTCGTATCCATCAATGGAGAATCCAACTACTGAATTGCAAGAGTATGATGCCTCCTGCATGGCTTCTTTGAATTGAGGTGGCATGAAATCACTGAGAGTGAATTTTCTTACCCCCTTTGAAGTCTCTGGAAGGGATGTTTTTGTTGCCTCCAGTGAAACGGTAGAGGAAGCCTCTGCCTTTTCTTTGACCTCTAGTTTTGGCTGGGTCTTCTCTTGTCGTTTGAGCTTGAGGAGATGTTTCCTAGCTTGCCTTCGCTGTTGAGCTGTAGGCTTTGTTTTCATGACCTCCCAATTTTCATCTTCCAGGAGATCGGGATGTACCCATATCGGTTGTTCGTCTAGTGTCGGGTAAGGAACCAGTTGCTCGGACGCTTCGATTGAGTTTATTACCTTGAAGGAAGTTGTGATCTTCTTCTTCGGTGATTTTGATGTTTGTCCACATGTCACCATGTTGACGGAGGCAGACCCATAGTTTTTGTCAAAGGTGATGACTCCGTTTTTCCAAATCTCGTTTATTTTATCTCTCACAACGAAGCATTGATTGAGAGGATGCAAGATCACCTGGTGGTATGGACAGTACCGAGGATCGTTGGTTTTGCCAACATCACCCGGTCTTTTTGGTTCAGGCAAGGTGAGCTTGTCGTTCGCCACAAGAGCCGCGAAGATTTCATCAATATCTTCATCAAACGGGTATTTCTTCTCTACTCGTTCTTTGAAGGCATCTGAGAGTTCGGGTCTCTTACCCACAGCTTTGGTTTCAGCTTTCTTTGGTGGCTGAGGAGCTGACTTGGTCTGCACATTGAGGACCTCTTTTTTCTTTGGTTTAGAGGTTGCAATGGCGGTTGGCTCTTTTCTTGATGATTTCTGACTATTGAGGTCTTTAATCACCGTTTCAGCTTCCATGGAAGCTTCTAGGAGTTCTCCCAGTTTTTTTGATTTGTTGTCGATGATCATGGAGCGAATTCTAGCTCTCATTTTGTTTCGGCACATGTCGACTAGCGACGCTTGTGGCAGTACATCAGAGCATTTGTACGCCATTGCTTTCCACTTGTGAATGAAGTCATATGTTGACTCATTCTCCCCCTGTTTTAGGCTGCACAGCTGAGCCATAGTAGCGGGATGATCTTCACCTTTGAAGTGAGTCAGGAAGCGCGTCTCTAGCATGGCCCAGTTTTGGATTGAGTCCTCCGGCAGAGTGGAGTACCAATCGAAGGCCGTACCTTTTAGGGTACTTACAAAGAGGCGGATGTTGAGTACATCTTGATCCGCGATAGCTCTCGTCAGGATCTTGAAGTGGATGACGTGCTGTCTGGCTGATCCTTTCCCCGTATATATTTGGAGAGTAGGATGCTTGAATTTTGTGGGGAATGGGACCGAGTCCATCCATAAGGGATATGGTGGCTTGATCCCATGCTCCTTGAGTATATCCTCTTCTTTTGCTTTGGCGAGGATACTGTCTACGTCCTTTTTGGAAAGGTCGCGTGACTCATTTTCTTCTCCATTTACCTCATCGTCTTGATGTTTCGGAGGAGGTTCATTGTTCGCCAGATTTTGGAAGGCGAGGAGAAGGTTTTCCATCAGAGTTTCAATCCTCTGCTGGCCCTGTTCCAACTGCTGGATGCGGGTGATCGCATCTTCTGGAGGTGGATTGCGGGGTGGTGGCTCAGAATTTGTAGCGAAGGCGTTCATCCTTCGTGATTCGAACAAAGAAACTGTCTTGGTGACTGAGCTGGGGCTCATTCTTTTTGAAGAAGAGCTTGAGGAAGGATCACTCTGCTGTCCTTTGCTTGAAGGAGCAGGGGATTCTTCTGAATGTCTTCTTGTCCTTGAGACGCTGTGGGTCATTGGACGTCGGACATGGATTTTTGTTGCTGATTTTTGGCGCCTTCTGGTTTTTCCAACCATATGGACGACAACAACTTGGTTGGGTCTTTCTTTTTCGACCCATTTGGGAGAGACTTGAAGTGTAGGAGGCTGGGTCCTTTGCTTCTCTAGTCTCTTTTGCCGATACGACCCGCGGCGGCGTATACGACGGGCAATTTGAGCTTCGGTCAGCTCTGGCTGGGCTTTGACGATGAAGGATGTGCTCCCTCGGGCGCAGCAGCCGAGCCTGTCTTCTTTGTAGCTGGGCAAGGATAGGATGCGAACCCTGTCCTTCGCCTGTTGCAGTGAAGCTTTGAATTTTTGGAGTTCGGCCCCTGTAGAGATGAAGGGTCGAACTGCAGGTTTGTAGGCCTTAGCAGGTGCTTTCGGAGGCCTTGTGATGCATGACTTGATTTTGGGCTTGTAGGAACAAGCCGGCTCATGCTGGGTTAACTTGAGAGTCAGGTTGGAGATGGGTCTCTCCTCTTTCATGTAAGCCAGAGGGTAGAACTGGTTCTCCTTGAGTGGGCCAGGAATGCTGGCTTGGTGGATGTTTGGGACCTTCTCTGTTTTGGTGAAGGTCTTGGAGACCAAGTCTTGGGATAGACCTGGTCGTTTGCTGGACGAGGCTTCGTGGGGCTACCACGGGCTTCAGGCCTTCTGTTGCTCGCCTTTGGTGTCACGGTAGTGACACGTTGAGAGGCGCGTTTCTGCTTCTTGGAAGGAGCAGTTTGTTCTTCGGGAAGTGGGAATGGTCCCAGCGTCCCAAAGACGATAGTCCGAGGAGTCGAGGTCGACCCAGAGCTTAGAGAGTTGCCGAGGGAGTTGACGCTTCGGCAGCTGATGGGGCGCTTGTAGGTGCGCGTAGTTTGCTTCTGTTGAAGCATGATTTGGTGTTTGTTCTCATCGAAGGTAATAGTAAGCGATGCTGCCATTGTTAGTTTTTTTTCAAAAATTTCTGAAACAAGACTACATCCATTAGTAATCACAAGAATATAATGATCGTAAATGGGAAGTTCTATGGTTTCGTCTTTTCAAATTGCTCGAGGAAGATGAGCCAAGCAACATGAAGAAGGCAAAACGCCATAGAGGGTACAATTGTTCTAATCGCAGGTATGGTAAGCCCAGAATGGGCATCCCAGTGACTGCTAGAAGCAATTGTGAACTTAAACTCGACTTATTGAGAAGCAAAGCTTGCTCGAGATAAGAAGAATATAAAGTTTGGAGTTACAGATGTGCCGGTCGCAATACAGTAGACCCTGAAAGGGCGTACTAGTACCGCTAGACACAAATGTTTTGAGACTGCATCTATGAGATGAGATTCTCTGTTTTAAAAGGTCAAGATTGGATTCATCAAAGAGAGCAGATGGTATTCCGATCTGAACACGGGCTCAGCTATTTCCGCGAGCGCCAGTGCTCAGAAAGAAATGAACCATAATTTCTCGGATCTGAAATGACGAGTTTTTTTTTTTGAAAGGCCAATATCGGGTTCATCAAAGAGAGCAAAAGTCACTCCAATCTGAACACGGGCTCAGCGATTTCCGCGAGCGCCAGTGCTCAGAAAGGAGAAGACCAAGGTTTCTCCAATCTAAACCCAAAATGACGGAAGTTTTTTTTTTTTGAAGATTTTTTTTTTGGAAGATTTTTTTTTAAAAAAAAAACTTTTCTTTTTTTTATTTATTTTTTTATTTTTATTTATTTTTTTAAGATTTTTTTTTTGAAAAATTTTTATTTTTTAATTTTTATTTTTAAATTTTTATTTTTATTTTTTAAAATTTATTTTTTTTAAAAGAATTTATTTAAAAGACGAGAGAGTACACATTGGCCTCCTAACCCGGTCTTATGAAATCTTGATTGATAGAATTGCCCCCAGGTAAGGGTAGGATTACTTAATGAACCCGTTTGGAGGACCCTTGCCTAGAACAGTCAAGCTGTCTCCACACTCTGGACAAGGCTTTT
This sequence comes from Litsea cubeba, assembly GCA_012931725.1. Lineage (NCBI taxonomy): Eukaryota > Viridiplantae > Streptophyta > Magnoliopsida > Laurales > Lauraceae > Litsea > Litsea cubeba. Next base: position 191,444 of record WHSA01001031.1, read on the forward strand.
CTTGAATCAATCATGATCAAAGAACGCAGTTGGTTTAACCTTAGTGGTCTATGTCTTTTTTTGTTTTTTTTTATTTTTTTTCAATTATATTTTTATTTTATTATATTTTTTTAATGAACTCATCGAAGAGAAACAATGGCCCAAAACCTTAGTCGAACAGGCTCAACATTTCTGCAAGCGCGATGAACGATAGGAACGGATCAAGGTTTCTCAATTTTTAATCCAAAATGAGAAATCTAATTTTTTTTGTGTTTTTTTTTAAATTTTTTTTTAGATCTTTAATGAACTCATCGAAAAGAAACGATGGCCCAAAACCTTAGTCGAACAGGCTCAACATTTCTGCAAGCGCGATGAATGATAGGAACGGATCAAGGTTTCTCAATTTTGAATCCAAACTGAAAAATCTGATTTTTTTTTTGAAAAGAGAAAGAGTGGAAATAAATTCAAAGAATTAGAAATTTCCAAAAAATCTCATCTTATTTTTTTTTTAGATGCGGAATCCAACATAGGCCACCAATTAGAAAGTAGCCAAGGAATCGAGAAAAGAAATATAAGCATAGAGCAAAAGATATGATATGCAAATATTTCATTTCTAGCATCGTGTTCTCAAATGAACGAGTCCCACCGGGTGTGCCAACTTGATGGACTGCGCTCCTGCTCGGTTCTACCGAGGTCGGCGGACGTGGGAGTCCGTTGGGTCTGACCCTTTCGTAACCGAGGGGGCAAGGGCGTGCATCAACATTTTTTGTGCATCAACATTTTTTGTGTGGGTGTGCCAGATTTTCTATTTTACTTGGAATTACAAGTGGTGATCCGGAGATCAACCTTCGCAAGTAAAAAGGAAATCAACTTCTTTCAAGTTTTCCATTGCACATATAATTAAGAAAAGAGACATTTTCTTGATTTGCCGTGAAAGGTGATTTTGTTGGCATTTATAGCCGATTTTGGCGTTTATAACCGATTTTTGGCGTTTATAGCCGATTTTGGCGTTTATAGCCGATTTACAATCCTTATCAATAATTAAAGACAAGAGTTGTGATTTTTGTCTCTTTTGAAAAAATACAAACTACAATGAAAAGCAAGAAAAGGAGGATCTAAATTCTCAGGAGATTGTGGGGGACCCGTTCAGATTGACGGTCGCAAGCCATATGTGGGCTTCGCCATCATCCATGCAGATGAGAACAGAGGATGCTATTGATTCGCTTGGCTTGGCTATAACCTCAGGTTTTTAGAGGACAAAGACCAAAAGAAGGTCCTATGTCCAATAAAAAGCCGAGTAGACGGGCTGAAAAGCCACGTCTAAGCCATTGGCGGCAGAAGGAGAAGGCAAGGACCTTGGGGAGGGGGGGTACCCCCCAAGGGACTTTTGTCACCTTGTAGCAGTGGTCGGTGTAGGATTTCCGCAGAGTTTTCTCTCTTCGATTTCTGATGCCTCTTTCTTTCTGAGTTTCCGGATTTTCTGCAGTCTATTGTCTGTGTATCTGCCGTGTGTCTGCTGTTTCGCTGTTCTTTCTTCTTGGAGAGCTCTCCTATTTATAGGCTTTTAGGTAGCCATTTAGGAGGGTTTATGAGCCTTGATTGTCATAAAGCTACATAAAGGGGTGAGTTACAAAATTGAATTCTTTATTTTGTAACTCCTTTTTCTTGGCTTCTGATTGGCCGGAGGAGATTGAGGGCATTTAATCGCCTTTAATCGCCATGATGGGAGGAGTTTCATGGGTTAAATGCCATGAATCTCTTGACTTAACTCCCGGATGCTTGCCTCTGATTGGTCCGTCCAAAGAAATGGATTAATGACTGTAATAAAGCTAGTCAATTAATCGCATTAAGTGGTCGCCGAGCATCTGAAGAGTAGCGGGCCGTGCCGCGTCTTTTGGGATTCTTCTGGCGATGATCATCGATGGATCTTCATGTAGATCGACATCGGATGACCATGTAATTTCAGATGTTTGTTGCCAACAGGGGGTCGGTGCCATCTGTCCTGTCGATTTATCGATCGGTCGGGTAGAAAGCACACTTTTTTTTATTGACCGGGTGGCGATCAATGTTGTTTTTGATACTTTTGATAAATTGACCCGTGTTTTTTACGGATGTCAGAGGATTTGGTGTCTCAAAAGTATGAATTTTGGAAAATACCAGAGGCCGGGCGCTTCGAATCGCGAAAAAACGGCGAAAACCGGGGTTTCCGGGGCCTTCCCGGCGATCCCGGGCCCAGGGTCGCAGGCCCCTTTTTGTCCCGTTTTGTGTCCGTTTTTGCTCTTTTTCGATTCTTTTTTCTTCTGTATTTTTCCTTGACATTTTTGACCATTTATTGGCCTGATTTCCCTGTAGGAAACCTGATGAGAATCCTTGCATTTTATTTTGCAAAGTTTCCAATTTCCTGAGAAAGCAGAAGACTTTGTCGCGCAGAGCTGCCGATTTTCCGTCAGAAGCTGAAACTGGGTCAAACGATGTCGGAATGACCTGAAATTTGGTGTGAAGCCTCCTGAGCAATAAATAAGACCAACATAGGCTTTTTTTTGAGTTTTGAAGCCGTTTGGGGTCCTATCACTAGTAGACTCGCTTTTGTCGCGATGAAGATGTCGCGGTTTGATGTGCGGTCAATCGATGTCCGAATGACTTGAAATTTGACAGGGAACCTATTGGAGTCATTTTAAGATGATCCATAGGCTCTTTCTTGGAAACCATGGTCCCGGAGAGCTTTGCCGCTGAGAGGCCTGATTTAGCTGTTCGAGGGTTGATGTACGCTCAAACGTTGTCGGTTTGACTCGGAACTTGACGTGGAGCCTTTTGGAAGTATTTTGAGACCATCCATCGGCTCTGATCGAAGATTTGGTGTCTCCGATGCTTTCGCCGCCGGGAGCTCCTTTTCAGCTGCCGGAGAAGCGAAGTTAGGCCAAATGATTTTGAAATGGCCCGAAACTTCTTGTGTACTCCTCTTTTGGCTGTCTTGAAGGATCTTGCAGTTTTTGTTTGATTCTGACAAGATTTGATTTTTTGGAAGTAGCATTGCCTATTTATGGCAGGTTGCGACTTCATGTAGCTCTTTCGATCTTGTAGAGGCAAAGTGACATTTTTGGTGTCAACAACCTACTAGCATGCGGCTGAGGTAATATAGAGCAGCTTCTTTTCTTTGATCATTTTCTTGCTTAAGCAGAGCTCCCAAAGAGTGATCAAGGGCTCTTGTGTACAAGATGAATGGTTTTCCAGTGGTAGGAGCAGCTAACACTGGAGGTTTTGTCAGGTATGACTTGATATCTTGGAAAGTAGCTTCACAATCAGTATCCCAGACAAAGTTCACACCTTTTTTCATCAACCGGGAGAATGGACGGCATTTCCCCGAAAGATTGGAGATGAACTGTCTAATGTAGGCGAATCTCCCTTGAAGCCCTTTGAGTTCTCTCAAGGTTCTTAGAGAAGGCATTTCTAGAATGGCTTTGAATTTTATGGGGTCAAGCTCTATTCCAGTTTTCCGAACTAGGAATCCAAGGAACTTACCCGACGAGACGTCGAAGAAGCATTTCAAAGGATTCATTCGCAGTTTATGTTTTCGAAGCCGGAGGAAGACTTCTCGAAAGTCTTCGAGATGATCTTTTTTTCTTTTGCTTTTGACGGCGAGTTCATCAATGTAACATTCAACCATCTAGTGCTGCATATCTTGGAATATCTTCATCATAGCCCTCTAATATGTGGCACCAGCATTTTTCAGACCAAATGGCATGACAGTGTAGCAATACACGCCAAATGGGGTCTAAAAATATGTATGTTTTTCATCTTCAGGATGCATCTTTATTTGATTGTAGCCAGAGAAACCATCCATGAATGTCATTCGCTCGAATCCACAGGTATTATCAATCATTACCTCTGGTATGGGGAGCGGAAATTCATCTTTAGGGCATGCACCATTCAGGTCTCTATAGTCAATACAGACCCTGATCTGCCCGTTTTTCTTTGTCACGGGGACAATGTTGGCCAACCATTCAGGAAGTTGTTCCTCACGGATGAAGCCGACGTTTTTGATGTTTTGAACTTCTTGTTCAATTTTATCCATCACATCCGGACGGAATCTTCTTTGGCCTTGCTTGACAGGCTTGATGTCTTCTTGAAGATTGAGTTTGTGGACCGCTATTTTAGGGTCTAAGCCAGGCATTTCAGCGTAAGACCATGCAAAGCAATCAACGAACTCACGAAGAAAGGCGATATACTCGGGTAACTCATCATCCTTTATATTCTTGCTTATGAATATAGGACGTGGGTTATCTGGTGTTCCCAAGTCTATCTTTTGAACAGGATCTTCAGTTGGAAGGTTTGAAGGTGGTTCCTCCACAATATTTTCGGAGGCTTCCAGCTCAATGAAGCCTTTTGGGGTTTCAAGGGAATTTCCAGACCAAGGTTTTGTTCCTTTCCACGGGTCTTCTTGATCGGTAATTTTCCCAAGGCTTGCTATGACCCAATTGCCTGTTGAAACCGGGTTGAAATAGGCCACTTCTTTTGGAGCTGAGGGTTCTTCTAGGTCAGAAGACCACACGTCTTTGCCATCGGACAACTCCTCTTCATTTTTGGAGAAATCGTGCCAATTGGATGAGCTTCCTGGATCTTTGTCAGGTGACTCATCGAAGAGATATCCAGGGAGATCGATGTCTTCATGGATACGAGATGTTGAGGCTTGGTCAGTAAATTGACTTTTTAGCCTTTGTGTCAACTATCTCAGGGGAGTGTCGGGATCATACCCTAACCCATGTGATGACTTTTCTATATAGCCGTAGAGTCTCCAATCTTCTAGCTGGCTTTTGGTCAAGACGGGCCCCAATGGCGTGAGAATACCGCGTCCTTCTCCCAAACCGACTGGGTTTTGAGCATCATAGCCCATTTTCTTCATAATAGCTTGTGCCACAGAACTATATAAGGATAGTTGAGGCATACCTTCATTTTGGAAAGGTTCAAGCATGGAGTTTGATGAAGAAACATCCGATCTATGGAAGAAGATTGGCTTTTCCTTTGCTGAAGTTGCTGGAACAACGAAGGAAGCTGACGTAGGATCTTCTATGTTAGAAGTTGTCTCCATTGGAGTAAGAGCAGGCTGAATTTGCTGAGTGTCAGCTTGGCTTGACGATGTGTCGTCTTCTGGCTCTGAATCGGAATCCGTGTCTTGCATGATAAACACGAAAGAGATAACAAATTTGCCCCCAGGCTTTTGCTTTGCCTTCTTCACTTTAGTTGTGATGACCAAAGGCTTTGAAGGTCTGAAGGAGATGATGAAGGGAGTTTGAATGCTCCATTCAGATTTACCGGATGGTTTGTTTTCTTTCGGCGATTGTTAAGGAGCCTTGCCTTTATATTTCTGGAGATTTTCGGCAAAGGGTGCTGTGTGCTTCTCCTCTTCTTCATTTTCATCTTCATACGTTTGTGAGTCTGCAAAGTGGACTTCTTTACCTTTGAAGGGTTTTCTGTCCGCAAAGACTTGATGTATCATGCCGTCGTCGCCAACAAACTTGATGCATTGATGTAGAGTTGAAGGGACAACACTATTCTCGTGGATCCAAGGGCGTCCGAGAAGGATGTTGTAGCATGAAGGGGTTTTTATTGCATACACTGTGACCTCAGAGATAAGATCACCGATCTGCAACTTGAACCTGATTTTACCGATAGGCCTTTGAGTACTCCCATCGTATCCGAAGATAGATACAGACGTGTGGCTCAGCTTGCTGGGTGGGATGCCCAACTCTTCGAGAGCCCATGTGGAGATAAGGTTGAGTGCAGAACCTGGGTCGATCTGAACTCTATGCATAGGCATTTCCTTGATGTACCCTGTGAAGTACAGGGGTCGGTTATGCCTTGTTTTGCCAAGTAGGAGGTCGTCCTTTGTGAAGGCGATGGTTGCACTGGCTACTTTTTTAACCGAGAGGCATTCAATGCATGATCCCTCAGTTTTCTTCTTTTCTCCCTTTGAGGAAGCTTCTGAGTTTTTGACCCGGTAATCCATTTCAATTTGGAGGACTTGCGGGGCATGTTTGTCAACATCCTCATTCAGCTTTTGTAATTCTGAAATGAGATTATCACGAGTGTGCGGAGACATTCGCAACAAATCTAGGATGTGCAGACGTGCAGGTATGTGCTTGAAGTGTTCAATCAAGTCATACTTAAAAGCCTCCTTAGGGCCTGCATGTTCATCATTATTGCCACTAGGGGCGCTTACAACATCTTTTCCCGAAGGATTTACATATGTAAAGGAAGATTGGTTGTAATTTTTGTGGTAGTCCCGACCAGAGCGGGTGCTTCTACCAACTTCGAGAGCTTCTTGAGAAGGGTCTTCGTTTGAAAGATTATCTTCAGGATCAAGAGGCTGTCGTTTTTCATTTGCTGAGGGTCTATCAGTAGCAGAGTTGCCATCCTCAGTGATTGTGTTGCATGGAGCATTTTCCGGGAACAAGTCCTGAACAGCATCCAACAACCTTTCTTCTTCGTTGACCAATTCATCGCCCCAAGCATCGATAGCTGGGAATTCTTCAGTCAGGAAGGGTGTGAACTTTGAAGTCACAGTCTCAGGAGAAGAAACCTGAGAGGGTGTCATCTCAGTGAAAGTCACGTGAGATGAGGTGGCTCCAAAAGATACATTGCTAGGCGTCGCCGGAGTGTAAGTGCTCTCATCAGACGATGCTTCAGAAGAGTTATAATCCTGAATTATCACATTACAGGAAGCTCTAACAGGAGACGTTGCCTGATCGGAGTCAGACTCATCCTCGGATGTAAGAGGATCGTCTATCTAGTAATTTTCTCCATTTTTAGGAGTTAAGGGAGGATGTACCTGATGGTCTTCCGGGACTTCAGGCCCTGGATTGTGAGGAGGCCGGTTGACGCGGTCTTGCTCTTGTTTTAGAGTGAGATGCTGCAAGATCCTTGCATGTTCTTCAAGATCAGGCATGGGAGCCAAATCTTCTTCTCCATCAGCTCTTTGTGGCTCAACATTGTTGATTTCCACTGGAGCAATGAGGGGTGCTGGTTCAACAGTATTTTCTTGTACAACCTCTTGGTCTTCTTCATCATCAGACCAAGATCCTTGTGGCTGTAGGGGGTTATACCAGATTATTGGCATAAGATGATTCTCAGAAACTCATTCTTCATCGGAGAGATATTCTCCTGTTTCAAGGAACTCCTCCCACTCGTTTGTGTAGTTGGATTGGAATCCATCATCGGTGTCGCTGGACTCGTATCCATTAATGGAGAATCCAACTACCGAATTGCAAGAGTATGATGCCTCCTGCGTGGCTTCTTTGAATTGTAGTGGCATGAAATCACTAATAGTGAATTTTCTTATCCCCTTTGAAGTCTCTGGAAGGGATGTTTTTATTGCCTCCAGTGAAGCGGTAGAGGAAGCCTCTGCCTTTTCTTTGACTTCATGCTTTGGCTGGGTCTTCTCTTGCCTTTTGAGCTTGAGGAGATATTTCCTAACCTACCTTCGCTATTAAGCTGTAGGCTTTGTTTTCACAACCTCCCAATTTTCATCTTCCAGGAGATCGAGATGTACCCATATGGGTTGTCCGTCTGGTGTCGGGTAAGGAACCAGTTCCTCGGACGCTTGGATTGAGTTTATCACCTTGAAGGAAGTAGTGATCTTCTTCTTCGGTGATTTTGATGTTTGTTCACATGTCACCATGTTGACGGAGGCAGACCCATAGTTTTTGTCAAAGGTGATTACTTCGTTTTTCCACATCTCGTTTATTTTCTCCCTCACAACGAAGCATTGATTGAGAGGATGCGAGATCATTTGGTGGTATGGACAGTACTGAGGATCGTTTGTTTTGCTAACATCACCCGGTCTTTTTGGTTCAGGCAAGGTGAGCTTGCCGTTTTCCACAAGAGCCCCGAAGATTTCATCAACATCTTCATCAAACGGGTATTTTTTCTCTACTCGTTCTTTGAAGGCATCAGAGAGTTCAGGTCTCTTGCCAGCAGCTTTGTTTTCAGCTTTCTTTGGTGGCTGAGGAGCTGACTTGGTCTACACATTGAGGACCTCTTTTTACTTTGGTTTAGAGGTTGCAATGGCGGTTGGCTCTTTTCTTGATGATTTCTGATTGTTGAGGTCTTTAATCACCGTTTCAGCTTCCATGGAAGCTTCTAGGAGTTCTCCCAGGTTCTTTGATTTGTTGCCGATGATCATGGAGCGGATTCTAGCTCTCATGTTGTTTCGGCAGATGTCGACTAGCGACGCTTGTGGCAATACATCAGAGCATTTGTATGCCATTGCTTTCCACTTATGAATGAAGTCATATGTTGACTCATTCTCCCCCTGTTTTAGGCTGCACAGCTAAGCCATAGTGGCGGGATGATCCTCACCTTTGAAGTGAGTCAGGAAGCCTATCTCTAGCATGGCCCAGTTTTGGATGGAGTCCTCCGGTAGAGTGGAGTACCAATCGAAGGCCGTACCTTTTAGGGTACTTGCAAATAGGTGGATTTTGAGTGCATCTTGATCCGCGATAGCTCCCGTCAGGATCTTGAAGTGGATGATGTGCTGTCTGGCTGATCCTTTCCCCGTATATGTTTGGAGAGTAGGATGCTTGAATTTTGTGGGGAACGGGATCGAGTCCATCCATAAGGGATATGGTGACTTGATCCCATGCTCCTTGAGTATATCCTCTTCTTTTGCTTTGGCGAGGATATTATCTACGTCCTTTTTGGTAAGGGCGCGTGACTCATTTTCTTCTCCATTTACCTCATCGTCTTGATGATTCGGAGGAGGTTCATTGTTCGCCTGATTTTGGAAGGCGAGGAGAAGGTTTCCATCAGAGTTTCAATCCTCTGCTGGCCCTGTTCCAACTGCTGGATGCGGGTGATCGCATCTTCTGGAGGTGGATTGCGGGGTGGTGGCTCAGAATTTGTAGCCAAGACGTTCATCCTTCGTGATTCGTGTTGGGATTGGTGTATGCCCTAAAGCCCACTAGCTGCACTCTCATTCTTTGTTACTGGATATTTACTGGTTGTTTAATGGAAAGACTCTTTTATGCTTAAAACATGTATATATGTATGGTTGTGTAAGGCCAATTGTTTCTAGTAAATGAATTAGGTGTGTAGTGTCTACACACAGATAGGTCTGATTCATGGACAACTGGAAACATCATATTTGTTCATAACTGAAAGATGGAGCTGGGCACTTCATCTTGGTAGAAGTTATAATGAGATACTCTCCTATATAGGGTGACATACCTAAGTCACGGGAGGGCTTTCCCGGATCTATCTCATTAGTGCATGTGTCATGCATTGAACAGGACCATTGTAGGTGTGATCTCTAAAATAGTACTATCACAGAAAAGAGATCAAGTCACCTCATGCTACTGAGTAACCGATGCTCTTAATCTTGAGCATTTGTGGATGAACTGACGAAGTCAAGTTCTTGTGCTTTAATTCACTATGGGTGAGATTCTTTTCATGGGTCAACAGCTCTGTGTTTTGGGTACTCGGACTTGATCAGTTGGGACGTGCAAATGCAATATAGAATCTATGCCATCTGATGATGGAATAATCGTCCCCTTAGAATTATCCGATTAATCATCAAAATCTAAGATCTTAGTATATGGATGTTCCATATGGATATTGAACTTGTGGGTCGCTCCCTGGATCAAGAGAATGATATTCGAATGATGATTATGTTTAAGGATATGAAGTTCTAAGGTTTAGATGTAATCGGGAAGGTTGATAGTACATATGATAACCTGACTCGATTATGGATGTTACATAGAGGGGCATTCAGGTCATTACACTTAGTAGGTCGAAGACAACTGTCATTTTATGACAAGCTTATTATAATATATTTGTCCTTGGAGTTCAACCATAACTCTCTAGTGGAATGAGTTAAGGTTAAAATGGTCTTAATGTTGCTATGGGTTTAGCATGGACATTTTGGTCATTTTGGGAGCCAATGGCAAATATGTCTTTTGGTCCCTTCTCTAGTCACTTACCAAGATTGGCATGGTTTCCTAAGATGTTTAGATAACATAAGGATGAATTATTTTAGTGGAAAAATAATTTTGAGTTTAAATTCAAATAGGCCTTTGATGGCATACATGAATTTAACTCTAGATAAATTGTATGTGGGCCATGGTGTGCATTGATATGTGGGACGTCCATAATAGGATTTCCATGGGTAAGGTTTCCAACTTTGAGTAGAACTCTCTACTTGGAAAGTTGGACTCCTCTTTGGATTAGTATTCCTATGAGTTAGTTTCCTTTTTGGACTAGGAACTTAAAATTAGTAAGTGTTCTACAACTAGTATTACTAATTGTATGAAAAGTCCCTTTTGGTTTCCTTTTCTAATTAGAGTGTTTTTTAAAGGAAATAAGTCTTTCCTTTTCGGACATCAATTTGAATAAGGAGAGATAACTTTATGGGAAAGGTTTCCAAGAAGTTTCTATAAAAGAAACCAAGCACCCCTTGGACGTCCACCATGCTTAGAAGACACTAAGAGAGCCACACGCCCAGCCCTTGGAGAGGTTCTCTTCTTGAGAGAAGAAAGCTTGAGGTCTGAGATTTTCCCTTGGAGAAATACTTCTTAATTCCTAGATTAAGATCCCACCATCTTAGCCAATCAGATTTGGAAGTGAGATAGAGGAGAAGATCAAAGGCAATACTAGTGCAGGAAAATTCCAGCAACTTGTTTGCAAATTGCAAGTCTGAGTTCGGGCCTTTTGATCTATTTTTTCAGAGATTTGAAGTCTACAAATCTTCGAGGTATGAGTCTTCTTCATTCTCCTTTAATTATACACTTGTTGATCATGATTTAATGGAGTTTCTATGCGATTCTTTATGGCTGATTTCCGCTGCATAGTGCAGAAATCAGATTTTTTAAAATCTGTCATGCTTTGCATCAGCCATAGTAGTCTCTTTATGAGAAGTTTCGGATCTGAATCGCGGTTTCTTTCAGTGGTATCAAAGCCACTCCATGTGAGATCATGATCCCATGTTGTGTATAATTAATCCTAGATTGATTATGGGTATGGTGGCACCCTATTAAAGTTATGTTGTGATGCATGTTGTGTGCAAGTTTCATTAACATTGCTGGAATTTATTTTTCAGATTTGTTTAATGATGCACATAGTGAGTTTGCATGCACTAACCTCTTTGTTTGCAGCCATAATTAGCATCCTTGATGGTTCGCATGTATGTTGTGTGAATTTGGATGTTTTTTAATTAGTTGGAAAGTGTACGATTGCGCGGTTAGCAATCATAGGAAGTTGTAAAGTTTCCTTAATTTTATTCCAACTAGTCTTGATGTAAGCTTTCTTGGAAAGCATAGGAATCTCCAATGTAATTTTGGTTTTGTTTCAAGACAAGAAGGTTGCAAGAAATTGGAGTCCTTGGAGATCAAGGAGTCAAGACTTCTAGATGCATGAGGAGTCCTAATTTGATTAGGATTTGAAATCCTAAGAGCAAGGAGCCATCAAGGAATGCATACTTTTATTTGCTTTTATAGATGGAATGCATGGATGAATGCTTTATATAATTGCTATAATTGTCACCTAGAAACATGGCCACCATTAAGCGATAAATTGGCATCTTTATTGTATTAGAGGTTGCAATGGCAGTTGGCTCTTTTCTTGATGATTTCTGATTGTTGAGGTCTTTAATCACCGTTTCAGCTTCCATGGAAGCTTCTAGGAGTTCTCCCAGGTTCTTTGATTTGTTGCCGATGATCATGGAGCGGATTCTAGCTCTCATGTTGTTTCGGCAGATGTCGACTAGCGACGCTTGTGGCAATACATCAGAGCATTTGTATGCCATTGCTTTCCACTTATGAATGAAGTCATATGTTGACTCATTCTCCCCCTGTTTTAGGCTGCACAGCTAAGCCATAGTGACGGGATGATCCTCACCTTTGAAGTGAGTCAGGAAGCCTATCTCTAGCATGGCCCAGTTTTGGATGGAGTCCTCCGGTAGAGTGGAGTACCAATCGAAGGCCGTACCTTTTAGGGTACTTGCAAAGAGGTGGATTTTGAGTGCATCTTGATCCGCGATAGCTCCCGTCAGGATCTTGAAATGGATGATGTGTTGTCTGGCTGATCCTTTCCCCGTATATGTTTGGAGAGTAGGATGCTTGAATTTTGTGGGGAACGGGATCGAGTCCATCCATAAGGGATATGGTGACTTGATCCCATGCTCCTTGAGTATATCCTCTTCTTTTGCTTTGGCGAGGATACTGTCTACGTCCTTTTTGGTAAGGGCGCGTGACTCATTTTCTTCTCCATTTACCTCATCGTCTTGATGATTCGGAGGAGGTTCATTGTTCGCCTGATTTTGGAAGGCGAGGAGAAGGTTTCCATCAGAGTTTCAATCCTCTGCTGGCCCTGTTCCAACTGCTGGATGCGGGTGATCGCATCTTCTGGAGGTGGATTGCGGGGTGGTGGCTCAGAATTTGTAGCCAAGACGTTCATCCTTCGTGATTCGAACGAAGAAACTGTCTTGGTGACTGAGCTGAGGCTCATTCTTTTTGAAGAAGAGCTTGAGGAAGGATCACTCTGCCGTCCTTTGCTTGAAGGAGCAGGGGATTCTTCTGAATGTCTTCTTGTCCTAGAGATGTTGCGGGTCATCGGACGTCGGACATGGATTTTTGTTATTGACTTTTGGCGCCTTCTGGTTTTTCCAACCATATGGACAGCAGAAACTTGGTTGGGTCTTTCTTTTTCGACCCATTTGGGAGAGACTTGAAGTGTAGGAGGCTGGGTCATTTGCTTCTCTAGTCTCTCTTACAGATACGATGCGCGGCGACGTATACGACGAGCAATTTGAGCTTCGGTCAGCTCTGGCTGGGCTTTGACAACGAAGGATGTGCTCCCCCGGGCGCAGCAGCCGAGCCTATCTTCTTTGTAGCTGGGCAAGGACAGGATGCGAACCCTGTCCTTCGCCTGTTGCAACGAAGCTTTGAATTTTTCAAGTTCGGCCCCTGTAGAGATGAAGGGTCGAACTGCAGGTTTGTAGGCTTTAGCAGGTGCTTTCGGAGGCCTTGTGATGCATGACTTGATTTTGGGCTTGTAGGAACAAGCCGACTCATGCTGGGTTGACTTGGAAGTCAGGTTGGAGATGGGTCTCTCCTCTTTCATGTAGGCAAGAGGGTAGAACTAGTTCTCCTTGAGTGGGGCCAGGAATGCTGGCTTGGTGGATGTTTGGGACCTTCTTTGTTTTGGTGAAGGTCTTGGGGACCAAGTCTTGGGATAAACCTGATCATTTGCTGGTCGAGGCTTCGTGGGGCTGCCACGGGCTTCGGGCCTTCTAATGCTCGCCTTTGGTGTCACGGTAGTGACATGTTGAGAGGCGAGTTTCTGCTTCTTGGAAGGAGCAGTTTGTTCCTCGGGAAATGGGAATGGTCCCAGCGTCCCAAAGACAATAGTCCGGGGAGTCGAGGTCGACCCGGAGTTCAGAGATTTGCCGAGGGAGTTGACGCTTTGGCAGCTGATGGGGCGCTTGTAGGTGCACGTGATCTGCTTCTGTTGAAGCATAAGTCGGTGCTTGTTCTCGTCGAAGGTAATGGTTAGCGATGCTGCCATTGTTAGTTTTTTTGAAAAATTTCTGAAACAAGACCACATCCATTAGTAATCACAAGAATATAATGATCATAAATGGGAAGTTCTATGGTTTTGTCTTTTCAAATTGCTCGAGGGAGATGACCCAAGCAATATGAAGAAGGCAAAAAGCCATAGAGGGTACAATTGTTCTGATCGCAGGTATGGTAAGCCCAGAATGAGCGTCCCAGTGACTGCTATAAGCAATTGTGAACTTAAATTCGACTTATCGAAAAGCAGAGCTTACTCGAGGTAAGAAGAATATAAAGTTGGAGTTACAAATGTGCCGGTCGCGAATACAATAAACCCTGAAAGGGCGTACTAGTACCGCTAAACACAAATGTTTGGAGACCGCATCCATGAGATGAGATTCCCTGTTTTGAAAGGTCAAGATTGGATTCATCAAAGAGAGCAGATGGTATTCCGATCCAAATACGGTCGCAGCGATTTCCGCGAGCGCCAGTATTCAGAAGGAAATGAACCATAATTTCTCGGATCTGAATCCAAAATTGGCGAGTTTTTTTTTTTTGAAAGGCCAAAATCGGGTTCATCAAAGAAAGCAAAAGGCACTCCAATCTGAACACGGGCTTAGCGATTTCTGCGAGCGCCAGTGCTCAGAAAGGAGAAGACCAAGATTTCTCCAATCTAAACCCAAAATGACGGAAGTTTTTTTTTTATAAGATTTAAAAAAAAAAACTTTTATTTATTTATTATTATTTTTTAAATTTTTTATTTTTTATTTTAAACTTTTTATTTTTAAAAAATTTTATTTTGAAAAATTTTTATTTAAAAGACGAGAGAGTACACATAGGCCTCCTAACCCGGTCTTATGAAATCTCGATTGATAGAATTTCCCCCAGGTAAGGGTAGGATTGCTTAATGAACCCGTTTGGAGGACCCTTGCCTAGAACAGTCAAGCTGTCTCCACACTCTAGACAAGGCTTTTCTTGAATCAACTATGATCAAAGAACGCAGTTGGTTTAACCTTAGTGGTCTATGTCTTTTTTTTTTGTTTTATATATATATATATAATTTTTTTTTAGATCTTTAATGAACTCATCGAAGAGAAACGATAGCCCAAAACCTTAGTCGAACAGGCTCAATTGCAAGCACGATGAACGATAGGAAATGATCAAGGTTTCTCAATTTTGAATCCAAAATGAAAAATCTGATTTTTTTTGTTGGTTTTTTTCTTAGATCTTTAATGAACTCATCGAAGAGAAACGATGGCCCAAAACCTTAGTTGAACAGGCTCAACATTTCTACAAGCACGATGAACGATAGGAAAGGATCAAGGTTTCTCAATTTTGAATTCAAACCGAGAAATCTATTTTTTTTTTTTAGATCTTTAATGAACTCATTGAAGAGAAACGATGGCCCAAAACCTTAGTCGAATAGGCTCAACATTTCTGCAAGCACGGTGAACGATAGGAAAGGATCAAGGTTTCTCAATTTTGAATTCAAACCGAGAAATCTAATTTTTTGTTTTTTTTTTAGATCTTTAATGAACTCATCGAAGAGAAACGATGGCCCAAAACCTTAGTCGAACAGGCTCAACATTTCTGCAAGCACGATGAACGATAGGAAAGGATCAAGGTTTCTCAATTTTGAATTCAAACCGAGAAATCTAATTTTTTGTTTTTTTTTTTGTTTTAGATCTTTAATGAACTCATCGAAGAGAAACGATGGCCCAAAACCTTAGTCAAACAGGCTCAACATTTCTGCAAGCACGATGAACGATAGGAAAGGATCAAGGTTTCTCAATTTTGAATTCAAATCGGAAAATCTAATTTTTTTTTTTTTTAGATCTTTAATGAACTCATCGAAGAGAAACGATGCCCCAAAACCTTAGTCGAACAGGCTCAACATTTCTGCAAGCACGATTAACGATATGAAAGGATCAAGGTTTCTCAATTTTGAATTCAAACCGAGAAATCTAATTTTTTGTTTTTTTTTTAGATCTTTAATGAACTCATCGAAGAGAAACGATGGCCCAAAACCTTAGTCGAACAGGCTCAACATTTCTACAAGCACGATGAACGATAGGAAAGGATCAAGGTTTCTCAATTTTGAATTCAAACCGAGAAATCTAATTTTTATTTTTTTTAGATCTTTAATGAACTCATCGAAGAGAAACAATGGCCCAAAACCTTAGTCGAACAGGCTCAACATTTCTGCAAGCACGATGAACGATAGGAAAGGATCAAGGTTTCTCAATTTTGAATTCAAACCGAGAAATCTATTTTTTTTTTCTAGATCTTTAATGAACTCATCGAAGAGAAACGATGGCCCAAAACCTTAGTCGAACAGGCTTAACATTTCTACAAGCATGATGAACGATAGGAAAGGATCAAGGTTTCTCAATTTTGAATCCAAAATGAAAAATCTGATTTTTATTTTTAAAAGAGAAAGGGTGGAAATAAATTCAAAGAATTAGAAATTTCCAAAAAATCTCATCTCATTTTTTTTAGATGCGGAATCCAACATAGGCCACCAATTAGAAAGTAGCCAAGGAATCAAGAAAATAAGTATAAGCATAGCGCAATAGATATGATATGCAAATATTTCATTTCTAGCATCATGTTCTCAAATGAACAGGTCCCACTGGGTGTGCCAGCTTGATGGACCGGCGCTTCCGCTCGGTTCTACCGAGGTCGACG
The DNA here is from genome assembly GCA_012931725.1 of Litsea cubeba. NCBI lineage: Eukaryota > Viridiplantae > Streptophyta > Magnoliopsida > Laurales > Lauraceae > Litsea > Litsea cubeba. Next base: position 207,652 of record WHSA01001031.1, read on the forward strand.
GAGGTGGGAGTTCGTTTGGGTCCGACCCTTTCGTAACCGGGGGGCAGAGGCGTGCATCAACATTTCTTTTGTGTGGGTGTGCCAGATTTTCTATTTTACTTGGAATTGCAAGTGGTGATCCGGAGATCAACCTTCGCAAGTAAAAAGGAAATCAACTTCTTTCAAGTTTTCCATTGCACATATATTTAAGAAAAGAGACATTTTCTTGATTTGCCGTGAAAGGCGATTTTTTGGCATTTATAACCGATTTTGGCGTTTGTAGCCGATTTTTGGCGTTTATATCCGATTTTGGCGTTTATAGCCGATTTACAATCCTTATCAATAATGAAAGACAAGAGTTGTGATTTTTTTCTCTTTTGAAAAAATACAAACTACAATGAAAAGCAAGAAAATGAGGATCCAACTTCTCAGGAGACTGTGGGGGACCCGTTCAGATTGACGGTCGCAAGCCATATTGGACTTCGCCATCATCCATGCAGATGAGAACAGAGGATGCTATTGATTCGGTTGGCTTGGCTATAACTTCAGGTTTTTAGAGGACAGAGACCAAGAGGAGGTCCTATGTCCATTAAAAAGCCAAGTAGATGTGCTGAAAAGCCACGTCTAAGCCATTGGAGGCAGAAGGAGAAGGCAAGGACCCTTGGGGGGGTGGGGTGGGGTACCTGTAGACACCTCATTTGGCCCCTATGATAGCCTTAAACACCTATCATATATAGTGATACCCCCATTTCACTCATAATTGAATGATTAATGACATAATTCAGATTAATTAATGACAATGAAGATGCTTGTTGATAGTTTTAAATATTAGTTTAACGACTTCTAGAAATTCATGAGAAGAAAGCCGAATCGCATTGAGATCTCGAGTCCAACTCACCTTTCACACAAGGAGCGGACCACAACACTATTCAAACCTCTTTCGGGCCACTTAAGACATGCTTAGGCCAGTTCTTACAAAGATTACACCGAGCTTACCCAAATGCCATCCGATTACCCTAAGTTAGGAAGCCAGATCCATTGATCCAGAGGTCCCCATCTTTTCTCAACCCATAATCATTAGGACAGTTGGACCATTAGATTCTTCACTTCAAGAGCTTTCCGACGGTGTGTAGAACGTCCAAATCCGATAAGCGGATCAAAAGTTATGAGTTTTCGAAGTTTGCCTTAGAAAGAGTAACGGAAATCCATCTAGGCACCACCCAAGTGGCGCCCACCCTACTCAAATTCACCTAGGCGCCCCATGTGTGGCGCCCACCCTCCAAAATCATTAGTTTGGCCTAAAACGGACCGGAACCACTCAACGTAGGGACCAAACTCCGAAAATAAATTGACTCCACCTAGGCACCCCATGTGTGGCGCCCACCCCACTCTTTATTCCATCTAGGCGCCCCATGTGTGGCGCCCATACTCTTCAGCCCACCTAGGCACCACATGTGTGGCGCCCACCCTATTATTCCACAAACTTAACTTAGGGCAGCCCGCAACCATTCCAAACAAAGACCCACACAACTTTCCATCTAGGCACCACCCTTGTGGCGCCCACACTCTCTAGTCCACATAGGCACCCTGTGGTGGGCGCCCACACTGTCCAGTCCACCTGGGCACCACCCTTGTGGCGCCCAGTCAATTAAGTGCTAGTGTAGGTCCCCTCAGTTGAACATCTATCCATTCTATCCCGACTTCAGATGCGACCAAACTTTGAGAATGATCTAAACCATGTAGGCTCCACCCCATGGGCGCCTGCCATGAACCAGTCCACATAGGCACCACCCCATGGGCGCCCACCCTATGCAGTCACCTGGGCACCACCCCATGGACGCCCAGCCTCTTTTCCAAACCCTAATTTATCCCAAAACACTTAAGCCGCCTTAGGATGCGTGAAACCTTCTAGAAACACGAACTAATGAAGCCCTAGCCCTCCTAAACTCATCCCAAACCTCTATTTAAGGATCTCTTAACCTAATTTACAAGGGAGCTACCCTAAAAAAAGAGAAAAGTATAGAGAATAAGCAAAAAGGAGAAAGGTAGCCACCATTAGAGAGAAAGCTTCAGATCTAGAGAAGAAGAAGGGGAAATAGAGGAGAAGACTTCCATATCTTCAACTAGAGCTGTGGTTCTTCGCGTAAGCTTCGTTCTAGGAACTTGAAAAGTGTGATTCAAACCGGTATTCCTAGATCTTTCTATTCTTTTATTGCATTTTATCATCATCTTTGTTTAGAAACATGCTTAGCATCATTCATGCATCATAGATCTATATTAGTTCTTGATAAAAATGGTATCAGCATCTCATCATATTAATAACATGTTTAGATTCATACCAGTGGTGTAGATCTGCATTGATTTCGTAGTTCTAAGTGCTTAACTAGGTTAGATCTCGCATTTATAGCATCATCATCATCATTTAGATCGAGGAGATCGGAAAAGGCCTATCTCAGGAGGCTGGGCGCCACCCACTGGGCGCCTACCATCTCTGGTTTGGCTAGGCGCCACCCTCTGGGCGCCTACCCTTCCGAGACAGGGTTTGGGTTTTAGATCTCTACTTTTTACATCGCTTTCTCGTAGATTTGTTAGTTGCATCATTAGTAGTTTGCATTAGGACATCCGCATCAGTTACTGAATATCGGAAATTGTGTTGAGAATCTTAAGACTGTTGTGCATTCGTTGCGATTCTTTGAAAACCCTGACTGAACAGGGTAGGCACCACAGGTGTGGCGCCCAGGTGGACTGTTCAACCTTTGTGCACAATTTTCGATCTTTCGCATCTAGTTCATTTAGAAATTGCATAACAATGTTATGTTTACTTGTTTGATATGTTCTGAACTTCAAATTATCATTTTTATCACACACCACCATATCATTTGAAACATATAGTCATAAAAACCCAAAAAAATCATAAAACATAAAATTATTTATTCTCTGTCCTTACTCTCTAGTAAATTAGAGGAGAAACCAAAAAAAAATTAAAAAAAGTACAAAGAAAACCCAAAAATAGTAGGTAGATAGCCTAGGTTATCAAATCTCATGCTTAAGTAGGATAAACCCTAAGATTAGCTAAAATATCATAGTTAATTAACTTAAGAATTGCCAAATCATTAAGAACCCTAAAATTAATAATCTAATTAATTTGGACTGAAATTGGACTAGGGAATCACTCAGATTGATTAGGGAACCCAAATTATTAAGATAGGCTTCTCCTCCTTTGAGCCTAGCTTGCTTATTCACTAAAAAGGTCCCTAATTAAGGATTAAACATAATTAATTAAGGCTTTAATCTCACATCAATTAATACAATAAACGCCATTAATCCAAAAGATCTTGAGACCTTAATTAATTCGGATTAAAAATAACCAAGAACTTAATTAAAATCCTAAAACTTAAGACATATCCATTTGGGCGCCACCCCCTGGGTGCCCTGTTGCCAGGTCCATCTGGGCGCCACCCCCTGGGTGCCCTGCTGACAAGTCCACCTGGGCACCACTCCCTGGGCGCCCAGCCTATTCATTCCCTAAGAGGCTCTACTTAAAATTTAATCTAATTAATTAAGACTTTAACCAACCCTAATTAACACACTAAAATACTTTTAACTTGAAAGACCTGAAATCTTAATCCACTTAAACTCGAGTCTACCTAAAAGATACAAAACCAACAAACCATAAAAATATCCACCTGGGCGCCACCCCCTGGGTGCCCTGCTTGCCAATTCACCTGGGCACCACCCCCTGGGCGCCCATCCTCTCTTGTCACTAAGACAGCCCAATTGAAACGAAATTTGAATAAACAAATAATTAAACATTGCTAACTTAAAAGATTTGAAAACTTAATCAATCTAAACTTGAATTAATCTAAAACGAACACACAACACAAAACTAAGACAGAGATCCACCTGGGCACCACTCCCCTGGCGCCCAGCCTTCCAATCCACCTGGGCACCACTCCCCTGGCGCCCATCCTGTCCCTTTACTAAGAAACTCCTAATTGAAACCTCTAATTAAACCAACCCGAATTAACACATTAAAACACTTTAGGACTTAAGAAACCTGAAACTCTAATCAATTCACCCTCGGATTAACTTAAAGGCCATCGAACCAAATCAAACCATAAGGCAATCCACTTAGGCACCACCCCCTTGGCGCCTAGCCTATCAATCCACCTGGGCACCACCCTCTGGGCGCCTAGCCTGTGAATTCCACCTACACTACTCGTTTCTTGGAAACCAATCAATTAAAAATTGAACCTAATTAATTTAAACCTAATTCACTCTCAACTGAATACTAAAATATACCTTTCATCCAAACGCATTAAACCACAAAACCCAACTTCGAATCAACCTAGAACATCAAAACCAACCCGAACCTCAAGACAGCCACCTGGGCACCACTCCTTGGGCGCCCAGCCTGTCAATCAACTTAGGCACCACCCCCTTGGCGCCTAGTCAGTCAATCCACTTGGGCACCACCCTCTGGGCGCCCAGCCTGTGAGTTCCGCCTACCCTATCCATTCCTTAGGAAACCATTAAACCTAATTAATTGAAACCTAATTCATCCCCAACTGAATACGAATAAACTGATGAACCGCGCTTCTGCTCGGTTCTACCGAGGTCGGCGGACGTGGGAGTCCGTCGGGTCCGACCCTTTCGTAACCGGGGGGCAGGGGCGTGCATCAACATTTCTTTTTTTGTGTGGGTGTGCCAGATTTTCTATTTTACTTAGAATTGCAAGTGGTGATCCGGAGATCAACCTTCGCAAGTAAAAAGGAAATCAACTTCTTTCAAGTTTTCCATTGCACATATATTTAAGAAAAGAGACATTTTCTTGGTTTGCCGTGAAATGCGATTTTTTTGGCATTTATAGCCGATTTTGGCGTTTATAGCCGATTTTTTGGCGTTTATAGCCGATTTACAATCCTTATCAATAATGAAAGACAAGAGTTGTGATTTTTGTCTCTTTTGAAAAAATACAAACTACAATGAAAAGCAAGAAAAGGAGGATCTAACTTCTCAGGAGATTGTGGGGGACCCGTTTAGATTGACGGTCGCAAGCCATATGTGGGCTTCGCCATCATCCATGCAGATGAGAACAGAGGATGCTATTGATTTGCTTGGCTTGGCTATAACCTCAGGTTTTTAGAGAACAAAGACCAAAAGAAGGTCCTATGTCCAATAAAAAGCCGAGTAGACGGGCTTGAAAAGCCATGTCTAAGCCATTGGCGGCAGAAGGAGAAGGCAAGGACCTTGGGGGGGGGGGGTACCCCCCAAGGGACTTTTGTCACCTTGTAGCGGTGGTCGGTGTAGGATTTCTGCAGAGTTTTCATCTCTTAGATTTCTGATGCCTCTTTCTGTCTGAGTTTCCGGATTTTCTGCAGTCTATTGTCTGTGTGTCTGCTGTCTCTTCTTAGAGTGCTCTCCTATTTATAGGCTTTTTGATAGCCATTTAGGAGGGTTTATGGGCTTTTATTGTCATTAAGCCGCATAATGGGAGGAGTTACAAAATTGAATTCTTTATTTTGTAACTCCTTTTTCTTGGCTTCTGATTGGCCGGAGGAGATTAAAGGCATTTAATCGCCTTTAATCGCCATGATGGGAGGAGTTTCATGGGTTAAATGCCATGAATCTCTTGACTTGTAACTCCCGGATGCTTGCTTCTGATTGGTCCGTCCAAAGAAATGGATTAATGACTGTAATAAATCTAGTCAATTAATCGCATTAGGTGGTCGCCGAGCATCTGAAGAGTCGCGGGCCGTGCCGCGTCTTTTGGGATTCTTCTGGTGATGATCATCGATGGATCTTCATGTAGATCGACATCAGATGATCATGTAATTTTAGGTGTTTGTTGCCAACAGCAGGTCGGTGCCATCTGTCCTGTCGATTTCTCGATCGGTCGGGTAGAAAGCACACTTTTTTTTGGTTGACCGGGTGGCGATCAATATTGTTTTCGATACTCTTGATGATTGACCCGTGTTTTGGACGGATGTCAGAGGACTTGGTGTCTCAAAAGCATGAATTTTGGAAAGTACCAGAGGCTGGGCACTTCGAATCGCGAAAAAACGGCGAAAACCGGGGTTTCCGGGGCCTTCCCGGCGACCCCGGGCTCCAAGGTCGCCGGCGACCCTGGGGGGTTTTCCCCCCTTTTTGTCCCGTTTTGTGTCCGTTTTTGCTATTTTTCGATTCTTTTTTCTCCTGTACTTTTCCTTGACATTTTTGACCATTTATTGGCCTGATTTCCCTGTAGGAAACCTGATGAGAATCCTTGCATTTTATTTTGCAAAGTTTCCAATTTCCTAAGAAAGCCGAAGACTTTGTCGCGCAGAGCTGCCGATTTTCCGTCAGAAGCTGAAACCGGGTCAAACGATGTCGGAATGACCTAAAATTTGGTGTGAAGCCTCCTGAGCAATAAATAAGACAAACCATAGGCTTTTGTTTAAGTTTTGAAGCCGTTTGGGGTCCTATCACCAGTAGACTCGCTTTTATCGCGATGAAGATGTCGCGGTTTGATGTGCGGTCAACCGATGTCCGATTGACTTGAAATTTGACAGGGAACCTATTGGAGTCATTTTAAGATGATCCATAGGCTCTGTCTTGGAAACCATGGTCCCGGAGAACTTTGCCGCCGAGAGGCCTGATTTGGCTTCCGAGCGTCAAACTATGGTCAAATGTTGTCGAAATGACCTGAAATTTGACGTGTAGCCCTTTATAAGCATTTTGAAGCCGTCCATGTGCTCTATCTGATGAGTAATGGCCTCGGTGGTTCTCGCCGCCGAGAGGCTTGATTTAGCTGTACGAGGGTTGATGTAGGGTCAAACGTTGTCGGTTTGACTCGGAACTTGACGTGGAGCCTTTTGGATGTATTTTGAGACCATCCATCGGCTCTGATCGAAGATTTGGTGTCTCCGATGCTTTCGCCGCCGAGAGCTCCTTTTCGGCTGTCGGAGAAGCGAAGTTAGGCCAACTGATTTTGAAATGGCCCGAAACTTCTTGTGTACTCCTCTTTTGGCTGTCTTGAAGGATCTTGTAGTTTTTGTTTGATTCTGACAAGATTTGATTTTTTAGAAGTAGCATTGCCTATTTATGGAAGGTTGCGACTTCATGTAGCTCTTTGGATCTTGAAGAGGCAAAGTGACATTTTTGGCGTCAACAAATGTCCCCTCGAGGTACAGCGACGAGTTGCTTAACTTTTGTAGTCGATGTGCCTCGAAGAGATTTTTGAAGGAGAGCCTGTGACTTGACCAAGAGTCTTTGAGCAGTCTTTCTTTTTGGTATTTGTAGCCTTTTGAGCTTCCAGGGGAATTTTATGGTAGTGAAAGGGATCACGTACCATCTCGAGGCAAAGTTTTGAAGATGTTATCAGGGATGTGGATTTGGGTTTTGACCTTGTGACCTAACAGGCTATATGTGGCAGGTTAGGGGGTCGGGTTTGGTTTTGATCGTGTGACCCAACAAGCTGTATGTGGAATGTTGGGGGATCAATTTTGGTTTTAATCTTGTGACCTAACAGGCTGTATGTGGCAAGTTAGGGGATCAGGTTTTGGTTTTTGGTTTTGGTCTTGTGACCTAACAGGCTGTATGTGGCAAGTTAGGGGACCAGGATTTGGTTTGATTTTTGTGGAATGTCAATTTCAAGATTTTGGCTCAATTTGGTATATGAGGCTGGATGGTTTGATTTTTGGAAGCTCATGGGGCTTGGAATTTTCTTTGTATGGTCCAATCAACTCAAAAGAGGCATGGAACCATTTTTGTATGCTCTTGGTAAGAGGGATTTCTCTTTGACTAAAAGCCCAAAATTTTTTTTTTTTCAAGTGCCTAGGTGGTCAAACCTGGCTCATATGGGCTAACCCATAGGACCTTAAGCTTTTGAAATGGCTTAGATCTCATATGGTGTCATTTTTGTAAAGAATATCCAAAAATATCTCATTTGGATAGAGAATATCTAAGAATATCTTTACTTGGAGAGAATCTCTCATATTCCCTTTATTTTGGGATAGGATATCTCAAGATATCTTTCTTTTGGGAAAGAATCCTTCATTGATCCTATCTATTGGGAGAAAATCTCTCATTGATTTCTTTTTGGGAGAAAATCCTTCAAGATATCTTTCTTTTGGGAAAAAATCTTTCTAATCTCTTTCTTTTGGTAAGGTTACTAATTAGTAACACTTATCTCTTTCTTCTTTCCTTCCTTGGTTTGCTCTCTTCTATAAAAGCAAGGAGGAGGTTGGATCTCTTGCTCTTATTACTTTCTTTTGCAATAATCTCAAGAGGGCTTCAAGACCAAGAGTTCTTCTTCTTCAAGATCTTCAAGACTTTTCTTCTTCTTCTCCATCAATGGCTTCAAGTAAGTTCCCTTTTTCAAGAAAACTCCATTGTAGGAAAAAAAAAGTTCTTCTTTCTTTTTTTTGTTTCTTTCTTTTTCTTTTCTTTTTTTTTTCCACGTGTTTTCCCTTTTTTTTTTACACGTGTTTTCTTTTCCTTTCTTCTTTCTTTTTTTTTTCATGTTTTGTTTTTTTTTTTTTTTTTTGTGGACCGTACGGACAGATCCGCATGGATCTGGCCGTACGGCCACATGGCCTGTGGGCCATCCCCCTTTTTTTTCTTCTTTTTTTCTCCTTTTTTTTTTCAAGAAAGTTTCTTTTCTTTTTTTTTTGTTTTCTTTCCCCTCTTTTTTTTTTGAGAAAGTTTCTTTTCTTTTTTTTTTCTTTTGCTCATCATGATAATGCCCATTTTTTTTGGCAAACCTAGATGTTCATGCATGCATTCAATTGTAAATTAAATTTGTAGCATGATGTGATAGCATGCCTGAAAGTTTTCGCAAATTTGGGAATTTGGAGCTCGCAGTGATGTTGAGCCCTTCCTGATTTTGCGGAGACTTTGAGGTTTCGAAAGTTTGGAGTTTCGGAGCTCGCAGCGATGTTGAGCCCATCTTCAAGCTTTCTATTTCTTTCGGGATAGTTCCTTTTCTTTGGAATTGCCCCGTCATCATGTCAAAATTTCGCCAAATATTTTTTTTTAGCGAGATTCTGTCATTTTGATGTTTGATCTTTTTCTTTTCCATCCTTTTCAGGTGGTTCCTCCAGAACGAACAAGGGTAAAGAGCCTGCTACAAGCGTACCTCGTCGATCTTCTAGATCCTCTAATCCGGCCGTTCAGCAAGCTTTTGAGAAGGTCCAGTATGTTGAGAGAAATCTGGAAGAGTGCGACTCCCTCAACAGAGATGAGATGAGGCAGCGACTGATCACTCTCAAGGGAGAGGAATTCTATAAGATCATGGTAAGCAGTCGTCCATGGGTGATGGAAGATCAGAGCGTTTTGCCCAAGCCTACCTTCTTCTTTGGTGATGCAGTCCCTGATGACATGACATACCAGAGGAGATGTTTTCAGTTTTCTTTCACAGCAGATGGTGAGAAGAAGACTGTTGCTACCCGGTCGACGTTTGATCGCACCGTCTCGATCATGAGCCTTGCCCCCACGTGCTCTAAGAGGGAAGATCCTCCAAGCTAGGTGAGAAGGACAAATGTAATCAAGACCGGGGTTTTTGTTGGCGGTACTCCTGGATATACGGAGAGGTCGCCTGTTGACATGGACCTATTGATGCTATCCAGCGGCTACCAGGGTTCTGATTATCCGTCGGTCGATTTGAGACCGGTGGGCCTTGGTATTTTTAGCGGTGACGGCAGCAATTGGATCAAGCCTTTTCGACTCCGTGGCCGTTTCAATGCTGACTCCGAGTGGAAGTCGTGGACTAATCGCGTCCTGCTGATTGGTGGCGCCGTTTTGAAGGAAGCCGGGATTTTTGATGCGGTCCGCGCCTTTAGGGAGACCGTGATCTTTTCCGACGAGGCCTTCATGGCTATGCTGGAATCATTCCTCCCACAAACAAATACCTTCGTTGTGACGAATGGTGAGATTGGTTTTTCTTTGAAGGAGCTCAACATCATTACTGGATTGCCCATCCTCGGCAAACTCTATGAGGAGTTTATGCCGATTGACAGCGTCCTCGAGGGGCAGTCTGAGGAGTTCAGGCTTCTGTACTTTCAGCTCGTTGCCTTCTATGATTTTTTGAAGGAGAAGGACGGTTTGAAAGTTAGATCCAGCAGTTGGAAGAGTTTTAGCTCTTCATTCCCCAATTTTTTTGATAGCAGGGAGTCTTCTGATAGTGTGACCCAAGAAGCCGGAGCTCAGGATCCAAGTTCAAAGAAGATCTTGGCCATGTAAGAAGAGTTGAGAGATTTCTGTGCCAGTACAAACGCCATATGTCCTGACATTGCACTGTTGAGAGATCTCACTGTTTACCTCACTTATTGGCTTGGTGAGGCTATTTTTGCTGGAGGAGATGGAACGCACATCAGGCCGCATTGTATTTTTCCAGCTTGTCAGATGGCGTTTGGAGAGCAGCTTGCTTTGGTGCCAGCTCTTTACTCTTACCTGTGTACCGAACTGCAGGCTGCTGCTTTTTTGGTTCGGCTTGGGCTTCCCATGAATAGGGTATTTTCAGCCCACATCTTTTATTCGTGGTATGTGTACCACTGTCCTGGCTTCCACCGGCTGGGCGCTGCACAGGATGATGATCCTCTGATGATTCGACTGGCTAAGGGCAAAGCCGTGTCCGAATCACTTTTGTTTGCCCGCATGAGGATCCGACGGTTCAGGGACGTCGAGATGGGGCAGTCTTCAGTGAAGCTTTCTCCAGAGTTGCGGAAGAAGGCTTTTGATTTTGGTGCCTCCCGAGACTCTACCAGGGCGGGGTCAGGAAGGCATTATTCCTTGACGGATGTAGAGAGAGAGTGGCTTTTCAGCATACGTGTCGGCACGATGGTGTACCGTAGACATCTTTTCGTCGACATCCAGCCGTATGTACCCTCTCGCTTTGCTTTGCAGCTAGGCTTTTCTCAAGGCGTTGTTGGAGCGCCTTCAAGCATGGTGAAGCGCTTTGGAGGCTTACAGGATGGGAGAAATGCATGGGCTTTCTATAGTGCTGAAGACACTACAGCCATGATTTCTTATCCTGTGTTGCTGACTTCCCGGACTGCCGGTTTTGCGAAGTGGTTCGCGGAGAGCTTTTCGGCATATCGGGGGCTTTCCAAGAAGGAGCTTGATGTGAAGCTGGCGTCTGGAAAGGGCCTTGGAAAGTCGGATGGCGTCCGGCGAGAGGAAGTTTGGGCCTTCCTTTCTGGAGAGAAGCATAAGATAGGCTTTCTCGGTGACCAGGGCGTCATTGGTTCTGAAGCTGTTCGAGAAATACCTGATGAGGCTTTAGAGCAGCTAGAACAAGAGGAAGCCGAACTTGGTGCTTGGATGCAAGCGGCACAGAGGCAAGCTTCCGTGGAGTCTACTGGCAAGAGTAGACCATCCAGTGAGGAGTCAAGTGGGAAACCTGACTCTGACAGCGGGGCAGGTTCCTCTAAGAAGCGAGCCCGCCGGAGTAAGAGGAGGAGGAGTCATCATCGCAGCAAGGGGCAGCATGAGGACTCTCCTGACTTGGAAGTTCCTCTTACTATCAATGAGGATGTGCCAGTGGATGCTGACGAGCCTCCAGAGAAGAGAAGCCGAGAAGAAGAGACCGTTGGTGAAGGTATGATTCTTCCTTTTTCTCTTTCCATTTGTTTTCATGGGATTTTTCCATGTTCTGATTTGCTTCTTGTTTCTGCTTTTCTTTTCTTTCTTTTTTTTTTTTAGCAGAGGAAGACTTGATGATGCCTGAGGTTCCAACCGATGAGGTGGTGACGGATCCTGTCGGGGCACCTGAAGAAGAACCGAGGGACTCTGGAGTGATTCCAGAGTCTCCAATTGGTATGACTTCTCTTTTTTTTCTCTTTTTTTTTGTCTGTGACTTGGTTTGCGAACACATTTCTTGCCAGCTGACTTGCCACAGGATTCCGATGACTTTGAACCATCGATGGACGCAAATGTTGATGATGCTTCCGATGAGTTCATGGAGGAAGATTGTTTTCCGCCAGTCGTCGAAGAAGGTATTTTATAGTTATAACCCTGATAATGATTTTCAAACAAGATCATATTCATACCTTTTTGTGTTTCTTTGGCAGGTTTTGAAGTGACAGAGGAGGATCCGTCGCTTCCAGAGCAAGGGATGCCAGAGGTTGATCTAGAGGTAGAGACTCTTGGGACCAGCTCTGACAATGTTGAGGAGATTCCTCGTGCTGAGATTCCTTCCCGAGCAGGAGTAGCTTCAGCTGGAAAGAGTTCTTTTGTTACTCTTCCAACAGATGATGATATGACCAACCGACCAACGGAGTTGGGCGAATCTACAGCTGGGCCATCTCTTCTTTTTGCGAAGAAGGTGGTGGTGCGGGTTCTGAGCTCTTGGATTGAGACTCTCTTTTCTGGGCACTTGGAAGCCGGATTTGGCATGATCCAGCATGTGCAGGAGATTCTCAGTGATGCCGAAGAGGCTGGTCTGGATGTCACAGGTGCCAGGGCGATCGTTGATAGGATCATTGCACTGGGTGACAAGTGGTTTAAGACCGTGGGTTTGGCTGATGACCAGTTCTTCAAGGAGATGTTCCTGGACCCTGCTGATAAGGCTAAGTCTAACCTGGATGAGGCTATAGAAAGCAGGAAGCAGGCAGTCCGAAAGAAGAACTTAGAAGAGCTAAACATCATTGGGCTGACACATGACCTTAACATCCTTGACAGGGAGGTCGATGAGGCCAGGAAATGTCTTGAGCATCTGCAGGCACAAGTCGCTGCCAAGTGGACTGCAATAATAGAGGCTCGTGACAGGGAGAGTGCTCTGATTCGCCTGGTTGCAGATGCCAATCGAGTTCTTGAAAGGAAATATGAAGAAAGCGAACGATGGCAAACTGCTCGGGATAAGCTTCCCGGTGTAAAAGAAGGGGTACAGCCCACTCCAGCATCTCATGGCAGGTTCCTGAAGAAGCGTGCCTTGGGATCCTTGACGGCTGAGGCTAAAAGTTTGCTTGAGGAGCTGAACTCTTGGCTGGAGACCATTTTTGATTGAGCTCCTGTATATTTTTTTTTTAACAGAAACCATCCTTCTTTCTTTTTTTTTTTGGTACCACTTGTATTTTTTTGGTACTTATTTTTTTGTAGTGCTTGTGAACACTTTCTCTTTTTTTTTTTTGGTACCACATGTATTTTTTTTTTGGTACTCTCTTTTTTTTGTTATCCTTACACTCACTTGAATCTTTTTGTGATAAAAGTAATTGCTAAATGGGATGCTCTTCTTTTTTGTTATCGCTACGCTCACTTGAATCTTTTTGTGATAAAAGTAATTGCTAAATGGGATGCCTTCTTTTTTTTGTTTTGTTATCCCTACGCTCAGTTGAATCTTTTTGTGATAAAAGTAATTGCTAAATGGGATTTGATTTAAAGGTTGTCATTTTGTGAAAATCTTTTGTCAAATGATTGTTTTGGCATGAAAGCCAGGTTTTTGTTTGTGGCATGGAAACCAATTTTGGCATGAGAGCCAGCTTTTCTTGTGGCATTGATAGCCGAGTTTTTTTTGTGGCATCTATAGCCAGTTTTGGTGGCATTGATAGCCGGTTTGTTTTGTGGCATCTATAGCCGGTTTTTGGTGGCATTGATAGCCTGTTTTGTTTTGGTGGCATTGATAGCCAGGTTTTTTTGAAATCCAAGTTTTTGTTTGTGGCATTGATAGCCGGTTTTGTTTTGGTGGCATTGATAGCCGGTTTGTGGCATTTATAGCCTGTTTTGTTTTGGTGGCATTGATAGCCGGTTTGTGGCATTTATAGCCTGTTTTGTTTTGGTGGCATTTATAGCCTGTTTTGTTTTGGTGGCATTAATAGCCGGTTTGGTTTTCAAAAATGCAAGTATCGACTAAAAGTCACCTCCCTGCTGAATGTTCTTGCAAGTATCGATGGAATGTCGCGTCCTTGCTCATTCGGTTGCGAGTATCGATGGAATCTCGCATCCTCGCGGATTTGGGTGCAAGTATCGATGGAATGTCGCATCCTTGCTTTTTTCAAAAATTTTGGTTTTGCGGGTACTGACTTGATGTCGTTTCCCCACGATTTTTGAAATTTGTGGTTTTCTCGAACCTTTGAGTTATGGATATCAACTAAAATGTTGCGTCTCCATGGTTTTTTTTTAGGTTTTTTTTTTTTGAACCTTTGAAATTTGGGCTGTGGATATCAACTGAAATGTTGCGTCCCCACAATTTTTTAGGTTTTTTCGAACCTTTGAAATTTGGGTTGTGGATATCAACTGAAATGTTGCGTCTCCACAGTTTTGGATTTTGCAAGTATCGACGAAATGTCGCTTCCCTGCAATTTTGGAAGTGTCGAACATGGTTCATATGCTTCCGATTTGTGCGAGTATCGACTAAGCGTCGCTTCCTCGCGGTTTTTTTTTTTTTTTTGAAAAACCATTTTTTTTTTGTTTAAAGACACGAGGGTCATAAGTTTTGACCTAAAACCATTTTGGCGGTAAAAGGCAGGGTGGACTAGGGTGGAAATCCCTTAATCCGGATTTTGTTTCAAACCATGAATTTTGGGTTCAAGGGTTGAAAATTTTGGTCAAGTTAGGGAAAGGTTCCTAAACTTGGATATTTATTTTTTTTTTGAACAATGAAACGATGAAAGTAAGCATTGTTTTAAATTTCTAGAAATTTCAACATTTGATATGAAAATTCTAAAAAAAAAGGGTGGGTTTAGCGAGCGTGTACCTGGAAACCGGTTTTGGCCGTACAGGCATTGCTCTTACCCAGTTGGGTAAGTCTTCATGGGTAGTACCGCTTTAAGAACTTGCCGTTGATGGGCAGCATACATCTGTCACCTTCCATGTTTAGGAGTGCGTATGCGCCATTAGAGAAAACCTTGTCGATGATGTAGGGTCCCTCCCATTTTGGCTCAAATTTGCCTTTGGACTTGTGAGCGAAGACCATTGGTCTTTTTACCGCAAGAACCAAGTCACTCTTTTTGTAGGCGCGTTGCCTGACCTTTTTATCGAAAGATCCTGCCATGCGTGCTTGGTAAAGTTCAATGCTTTGTTGAGCTTCGAGCCGTCTCTCATCGAGATTGTCCAGCTCATGGAGTCGCAATTTGACATTGCTTTCTTAAGTCATGTCATTTTGCAAGGATACCCTCAAGGAAGGAATTTGTACTTCCAAGGGTATGACAGCTTCGCATCCATAGACCAAGGAGAATGGTGTGCTATGGGTTGGTCCTCGAACGGTGGTCCGATAGGCCCACAAAGCTTCAGACATTTTGTCGCTCCAGTCTCTTTTGTGACTAGAGACCATTTTTTTGAGGATTTTGCAGAGTGTCTTGTTGAAAGCTTCTGCTAACCCGTTTGCTGCCGGATTGTATGGAGTCGAAGGACAGCTTTGGATTTTGTATTTGTCGTAGAACCTGTAGAATCGATGATCCCAGAATTGTGGTCCGTTATCATGGACGAATCTTTTGGGTATGCCGAAACGACAAATGATGTTGGTGCGCAGGAACTGAAGGACTGATGAGGTCTTCATTTCGTTAAACGCAAATGCTTCTGACCACTTGGAGAAATAATCCGTAGCGGCGAAGATGAAGTGATGACCTTTGCTCGAAGGGGGGGAAATAGGACCTATGATGTCCATACCCCAGGCTTCGAAAGGCCATGAGATCGCTGTAGGATGCAGCCATTCTGGAGGCATGTGAATGTAATCTCCATGAACTTGGCATTGTTGGCAGCGCTTAGCAAATTGCATTGCGTCAGCTACCATGGTAGGCCAGTAATATCCTAACCTTTTTATCTGATCATAGAGCTTAGGTCCAGCCTGATGAGCTCCGCAAAGACCAGCATGAACTTCTTTGAGTGTTTCTTCAGCTTCTTGTTGTGACAAGCAGCGTAGAAGTACTCCGTTGAAGGATTTCCTGTAAAGGATTTTTGAAGGAATATCCAAATGAAAGCTTGGGGTTCGCCTTTGGATGCTTACCCGTTCTTTTGGATCTTCAGGTAGGATTCCGAACATAATGTAATCAATGAACGGATCCCTCCAGTCGCCGATTGAAGTTTGAAGGATTGAAATCCGACTTCCGACCACTTGGTGGCATTCAGCAACTGCTTGGTGTGTGTTAAGAGGAGGAAGGATTCTTCTTTCGCACACTGTGATTTGCATGTTTTCCCCTTCCTGGATTGCCATGGATGCGGCAAGTCCGGCTAGGGCATCTGCACGTATGTTTTCACCTCTACGAATGTGGGTGATGTGACAGATGTCAAACTTTTGCAGAAGTGATTGTGCCTTGTTGTAGTAAGGCAACAAATCTGGCTTCCTGACTTCAAATTTCTGATTCATCTGGTTGACGATCAGTTGAGAGTCTCCAAAGACTTCCAGCATGGTGATACCGAATTCGATGGCGAGTTCCAATCCTAAGATCAGAGCTTGATATTCAACTGCATTGTTTGTGCATGGTTCCAGTAGCGAGAAAGCGTGTGGAATCATGTATTTGTCGGGGCTAACAAAGAGGATGCCAACTCCCGAGATCAGCTGTCTTTTTTCATTTGTCCTGGTTGCACCGTCAAAGTACATGTCCCAGGAGGCACTTTGTGAGAAAGTCTCCACATTGTAGACTGGTTCGTCTGGGAGATCATCTCTGAGCGGAGAGTCTTTAGGCAATGGATGCTCTGCGAGGAAGTCCGCTAGAGCTTGCCCTTTGATTGCTTTTTGTGGTACATACCTAATATCAAATTGTGACAGAAGAATGGACCATTTTGCCAGTCGAGCATTGAGAGAACCTGCCTTTGTGACAAGGACTTTCAAGAGGTTGACCCTTGAGACCAGGTATACTGTGTTGAAAAGCAAGTAGTGACGCAGCTTTTGTACGGCGAACATCACTACAAGGCATTCTTTTTCGACTGGAGAGTAGCGATGCTCTGCACCTACTAGCATGCGGCTGAGGTAATATAGAGCAGCTTCTTTTCTTTGATCATTTTCTTGTGCAAGCAGAGCTCCCAAAGAGTGATCAAGGGCTCTTGTGTACAAGATGAATGGTTTTCCAGTGGAGGAGCAGCTAACACTGGAGGTTTTGTCAGGTATGACTTGATGTCTTGGAAAGCAGCTTCACAGTCAGCATCCCAGACAAAGTTTACACCTTTTTTCATCAATCGGGAGAATGGACGGCATTTCCCCGAAAGATTGGAGATGAACCGTCTGATGTAGGCTAATCTCCCTTGAAGCCCTTTGAGTTCTCTCAAGGTTCTTGGAGAGGGCATTTCTAGGATGGCTTTGACTTTTATGGGGTCAAGCTCTATTCCAGCTTTCCGAACTAAGAATCCGAGGAACTTACCCAACGAGACGCCGAAGAAGCATTTCAAAGGATTCATTCGCAGTTTGTGTTTGCGTAGCCGGAGTGTAAGTGCTCTCATCAGACGATGCTTCGGAAGAGCTATAATCCCGAATTATCACATTACAGGAAGCTCTGACGGGAGACGTTGCCTGATCAGAGTCAGACTCATCCTCGGATGTAAGAGGATCGTCTATCCAGCAATTTTCTCCATTTTCAGGAGTTAAGGGAGGATGTACCTGGTGGTCTTCAGGGACTTCAGGCTCTGGATTGTGAGGAGGCTCGTTGACGCGTTCTTGCTCTTGTTCTAGAGCGAGTCGCTGCAAGATCCTTGCATATTCTTCAAGATCAGGCATGGGAGCCGGATCTTCTTCTTCATCAACTCTTTGTGGCTCAACATGGTTGATTCCCATTGGAGTAATGAGAGGTGCTGAGTCAGCAGCATTTTCTTGTACAGCCTCTTGGTCTTCTTCATCATCAGACCAGGATCCTTGTGGCTATAGGGGGTTATACCAGATTACTGGCATAAGATGAGACTCAGGAACCCATTCTTCATCGGAGAGATATTCTCCTGTTTCAAGGGACTCCTCCCACTCATCTGTGTAGTTGGATTCGAATCCATCATCGGTGTCGCTGGATTCGTATCCATCAATGGAGAATCCAACTACTGAATTGCAAGAGTATGATGCCTCCTGCATGGCTTCTTTGAATTGAGGTGGCATGAAATCACTGAGAGTGAATTTCCTTACCCCCTTTGAAGTCTCTGGAAGGGATGTTTTTGTTGCCTCCAGTGAAGCGGTAGAGGAAGCCTCTGCCTTTTCTTTGACCTCTAGTTTTGGCTGGGTCTTCTCTTGCCGTTTGAGCTTGAGGAGATGTTTCCTAGCCTGCCTTCGCTGTTGAGCTGTAGGCTTTGTTTTCACGACCTCCCAATTTTCATCTTCCAGGAGATCGGGAGGTACCCATATCGGTTGTCCGTCTGGTGTCGGGTAAGGAACCAGTTCCTCGGACGCTTGGATTGAGTTTATCACCTTGAAGGAAGTAGTGATCTTCTTCTTCGGTGATTTTGATGTTTGTCCACATGTCACCATGTTGACGGAGGCAGACCCATAGTTTTTGTCAAAGGTGATGACTCCGTTTTTCCACATCTCATTTATTTTCTCTCTCACAACGAAGCATTGATTGAGAGGATGCGAGATCATCTGGTGGTATGGACAGTACCGAGGATCGTTGGTTTTGCCAACATCACCCGGTCTTTTTGGTTCAGGCAAGGTGAGCTTGCCGTTTGCCACAAGAGCCCCGAAGATTTCATCAACATCTTCATCAAACGGGTATTTCTTCTCTACTCGTTCTTTGAAGGCATCTGAGAGTTCAGGTCTCTTACCAGCAACTTTATTTTCAGCTTTCTTTGGTGGCTGAGGGGCAGACTTGGTCTGCACATTGAGGACCTCTTTTTTCTTTGGTTTAGAGATTGCAATGGCGGTTGGCTCTTTTCTTGATGATTTCTGACTGTTGAGGTCTTTAATCACCGTTTCAGCTTCCATGGAAGCTTCTAGGAGTTCTCCCAGGTTTTTTGATTTGTTGCCGATGATCATGTTGCGGATTCTGGCTCTCATGTTGTTTCGGCAGATGTCGAATAGCGACGCTTGTGGCAATACATCAGAGCATTTGTATGCCATTGCTTTCCACTTGTGAATGAAGTCATATGTTGATTCATTCTCCCCCTGTTTTAGGTAGCACAGCTGAGCCATAGTAGCGGGATGATCTTCACCTTTGAAGTGAGTCAGGAAGCGTGTCTCTAGCATGGCCCAATTTTGGATAGAGTCCTCCGGAAGAGTGGAGTACCAATCGAAGGCCGTACCTTTTAGGGTACTTGCAAAGAGGCGGATCTTGAGTGCATCTTGATCCGCGATAGCTCCTGTCAAGATCTTGAAGTGGATGACGTGCTGTCTGGCTGATCCTTTCCCCGTATATGTTTGGAGAGTAGGATGCTTGAATTTGGTGGGGAACAAGACCGAGTCCATCCATAAGGGATATGGTGGCTTGATCCCATGCTCTTTGAGTATATCCTCTTCTTTTGCTTTGGCGAGGATACTGTCTACGTCCTTTTTGGTAAGGGCGCGTGACTCATTTTCTTCTCCATTTACCTCATCGTCTTGATGATTCGGAGGAGGTTCATTTTTCGCCTGATTTGTTTTCCATCAGAGTTTCAATTCTCTGCTGGCCCTGTTCCAACTGCTGGATGCGGGTGATCGCATCTTCTGGAGGTGGATTGCGGGGTGGTGGCTCAGAATTTGTAGCCAAGACATTCATCCTTCGTGATTCGAACGAAGAAACTATCCTGGTGATTGAGCTGGGGCTCAATCTTTTTGAAGAAGAGCTTGAGGAAGGATCACTCTGCCGTCCTTTGCTTGAAGGAGCAGGGGATTCTTCTGAATGACTTCTTGTCCTGGAGACGCTGCGAGTCATTGGACGTCGGACATGGATTTTTGTTGCTGATTTTTGGCGCCTTCTGGTTTTTCCAACCATATGAACGGCAGCAACTTGGTTGGGTCTTTCTTTTTCGACCCATTTGGGAGAGACTTAGGAGTGTAGGAGGCTGGGTCCTTTGCTTCTCTAGTCTCTTTTGCCGATATGACGCGCGGCGGCGTATACGATGAGCAATTTGAGCTTCGGTCAGCTCTGGCTGGGCTTTGACGATGAAGGATGTGCTCCCTCTTTTGCAGCAGCCGAGCCTGTCATCTTTGCAGCTGGGCAAGGACAGGATGCAAACCCTGTCCTTCGCCTGTTGCAGCGAAGCTTTGAATTTTTGGAGTTCGGCCCCTGTAGAGATGAAGGGTCGAACTGAAGGTTTGTAGGCCTTAGCAGGTGCTTGTAGAGGCCTTGTGATGCATGACTTGATTCTGGGCTTGTAGGAACAAGTCGGCTCATGCTGGGATGACTTGGAAGTCAGGTTAGAGATGGGTCTCTCCTCTTTCATGTAAGCAAGAGGGTAGAACTGGTTCTCCTTGAGTGGGGCCAAGAATGCTGGCTTAGTGGATGTTTGGGACCTTCTCTGTTTTGGTGAAGGTCTTGGGGACCAAGTCTTGGGATAGACCTAGTTGCTTGCAGGTCGAGGCTTCCGGTGCACGCCTTTGGTGTCACGGTAGTGACACGTTGAGAGGCGAGTTTTTGCTTCTTGGAAGGAGCAGTTTGTTCCTCAGGAAGTGGGAATGGTCCCAGCGTCCCAAAGACGATAGTCCGGGGAGTCGAGGTGGACCCGGAGTTCAGAGCGAGGGAGTTGACACTTCGGCAGCTGATGGGGCGCTTGTAAGTGCGCATGGTTTGCTTCTGTTGAAGCATGAGTTGGTGCTTGTTTTCATCGAAAGTAATGGTTAGTGAAGCTGCCATTGTTAGTTTTCGAAAATTTCTGAAACAAGACCACATCCATTAGTAATCACAAGAATATAATGATCATAAATGGGAAGTTCTATGGTTTTGTCTTTTCAAATTGCTAGAGGAAGATGACCCAAGCAACATGAAGAAGGCAAAACGCCATAGAGGGTACAATTGTTCTGATCACAGGTATGGTAAGCCCAGAATGGGCATCCCAGTGACTGCTAGAAGCAATTGTGAACTTAAATTCGACTTATCGAGAAGCAGAGCTTGCTCGAGGTAAGAAGAATATAAAGTTGGAGTTACAGATGTGCCGGTCGCAATGCAGTAGACCCTGAAAGGGCGTACTAGTACCGCTAGACACAAATGTTTTGAGACCGCATCTATGAGATGAGATTCTCTATTTTGAAAGGTCAAGATTGGATTCATCAAAGAGAGCAGATGGTATTCCGATCTGAACACGGGCTCAGCGATTTCCGCAAGCGCCAGTGCTCAGAAAGAAATGAACCATAATTTCTCGGATCTGAATCTAAAAATGACGAGTTTTTTTTTTTGAAAGGGCAATATCGGGTTCATCAAAGAGAGCAAAAGGCACTCCAATCTGAACACGGGCTCAGCGATTTCCGCGAGCGCCAGTGCTCAGAAAGGAGAAGACCAAGATTTCTCCAATCTAAACCCAAAATGACGGAAATTTCTTTTTTGAAGATTTTGAAGATTTTTTTTTTAAAAAAAATCTTTTTTTTTTATTTTTTTTATTTTTATTTTTTTTAAGACTTTTTTTTTTGAAATTTTTTTTTTATTTTTTATTTTTTCTTTTAAAATTTTTATATTTTTTTTAAAAAAATTATTTTTGAAAAAAAATTATTTAAAAGACGAGAGAGTACACATAGGCCTCCTAACCCGGTCTTATGAAATCTTGATTGATAGAATTGCCCCCAGGTAAGGGTAGGATTACTTAATGAACCCGTTTGGAGGACCCTTGCCTAGAACAGTCAAGCTGTCTCCACACTCTGGACAAGGCTTTTCTTTGAATCAACCATGATCAAAGAACACAGTTGGTTTAATCTTAGTGGTCTATGTCTTTTTTTTTAATTATATTTTTATTTTATTATGTTTTTTTTAATGAACTCATCGAAGAGAAATGATGGCCCAAAACCTTAGTCGAACAGGCTCAACATTTCTGCAAGCGCGATGAACGATAGGAACGGATCAAGGTTTCTCAATTTTGAATCCAAAATGAGAAATCTAATTTTTTTATTTTTTTATTTATATATATATTTTTTAGATCTTTAATGAACTCATCGAAGAGAAACGATGGCCCAAAACCTTAGTCGAACAAGCTCAACATTTCTTCAAGCGCGATGAATGATAGGAACGGATCAAGGTTTCTCAATTTTGAATCCAAAATGAGAAATCTGATTTTTTTTTTTATTTATATATATATTTTTTAGATCTTTAATGAACTCATCGAAGAGAAACGATGGCCCAAAACCTTAGTCGAACAGGCTCAACATTTCTGCAAGCGCGATGAACGATAGGAACGGATCAAGGTTTCTCAATCTTGAATCCAAAATGAGAAATCTAATTTTTTTATTTTTTTTTGTTTTTTTTTTGAAAAGAGAAAGAGTGGAAATAAATTCAAAGAATTAAAATTTTCCAAAAAATCTCATCTCATTTTTTTTAGATGCAGAATCCAACATAGGCCACCAATTATAAAGTAGCCAAGGAATCGAGAAAAGAAATATAAGCATAGAGCAAAATATATGATATGCAAATATTTCATTTCTAGCATCGTGTTCTCAAATAAACGGGTCCCACCGGGTGTGCCAGCTTGATGGACCGTGCTCCTGCTCGGTTCTACCGAGGTCGGCGGACGTGGGAATCCGTCGGGTCCGACCCTTTCGTAACCGGGGGGCAGGGGCGTGCATCAACATTTCTTTTTTTGTGTGGGTGTGCCAGATTTTCTATTTTACTTGGAATTGCAAGTGGTGATCCGGAGATCAACCTTCGCAAGTAAAAAGGAAATCAACTTCTTTCAAGTTTTCCATTGCACATATATTTAAGAAAAGAGACATTTTCTTGGTTTGCCGTGAAAGGCGATTTTTTTGGCATTTATAGCCGATTTTGGCGTTTATAGCCGATTTTTGGCGTTTATAGCCGATTTTGGTGTTTATAGCCGATTTACAATCCTTATCAATAATGAAAGACAAGAGTTGTGATTTTTGTCTCTTTTGAAAAAATACAAACTACAATGAAAAGCAAGAAAAGGAGGATCTAACTTCTCAGGAGATTGTGGGGGACCCGTTTAGATTGACGGTCGCAAGCCATATGTGGGCTTCGCCATCATCCATGCAGATGAGAACAGAGGATATGCTATTGATTTGCTTGGCTTGGCTATAACCTCAGGTTTTTAGAGAACAAAGACCAAAAGAAGGTCCTATGTCCAATAAAAAGCCAAGTAGACGGGCTTGAAAAGCCATGTCTAAGCCATTGGCGGCAGAAGGAGAAGGCAAGGACCTTGGGGGGGGGGGGGTACCCCCCAAGGGACTTTTGTCACCTTGTAGCGGTGGTCGGTGTAGGATTTCCGCAGAGTTTTCTCTCTTAGATTTCTGATGCCTCTTTCTGTCTGAGTTTCCGGATTTTCTGCAGTCTATTGTCTGTGTGTCTGCTGTCTCTTCTTGGAGTGCTCTCCTATTTATAGGCTTTTTGGTAGCCATTTAGGAGGGTTTATGGGCTTTTATTGTCATTAAGCCGCATAATGGGAGGAGTTACAAAATTGAATTCTTTATTTTGTAACTCCTTTTTCTTGGCTTCTGATTGGCCGGAGGAGATTGAGGGCATTTAATCGCCTTTAATCGCCATGATGGGAGGAGTTTCATGGGTTAAATGCCATGAATCTCTTGACTTGTAACTCCCGGATGCTTGCTTCTGATTGGTCCATCCAAAGAAATGGATTAATGACTGTAATAAAGCTAGTCAATTAATCGCATTAAGTGGTCGCCGAGCATCTGAAGAGTCGCGGGCCGTGCCGCGTCTTTTGGGATTCTTCTGGTGATGATCATCGATGGATCTTTATGTAGATCGACATCAGATGATCATGTAATTTCAGGTGTTTGTTGCCAACAGCAGGTCGGTGCCATCTGTCCTGTCGATTTCTCGATCGGTCGGGTAGAAAGCACACTTTTTTTTGGTTGACCGGGTGGCGATCAATATTGTTTTCGATACTCTTGATGATTGACCCGTGTTTTGGATGGATGTCAGAGGACTTGGTGTCTCAAAAGCATGGATTTTGGAAAGTACCAGAGGCTAGGCGCTTCGAATCGCGAAAAAATGGCGAAAACCGGGGTTTCCGGGGCCTTCCCGGCGACCCCGGGCTCCAAGGTCGCCGGCGACCCTGGGGGGTTTTCCCCCCTTTTTGTCCCGTTTTGTGTCCGTTTTTGCTGTTTTTCGATTCTTTTTTCTCCTGTACTTTTCCTTGACATTTTTGACCATTTATTGGCCTGATTTCCCTATAGGAAACCTGATGAGAATCCTTGCATTTTATTTTGCAAAGTTTCCAATTTCCTGAGAAAGCCGAAGACTTTGTCGCGCAGAGCTGCCGATTTTCCGTCAGAAGCTGAAACCGGGTCAAACGATGTCGGAATGACCTGAAATTTGGTGTGAAGCCTCCTGAGCAATAAATAAGACCAACCATAGGCTTTTGTTTAAGTTTTGAAGCCGTTTGGGGTCCTATCACCAGTAGACTCGCTTTTGTCGCGATGAAGATGTCGCGGTTTGATGTGCGGTCAACCGATGTCCGATTGACTTGAAATTTGACAGGGAACCTATTGGAGTCATTTTAAGATGATCCATAGGCTCTGTCTTGGAAACCATGGTCCCGGAGAGCTTTGCCGCCGAGAGGCCTGATTTGGCTTCCGAGCGTCAAACTATGGTCAAATTTTGTCGAAATGACCTGAAATTTGACGTGTAGCCCTTTATAAGCATTTTGAAGCCGTCCATGTGCTCTATCTGATGAGTAATGGCCTCGGTGGTTCTTGCTGCCGAGAGGCTTGATTTAGCTGTTCAAGGGTTGATGTAGGGTCAAACGTTGTCAGTTTGACTCGGAACTTGACGTGGAGCCTTTTGGATGTATTTTGAGACCATCCATCGGCTCTGATCGAAGATTTAGTGTCTCCGATGCTTTCGCCGCCGAGAGCTCCTTTTCGGCTGTCGGAGAAGCGAAGTTAGGCCAAATGATTTTGAAATGGCCCGAAACTTCTTGTGTACTCCTCTTTTGGCTGTCTTGAAGGATCTTGCAGTTTTTGTTTGATTCTGACAAGATTTGATTTTTTGGAAGTAGCATTGCCTATTTATGGCAGGTTGCGACTTCATGTAGCTCTTTGGATCTTGAAGAGGCAAAGTGACATTTTTGGTGTCAACATAAACACTTTCCATCAAATACACAGTCTTTAAATCAATTCAAACCTGAAGTTGACCTAAGAATCACAAAACCCAACCGAACCATAAAACACATTCATCTGGGCGCCACACCCTGGGTGCCCATCCTGCCAGATTCACTTGGGCACCACACCCTGGGCGCCCAGCCTACTCTTTTTCATAAAAGCCCTAAATTTACAACTTAACTTAATTAATTAAAACCTCAAACCAATTACAATCAACATAACAGAACACTTTTAACCTTAAAACACTGAAACCTTAATCGATTCGGACTTAATACCTAAAACCCTTTGGAACCGACCAAACCATAAAGATTCCACCTAGGCACCAATCCCTTGGCGCCTATCCTATCAATCCATCTGGGCGCCACCCCCTGGGTGCCCATCCTGCCAGTTTCACCTAGGCACCACCCTCTGGGCGCCTAGCCTACGTTTCAAACCTACCCAACCAATTCAACTAAAAATTAATAATTAAACACCTTACAACTTAAACTAATTAAGACCAGAACCTAAATCAATCTCCGGACCCAAAGACCAGTAATTAAATCCCATCCGGCACAACACATAATCACAGGCACCACCCCCTGGGCGCCCATCCTGCCAAATCCACCTGGGCACCACTCCCTGGGCGCCCATCCTGCCAATTCACCTGGGCGCCACCCCTTTGGTGCCTATCCTTCCACTTGTACTAAAACACGAATTCTTGGTTTTGTTTCAAAACCCGGACCCGCATCACTTTGACATTAGAACATCAGAGACATTAAAACATTTCTCAGATTAAAACATAGCCCTTAAAACCCCGAAATTCTGAAAAGAGATCGAAAAGTCTAAAAAGTATAAACTGTCAGGATAGGCTCCACCCCCTGGGCGCCTACCCTATTTTTAATCTTGAATTGTGATTTTCGACTACTTTTTAGAATTCTGATTTAAATTAAAAATAACAGAACCTTAAAATATTTAAAAACATATTAGCCAGATCCTTAAAACATCTCTAAACCGCTATCAATCAAAACCACAACTCACAACAATTAAAATCAATTAAGATTTTACCCAACAAACTGCTTAGGCGCAGGAACTATCAAACTTAGGCTATTTGCACCCTAGGATTAAATTGGATTACCTTGTTAGGTAGTTTAGAGAATTAGGCTTCACCCCATCACTCTTCCTGTTCCATTAGGGAATCGGGAAAGCTGATGTGGGCGGTCTAGGACCTTAGGTTAAGGTTAATACGATGATCAGTAATGAAGCATTAATTACGTAAATCCAAGTAAATCCCTTAGTTAGGCCCTTCTAGCCCCATATCAAAAATCCATAAAAACTATAAAACCAACAAAATAAACCAAAAAGATTTTCCCTTTATTTCTTCCTCCACCTCAGGTGCCAGATATTTAATTGAACTTAATGATAAAAGGAAATGAAGAACTGACTTCTAAAATTGAATAAATGAGAATGACGAGATGAGATGAGTGATTTCACATACACTTTTTACTTCGGCCCATCGGCCACCCTTAAACAATCACGGTCCATCGGCCACCCTTAAACAAACACTGGCCCATCGGCCACCTCCAATCAATTACGGCCCATCGGCCTTTCAATTTTATCACTCGTGTATCGCACACGAAAAACACAGAAATCACAAGTCAAAGTCTCATTTGCATCATCATTTTGATTTGAAAAGTCAGCCTTTAAACCTTATTTTGCCAAGGGATCTGAAGGGGGTACCCGGGAATGGGGCCAATCCTCTTCTTAAATATTTGGCACCTCCCCCCATTTATTTTCTTTATTTTAGTTACTTTATTTTACTTGGATTTATTATGATCATGCTGTGTGAGGATTAACCTTTATTTGGACTTTAACTCATGACCCTAATTTGACCCTATATTAAAAAGACCCAAAAAGGCCCTAATTAATGTGACAGGACAACCGTCGTGTGTTGCCGGCAGCACATTAGACGAGAGGAAGAACCCACCCACTTATTTTCTCCCCACATTTCTTCGGCTTTAGTCGAAGAACGGTGTTACGGCCGTATCCGTAGCTGGCGATCGTGATCCATTGATTTTGAGGGTAGTCGGAATCCTCATTTTCGATGTAAAAATTTAAATAGCATGTATAGATGAATAGAGATTTCCCCACGCAAAATGCAAAATTCCCCTTTCTTTCTCCTTTTTTCAGGGGGGGGGGGGTCGAAATTCACATCCGACAGCCTGGCGATCGTGATGGGACCTCTTTTGTTTTCCTGTCACTTATTTGGGTCTTTCCGGGATTTTATTCTAGGACACGAACATCCAATCAATGATCAGATGCCCGTGTCTCATTCAGTTTAGGGTTGTTATGAGTCTAGTCCAAAATTAAACCTAAGGTTCGAATGCACCATCCACTAAGCTTTCCCCCATTACATCATAAGAAACAAACTTGCACCAACACTCACTACAAAACAACATAAAACATGCTCCTCTCATCCCCTCTTTCTCTCTATTCTCATCTAAGTACTTCTTCACAAATGGAGGGTTACACGTTCGGGATGCCCGACTTTCAACCCCTCTCACCCCCACTATTGCTCCGCACCACTAGCGGGTCACACCAAGCCCCCCAGAGTATAGAATCCTCTAGAGTATTAGATGGATCCTCAGCAACATCAAGCCATGACCCACAACAGATGAGACGATCCCTCTTCGAAGGAAGCCCCCTGCCGGTCAATACCATCACCATGGGAAGGAATCAGTCTAACACATCCACCCCATCTCATTCATCAGGGGAGAATCAGCTTTCCTCACATTCAGGGGTAACTTACACAGACTTAGTCAATCCTACCGGCCTGGTTATAAGGTATAGAGTTCACAATAATGATTTGTCGAGAGATTACTCTCTCCATGCGAATGATCCTGTTGTCTCGCAAGTTACACCTTATTCTTCCCTGATCAGTCAGACCGAGCCGATTACATCTTCTATCCCACAGTACGGGATGCCTACGGATGCACCTATCACCACACCAGTTAGAATTGTCACACCATCCCGGACTCTCGCGACAAACGAGAATCCGTATCATTAGACAAGTCATGGTCTAGTAAACATGGGTCAGTTGGTGATGCCCAACACCTCATACCACAATCCCTTGACTCACATGGGAACGCCAGATGTCTACCGACAACATGAGGTAACCCGACCCCAATTCCAGGTGATGACTCCTTCGTCAATCAATCAAGCGGGTTATAATCCTTTGACGGCTAGCACTGATATATTATACCCCCAGCCGATTCAATATGAGAGGACCCCTCCCATCTATCAAAATCAGACGGCCCCAATCTACCAAATGCCTAACACAGACCAGAGCCCTCCAGTCCAGAACGCACAGGTTATCAATCCCACAGGAGTTAGAAATCCTTATCAAACATATCAAGCGAATGAACCGCGCTATCAGCAGGCGTATCAGCCACCCGTTTTAAGTCCAATGGTTGACCCATATAGAGGACAGTCGGTCACTCACGGAGGAACTCAGTTGAGCCCAGGCTATCAACCTATCCCGCAATCATATTTCCAAGACCAGTTCCAAGAGCCGGCTTACACCCGTGTTCCACTAGAACCACAAGGAGGTTACCGGCCACAGATGATTTAATACCTAGATCCTCTAGCTTTCAAAGAATTGCAGAAAAATGTAGCAGAGCTTAAAAATGAAATCAAGAAAAAGTCCCCGAGCTCGATTGGAAAAAAGCTAGGGTTCTACGATTTTACTAAGAAGGAAGAAAAAGAGAGGTCACCTTTCCCTATTAGAGCTCCTAAGTTCATACCTTATGATGGTACAACTGACCCTCACACCACCTAGTCTCATTCTGCAACAAGTGTCGCGCCATCACTGACAATGACTCCATGCTCATAAATTATTTTCAGGAATCATTAACGGGGGATGCTTTAACTTGGTATACATCTGTATCTTCCCATGAGATTAATACCTTCGAGGATGTAGTAGAGAAATTTCTAGCACGGTATCAACACCTAACTAAAAACAAACCCCTGTGGCATGACTTAGCGAACCTCAAACAAAAGAACAATGAGGACTATGAGGAATTCGCAGTGAGGTGGCAAAATCAATTTACGCGATCAGACTGCAACATGCAAGAAGAGGAACAAGTGAGGATGGCCATATCAAATATGAAAGACCTGATGAGAGCCTTAATGACGATCGGAGAAGTCGTTAGTTGGAGTGGCCTATACCGTAGATTGTCCAGGATGAAGCAAAATTTAGACGAGGGAGTATTGAACACCATCATTGACCATAAGAAAAACACGCGTAGAGTAGGCACAACTACCCAACCGGAAAGCCGCACAACCCCTGAAGTGAGCTCGAATCAAGAAGAGGTCTACCGACCATACCAAGAACGCAACAGTGTTAGCTTTAACCAACACCAGAACCAGGGACAAAATGTCAATCCCAATTTCCAAAGTGGTAACCCGAATTATCAGAGGAACAACCAGAATTATCAGCAGAACAATCAGAATTACCGAAACCCTCCAAGAAATAACCAAGGTTATGAACAACCGCCAAGGAATCAAGGGCCCCCGGTGAATCAAAACCAGAATCCTAATCCTATACAACCGGTTCCGAATTCGATAGTTTTGCCACAAAATCAAAACACAAATCCTCAACCTAGCTATGGTACCGTCCCCTTCAATTACAATAGAGGCAATAATGGAAACCAAAACAACACGAACAATGGGAATAGAAGAAGATTCGGGGCCAAAAGGGCGAACTACCCATCCCTTCCACAACCTTGGACCGCTGT
This sequence comes from Litsea cubeba, assembly GCA_012931725.1. Classification (NCBI taxonomy): domain Eukaryota; kingdom Viridiplantae; phylum Streptophyta; class Magnoliopsida; order Laurales; family Lauraceae; genus Litsea; species Litsea cubeba. The sequence continues at coordinate 237,484 of WHSA01001031.1, forward strand.
CTTCTGGTCCCTCTTAAACCAGAATGCCCTCCAACTCCCTCCGGAACGACCACAAGCCTGGTCGGAACACCTGGATAAAAACAAGTTTTGTGCCTACCATAGGATGCCGGGGCATGACCTCACCCAATGCTACACGGTTAGAGACCTGATCTATGATCTCAATGATGAAGGCATAATCGATTGGAGCAATATCAGGCCGATGGGCGCGAACGACTCACGGAACGCCCCTCCTAATCAAAATGCAACCCCCAATCCAGTGCAAAATGTCCCTAACATGCAGATCTATACCAACCCGCTGCCTCAACATGGATCATCAACCTCTGGACAAAGCCCACAGACTCAATTGATAAACATCGCCATGATAGAGCACCAATGTGTTGATGCCCCGGCCCAAGGGAGCATAAACCATAGCCAACCATGCCACGATGAATTCTTTGAGGAAGAGGACTATCGAAAATACGTCACACCATGGGATGGGAAAACCAAATTCAAAATCTTCAATTCTGGTATGGGCGCGATCATTGATTCTCCTGACCTTTACAAGGTGAACTTTGATGAGTTAGACGACCAAGAACCACCGATCCTTACAAATTCCCAACTAGACCCTCACCTGGATACAAACGCGCCTCAGGCTCACCTCCGATCTGGACGGATCCATCCTCCCCGGCTACCTCCTCACCCTATTGCTCAAAACTTAGATTCTCAGAATCCCAATACTCAGGTCGAGGAAACAGTTGATGAAAGAGCTTATACTTCGATAGAAACGGGGATAGAATATGACCTCTTGGGACACCTCACAAAGATCCCAGCTAAGGTATATACCCCCGATTTGATTAAAACCTCACCCAAACATCAGCAATAATTACTTGAGGCTATCACACGCTTACAAGTCCCTGTAGGCACAACCCCCGAAGAGTTGGGAACTACCATCGCGGCCTTAGCGCCTGGAGCTCCCTTCCCTATCGTCACTTTTACCGAGAAGGAACTAAAAGAAATACCACCTGAAGCGAGGACATCTCCTCTACATTTAACGATTAAGATAGCGGGGAAAGAAATGTCAGGAGCCCTGGTCGACACCGGCGCGTCACTGAACATATGTCCCTTAAAAACCTACAAAGCATTACGGCTTGCCATAAAGGACCTAACTCCAGCCCCTATGGTTGTAACCGGTTATGACGGGAATAAGAAAACAGTATGTGGGAAAATTATGCTGTTGGTGCAAGCGGGCCCGATCTCGATGCCAGAAGAATTTTATATCATGGATATCCCCGCCACTTTCAACTTAATTTTAGGATGCCGATGGTTGAACCATATGAACGCCGTCATGTCAAGTTGACACCAATGTGTCAAATTCCCTTACTTAGGCAAGATCATGAAGATGATGGGGGACCCGCCTGTCATTGAGCCAGAGGAACTTCAGATACTCCCGACCCTACAACCAGCTCTCATGACCCCAGAGGTCAAAATCCATGGATATAGGGCTGACCCTCTCATCTCCTTAATGGACATGAACCCCATGCAAAATACGTTCTCTGAATTATCTTCCTTGCAAAGTCTAGCAACAAACAACGAAAGTCCAGCCCGAGGATGGACTCTAATGAAGAAGATGGGTTATCAACCTGGATTTGGGCTAGGAAAGAACGAAGAAGGTATTCTCGATCCTTACATACCGGATCCTAGAGCAAGAGCGGAAGGATTGGGTTACGATACGCATGGTAACATGAGGTATAAACGAGAGGACTGGGCCTTAGATGAACACTTTGTAAGACATGATAAAATCTTAGATCCCAGCGCACCACCGACTAAGGAGGGATGCCACAATTTGGATCCAAATGACAAAGGCAAGGCCATTTTAGTAAAAAATTGGGAAGACTCTGTGTCATCCGAAAGCGAAACTTATGAGGAAATTTTTGGCACTTGGAGAGAGCTCCATTCACCAAAAGAAGCGGACAATGCAGACCACACCATTGATCTAGGGTCCCATATCCTATCATGTAACATGTTGACTGTGAGCAAGCCGACTCATTTACCCAAAAAAAAAATGTCGATTACCGAACTCCGAGAGAGTCGCGAAACATGGGAAATTGAAGACCCTACCAGCGAAGAAGTGGTATATTGGCCCATTGCCTGGCGCCATTGGTGAGAGACCCCTCTCAAGAAGACCGTGAAATATGGGAAACCAGTGACCTCGATGATCACGAAGTGGTATACCGCCCCACTGCCTGGCCACGCCAGCAGGGGGATCCTCACTCGGTAGAATAGCCCATCTCCAACCCCACCTGTACTCATATCATTCCAAAAATCCCAAAAATCAGAAAACCCCAAAAACCCAAAAAAATTAGAAAATAGAAAACCCAAAAACATAGGAACCGTAGTGGTAGAAGATTTTGGTCATCATCAACCTATAGGCAATCTAAGGCGATGGAAATTACCCCTGGTAGAGCAGTCCCGACTAGAGGAAATTATGGCCAACATTGATAAGTTAGGCTGCGAATCTCTGCCTGTCATTCCAGAACCCGAATCCTCCGCGCAACATGCGAACATCAATGATGGCATGGGTATTTACGAATTAGTGGACGCTGAAGAAGGGGATGACGAAGTTTCTGAGGAATTTAGGAGAGTAATCAAGAAGTTTGATGAAGAAACACAAGCAGCTGCTGAGAAGACAAAAGAGATAAACCTGGGAACAGAGGAGAGGCCCAAGCAAGTTCAAATCAGTGCATGCCTAGAACCTTATGAAGAAAGTGAAATCCTTGAGGTCTTAAGGGAATATCAAGACGTATTCGCATCGGATTATAACGACATGCCCGGACTTGCACCCGACCTAGTAGAGCATCGAATCCCACTAGAAGATGAGGCTAGACCTGTCAAGCAAAAGTTGAGAAGGATGCTCCCCGACGTTGCCCTGAAAGTAAAGGAGGAGGTTGACAAACTCCACCA